>JAWPHD010000375.1:0-487121 GCA_037043455.1 Cyrtodaria siliqua
AACAAACAAACAGACATTGACCTTAACATTTAGACCCACAACATTTGGTTGTGTTCACACCCTAATAAGTAGTTCTGGTTCATGCCAGTACTGGTAGGTTTAAACATATCTCGTTATGTCTGGGTGGGGCAGTTGATAGCAAACTCGCTTTTTATACGCCCGTAAGGACATCACGTTGTCCGTCCGTCTGTCCGTTAACTTTTACCTGACAAATTATTCAAGTATTTAAGGTCTACAACAATGAAACTGTGTAATCTTCAGCATGATACATGAATACATCTGATAAAGGCCTAGAACTCTCTGGTTCATTTTTTTTAATTATTCCCCTTTGAAAACGTTTAACCTATATGTCCCGGCAGTGTTCTTGTTTCCAATGCAACTAGATTGATGCAGTCAGGGTTTGCTTCATCTTCTCTGCATTGTGCATAAGGGGTTACGGACCTAGTAATCCGCGTCATCCAGAGTGATTCAAATTGTATAAGTTGTGCCGCTTTTTTATAATCGAATTGTATTAATGTATTAATTATGTTATTGTTTTCAGCGATATTAATTTTTTATTTTTTTAAATTTTTTTTTAGTATTTTACATTATGGTCACTTATTAAAGGGAGTACCTTAGACTTTGGGGCTAATTTGTTTGAAAACATAAAAACTTATAAAATGACCAGTTTAAACCGTGAAATAACGGTTTATAGATATAGATGGAACATTAACCGTTTCTTATAATATAGCGCAATCATTAACAATTATAATTTACAGCCAGAGGCGTAGCTGTGTTAATTGAATGTGCAGGCTCCGAAAGTGAAAGTATGTTAGGCGGATCCGGGGGCTTGCATCCACGGCAATTTTGTATTTACCTATATTTAAATGGTACATCCTGTTGCCAAATGTGTATAAATACTGTTATGCACCCCATCCCCTCCCACCACACCAACCCCTTCCATCCTCGCTTTAAACTTTGCTCTTGTGGAAAAGTACACCCCACATTAAAGAAAATGCGGCAAGTTAGTGATAACAGATATAATCTCGTTTCAGTAACACGTGTTTTCTTTTGTGGATATGTTAAAGTTGTCTAGACCCAGCGCCCCATTTTATGAAACAACTTACGACAACTGTGGTCGTTTTTATATTTCTTAGATGCTTTTACTATGAATTACACTTTACAAATAGACGCAATTTCAATTCATTTTCTTATACATGTGGTGCATTACGTGTACACATACTTGTCTGCATTCAATGCTTATGTGGACACAAGTAGACGATTTTACATTTGATTATTATGAAATGGGTCCCTGGCAGGTTTTTTTAACATTTCAGAATGATTATTCAATAAAACATTTAGTAAAATATAATTAAGGTCGTTCTATTGAATTTAAACAAGACAAACCAGATGCATCACTGATTACGAATGGCATTGTCTACATACTGAAAGGACTGTCGGTATATATTGTGCAGTTGTAAACATAATGATTGCAGTAATCGCTCTCATACGATATAGGGGCATACATTGAAGGTTTGAACAATGCTATCGGTAATTGGACTGCAAATATTTTCAATCTTAATTTTTCAAGATCACGAACAATTGATATAGTGGTATTGTCTAGCATTCGCCACATCACTGAACACATCAAGTGGGTTCTATTAATGATTTTACAGCGATATTTTAAAATTCACTAGGACGGTTAATAGCATGTCTGTTAATAAAGTAGCTAAATATTTAATAATTTGAGCTACGATCAATATTTTGGTAAGAGAAAAATATCCAGGGTTGGGGTATGCAACATTCCAAACAGACAATTAATGGCCAGGATATAAATAAGGGAATTGAATTGGGGTTTTATGACGCACCAACACAAGAAAGGTTATATGGCGCCAAACAGGGTTGAACATGCCCGGCTCAGCCTCCATTTACATCCAGATAAAATATGAAGAATGGGCCTAGAAGCTTCTAACCTGCAGAACTGCAGTGTTGCTGCAAATTCTATTGTAGACACTCCAAGTCACTTTTCCAGATATGCGGTGTTATGAAGAAAACCTTGAATGAGCATGATATTTTGTCCCTTTGTTTGACAAAATGAGCATGAGGGAGGGTGTGGGGACGTCTTGGGTGCTTTTATTTTTTTAAATATTTTACGTGGGTGTGGGGTGTGGGGGTGTGGGGGGCATCGTCTTGGGTGCTTTTATTTTTTTGTAATATTTTACACATGGACGTTTATAGTATGCATCCCGTAGCAGGACGCCGCATATCAAACATCATCTCGCCGTTCATGAGGAGGCAGGTCGTACTAGATTTACAAACCTAATTTTGCAGTATCTGGTAGATCAACTCATCTCTGTTAGATTTTGCTATTAAATTTCTGGTCTCACTAAAAATGCCTACATATGTTTGTTAGGGGAATTATACCTAGTATCCCTTTAATTTATTTGAATAGTCTTCAATAATGGTTTACGCCTCTGTGTTCTTTTTTCTCTAGACATTGTTTATCGTTCATTGGCAATTCGGTCGATGTACAACCATGAATCTTGGACAATGGCACTCCGGTCGATGAACAACCATGAATCTTGGACATTGGCGATAACCATCAGCGTAGCTACTATTAGGCCATATAGGCCCGGGCATATAAATCAATTTGGAAAATGAAAAAAAATATGAAAAGTCCAAATATGTCAAATATGCAATAAAAACTAAAGCCGGTGGGGGTTAATGGTCAACATTTGTTTCTTGTTTTATTTTACAGTGTAGGTAGTTCAACTTTATCAAATATTAAATCTCATATTTGTCAAAAAAAGTTCGGTCAGATATACGCCAAAACTCACCATTACATAGCTAAGTTTAAAAAAAAGACGCAAGGGGGAGCTTGCCCCCGAACCTCTACTTTGTCAGGCCTATATATGCACTTCACGTCAGCTACGCCTCTGATAACTGGATTTCTCTTAGTTTATGTTTACTTTATGCAGTTGTATTGTGACCTTATAACGTAAACAGTCAGGAGCTTTCGAATGTTAATTAAGGCACGGACCATTATCATTTATCACTCACAGGTTCGAGGTGGGTTGCTAGGCCCAACTGACAGCATCTAGGCCCCAATTTTAACTTATCCTAACCGGGTTGGGGAGCATGAACTCCCGTTTTTTTATGTTAAAATATATTAGGTGCATTCAGGCGTATATTCAAGGTAAATGTAAGTACACAGATGCATCTGAAAATACCCCCCATTCCATCCTCCATTTTTATTGCACTTTTGGACATTTTACTTTTTCGATTTCCTTAAATTATACAACAACATTACCTGTACACAGAGCTACGCCAATGTGTATCAGTTGTGTAGGTGTCTTTCAGATATTGGAGAGGGTGGATCAACTTAACATTTAAAGTATTTGATAGCGTGTTTTTTGTGGGTTTTTTTCTCTTTGTTATGCTTTTCTTTTATTTGTCAAAACATTTAAATAAATGAAACAGCAACTTTCCTATGTTAATTGTGCTATATTTTCCTGTGACTGTAACATTTCAGGACACACAAACACATTTTAGGAGATCAACATAATGTTTGTAAAATATTGGGGTGGTAGGGGTATACGCTGCTCCATCCCCTCCTACAAAATTGGGAGGAGTGGTGCTGAACCCCCTGTTCCTTTCTCTTGTTAATTCTGATTATCACGTCAACCTCGTTTCTTGTCATTGACGAACATAGAAGGTCAGCGAGATCTTAACGCGCATACTGCATAAGGTATGGCACTATGGGCTGGCGGCCTTTAAACAAATACATGATATCATCCCCTGCGAAGTATCGCATACTTTCACATTACCTTGCCCCAAAACAGTACTGAGTCTGAGGGAGTGTGTTTGAAAAACACGAAAAATTACCCACTGGGATCGAGAGGAAAATATGCTAACCAACTCCACTCGGATCGAGAGGAAAATGTATTTGCTAACCACTAGGCCACACAGCTCTTTCCTACGCATGCTACGCTTGTGTGTAAATATAAAAGAGGTGAATCGTTAAATACACCATTTGGTAAAGATATCATCTACGATTATCGAGAGAAATATATTACGTACCGTGGTGTTTCCTCATATGACAGAAAATGTAAAACACAACTATTTATATTTTTTGGTGTAAGTCGCAGGACTGTCCGACTGTACGCACCATATAATTCACAATACTTTTACAACACATACAATCTAAATTCAAATCATCATCTCATTAACATCATTTATTTGAACCCTTACTAATCTCAATGTTATATCAACTGTTATTATAACATAAAGTACAACTTGCCCCGAGTCCAATGACTCATAATGGTAATTTTACAAAAAACGATTTACAATTCTCTGACCGCGAGTCACGTGACTCCCAGTCAGGCACATCTAATCCTGAGACAAGTGACTCTCCATTGGATTTACAAACGTCTTAACCCCGAGTCACACGACTCGCACTTATACATCTACTTCTGAGTCCTGTGACTCAATTATATTTGAATCTAAATTATATTCCTGAGTCCAGTGACTCTAAATTCTACTTGTGAGTTCAGTGACAATTCTACAAATAATTCACAATACTATTTCAACACAAATCATCATCTCAATAACATCATTTATCTGAACACCTTACTAATCTCAGTGTTATATCAACTGCTATTATAACATAAAATACAACTTTCTCGGAGGTCAATGACTCATAATAATAATTTTACAAAAAATAATTTACAATATTCTCTGACCCCGAGTCAAGTGACTCTCCATTAGATTTACAAACGTCTTAACCCCGAGTCTCACGACTCGCACTCATACATCTACTTCTGAGTCCAGTGACTCAATTCTATTTTGAATCCAGTGACTCTAAATTATATTTCTGAGTCTAGTGACTCTAAATTCTACTTTTGAGTCCAGTGACTCTCAATTATTTTTCTGAATCCAGTGACTCTAAATTATATTTCTGAGTCCAGTGACTCTAAATTCTACTTGTGAGTCCAGTGACTTAATTCTACATATAATTCACAATACTTTTACAACACTTACAATCTAAATTCAAATCATCATCTCAATAAAATCACTTATCTGAACACCTTACTAATCTCAAAGTTATATCAACTGTTATTTTAACATCAAATACATCTGACAATAATCCTTTTACTATTCTCTGACCCAAGTCACGTGACTCCCAGTCAGGCACATGTAATCCTGAGTCAAGTGACTCTCCTTTAAATTTACAAAACTTCTTAACCCCGAGTCACACGACTTGCATTCATATACATCTACTTCTGAGTTCAGTTATTCTCAATTCTAATTCTGAATCCAGTGTTATTATAAACACCTTGCATGAACCATGCACAACTTCAAAACATAAACCAATTCAATATATAAAATTAAAGTATCTATTACAAATTCACTTGAACCTTTTAATTTCCTTAAAATAAAGTTTACGTCTATAGTCGGCCATACCTTTGACTGAATGGCTACACATTCCTTTGAGCGTTGCACGTGCACTAACTGCAACGCTACCTATGCTAACTTTTATATCAATGGAAAGTAATTTTCATCTAATTCTTTCACAATCAAACGTTGAAAATTACATTTATTTTTGACATCACTCTGGCATAGGTTACCTAATGAGGTGTTTACCATATCGACGTCACAGCAGAACATGTATGTGACTTTTGTTTGGTAACCTGTCCAAGCGAAAGCGAATGTGGGCAGGGTACCAGACGGAGATGGGAGTGAACTGCGTTTGGAAAGACGATGGGAGTGACCTCCTCTTAACAAGGGAGTTAACTGTGTTTTTTACATTTTTACCATGTTTTTTCCCCCAATAGTATTTACGCTACTCGCGTTACCGTAGAGCTCGCTTACGCTCGCTATTAAGAACACCTTTCGGATCTGGAGGAAGTGTTTCATGGCCGTGATAAAGGGTATTACACCTCTAACACCTGCTTAAGCTTACGTTGTTCTTCACTGTATTGTTTACTGCTGCAATCTATGTAAGAAACGTAAGAGCTTAATATTTCTTGCATGCCGGATAAAGCTATCCACGTTTTACACATAATTATTGTATTTATTCAGATAATTCCAATGGGTCATAAGACCCGTGAGGCTACAACGGATACATATAAACTTGACAGCGATAGTAAAATATATATACAACATTATACCAACAACTGACGTAATTAACAGAAAAGTATTCATATGTATAAGGTAACAATTAATACTTTAGCAGTTAATGTTGTTATTATGCTTTCACCGCAAAATATGCAGAGAAGGTGACTGAACCATCACACTGAATCGCTAATATGTTAATTTATATATAATATTAGATTTAACTTACGTGATACATGGAAAGCTTCTAACTAATACACAAATGTATATACATAGTTTGTAATAAACAAATATACACTTATAACGTGCAACTTTAGAATAACATAAAAAAGCAACAAACACGGCTATTGTAAATGTATTATTTATATACCATTTATTTTCTAATTTCAAAGGCTTTATATATAAAGACGCTAAGGTTTGCAGTGCCTTTTTGTTTTCGCATTTGAAAAGTTCTAAAAAATTGATCATATTAGGTCTTTTCCAAAAATAGTTACTTATGTAATGATTACTTATTTCATTAAACATGCTACATTCAATAACAAAGTGATATTCTTCTTCAAGTGTATTGCAGACGACGCATATTCTTTCATGTATTCACAGTATTGGTTTACTGACTGGTTTTTGCCATCTGCCAGCTTCTAATTCAAGGGTATGAGAGGACACACGTAACTTTGACATTGCCTGTCTAAACTTTGGTATGTTTACGAGTTTTAGATATGGCTTAAGATCAAAATTATAATCAACAATCAGTTTATACAAATTTGCCCTATTAGACTTCTCTAACCTTGAATGCCAATTTTGAATGAAATTATCATTTATTCTTTGTTTTATACAGTATAAAAACAATTCCTTATTGCCAACCCCTTGAAATAACCATGCATGATAAAAACAACCAAGGTGATTCTAACAAGTTGTTTAACAATTTTACCCAATTATTTTTATTTGGATATATCTCAGCATCCACTATCATCATATTGTAAACATGGCGTATATACTTATTTTCATTAACGTTCAATATTTTCAGCCAGTACGTAATTATTTTAATATATCTCTGCCTTACAAGACTCGTTCTGCCTAATTCGCCATCAATAAAATCGTTTTGTGTTGATCGTTTTACCTGTAATACTCGTTTTGCAAAATTGTGTATGCACTCGTTCTATATTTAATCCTGTTAGAAATCCTCAAACCTCAGAGCCATAATTTAGAATAGGAACAATAAGTTTTTCGAACAAATCAAGTTTGTGCTGTACAGTGATATCTGTAAATTGTATAAATATCTATTTAGTTTAAATATTGCTTTTTGAGCCTGACCAGCTAATGTACATTGTGTTTCATGGAAAGATCCACCTTGAGTAAAAATAATTCCCAGATATGAAAAAGATTTAACAATTTCTATTAAATTATCATCATAGGTGAATCGAACATCTCCAGCTAATGGACCAGCCTTCCTAAAAACCATAACCTTTGTTTTCAATACATTTACTTTTAATTTGCACAATAATCAAGAAGAATGTCAAACCCTTTCTGTAAACCCTGTGCAGTTTCTGAAAAAATCACAATATCATCAGCATATAGCAAAATAAAACATTTGATCATATCTACGCCAATGCCATCAAAACCTTTCAAGATAAATTTGTCTTCTATGTCATTTATAAACATTGAAAAAAGTAATGGGGACAAACATTTACCTTGACGTACTCCTAAAACACATGTAAAGTATTCACTGAGCTTATTTGAAAGCTTCACTCGTGATTTTATACATTTATACATAGACTTGATAATATATAAAATTTTACCCCTAATACCTAGTTTGATTAATTTCATCCATAAATTGTCTCTTACTACATAGTCAAAATCCTTTGTAAAATCAATAAAACCACAATACACTTTTTGTCCGCATTTATCATATGAGTAATAATCCCATGCACAACAAAAACATTATCTACAGTGCTCATATTTTCCCCAAAACCGGCCTGTGCTTCAATATAAACATTGTAACTTTCCGACCAATCATTTAATCGATTGTTCAGCACACGTGTAAATAATTTCCCTAAAGTACTTAACAAAGTTATACCTCTATAATTCTCAGGATTATTAAGTGTAATGGTATTATGTAACCCTCTGACCATACTTCCGGAAAATATCCGGTTTCAAAAACTTTGTTAAACAATGGTAAAAGTATAGGAATAAATGTGTGTTTACCGTGTACAAAGAATTCATTTAATAATCCATGGGGTGGAATATAAGAATCTTTTATGGGTATCCGGTGAAGATAGGGTATTCCAACCCGAGGTATAAGTGGATTATCGGAACGAACGCTCTGACGAGGTTCCGATTAAAACACTTATACCGAGGGTTGGAATACCTATCTGAACCGAATACAATGATAGATTCTTTTTCTCGCATATTAGAGACATGTTGTGCGTTGACGCTGCCAGCTACTAAAGTTTTACATATTTTTCTGCATACCGGATATTGGCGCGCGTGAATTTTATCTCGACCCTAGGGTGAGATGGAAATATCCAGCCCCGGAAAAATGACGGATATCCTTGTCCGGTATGCAAGAAAGTCTTATCTTTATGGGTAAAGATAAAAGTCACGCGCGCACCAACATCCGGTATGCAGGAAAACTTGCAAAACATTAGTAGCTGGCGGCGTCAACACACAACATTTCTCTGCATGCAAGAAAAATAATCTATCATGGGTATTCGGTTCAGATAGGGAATTCCAACCCTCGGTATAAGTGTTTTAATCGGAACCTCGGCAGAGCCCCGGTTACGATAAAAAAAACACTTATACCTCGGGTTGGAATTCCCTATCTGAACCGAATACCCATGACAAATGCTTATAGTGTGCATTGTACTTATTGGAGCGAAACTGGTATTGTTTTACTTCCGGTTTCCGGCCGTCAAAAATAGTGCTTTACAAATAAACCCAGCAAAGAGCATAGCATATTAAACAATGGGATTTGTTCTACTAGGGAACAAATACTAATTATTTCAGGGGTTGGAAATCAGAGGTTATTAGGAACGTGTAATTCTAACGCGTACACCTCTTTGCTGTGACCGCCAATTAGATTATAATAGCGTAAATGAGTATCCATTGCCCTTCCATAGTAAAGTTAGAATGTTGACAACCTGTTAAAAACTCAAACCTCGTTAGAATTCTGGGAAACTTACTTTATCATGCAAATAAACATGTCTGCTATTAAACATCAACAAGGAAATAGGGGGTTTAATACCTTCTAAGAAACATTTCTTCAGTTGTTTATTAACACCGGGTCAAAGGTCAACACTATTTTTACCCCTTGCAATTTCATACCCTGTCTACTTTCACTTCTCAAATTTATATCAAAATCTGTCAAAAACATGATGAGCTGCATTTTCAAATATCAACAACATGTCCAGAATACAGTTACAGCCAAAAAATAACAGGAAACTGCACTAAAAAAAGTTTTTAAAGAAAAAAAGGTTAGCACTCTTTAATACAGAACTACTTTCGACTGCACCAGGCACCAGGCGAGCACATCCTGTTGATTTAGTGTAATTAGACTATTAGTAAGCCTCGATCTGTTTTTGTGTTCTAAAAATCGGTATTTAATTGTTATCTCCAAACTACTTGTTGATAATACGCATCAAATATGAGTGTTGAATGCTTAAAGACATCACACCAGAATCAAAAGATCACGGACATTTTACAGCTAGAGACGATCACAAATTTGTTCATCCTCTACTGTGAAAAATATTTATTGAGGCCCTGACATAATTTTATATAAGACTACAATGTGCAATGTTTCTTACAATTGCAAATGTTCATTTTATTGTTTGGAATAGAAACATTAAAATACTGGCAGATTAAAAAGGTAAAATCTGCAAATTCAATACTAAAAATATAGTAATTAAATCATATTGGTACTGTTACACATACAATTTAGAAATATTTAAATCGCATTTAAAATTGTTTGTCGGGGCCTCATAATATAACGGTACATACCAATCTCCAATTTTGCATGAAATTCTCGTACTTCTCACAATGCATGAAAAAAACAATCATAATTATGCCCCCACTATTTCTATAGAATGGATTAGGCTGGTGGGATGTCGGTATACCCTGCTTATGTTCGCAACGGCTGTATTGTTCTACGATGTTGACAGATAGGAATATGCAAAAGGAACAACAACTCTGGTTATTGATTGGCATTTGGAGTCATGCAGGATGGAAGATTCCGTTTGCCAAGGCAGTGAACTTATTTAGACAGATAAGTATTGTATATTTAAGGCCTATGTGCATTACAGATTGAGTAAAAGTGGGTGGGGTAATGAGAAATTGAAACCTCTGTAAGGTGCATATTTAAAGAATAAATAAAAAGCCCACTTAAAAGCAATGGGTAGGTGAAATTGTTTTGTATACAGCACTACGTGTTAAAGTAGCAGTGAAGTGTGACTGGCACAAATGTAAACAACTATTTTTACTACGGTCATTCTTAATGAGTTTCAAAATTTGGCAAACAAACAATGGTGAAATGAACTGTCAGTGACCTACTTTAGATGCAACGAAACTTTTTTTTGTGTAAAAAAGCATAGCAACTGTAACCATGGTAACTATAATAAACTGTGTTTGACATGTGTACCGTTGAGAGTGCCGCCATGATGGAATTTGTATAAAATTTAATACACAGTAAATGCATTATAATTTTTCGGGTGTATATGAAAAGATCATAGCAACGAAGCTGATGCAATTTATAAAGTATTATTCACTCTAAATAAAGTCTGTGATCGGAACATTTTCTATCAAACCTTTGCATGTTATGCTAGTTTTAAAATGCATGTGTAAGTCATCATTGAAGGCATCTTCATGTTTTGGAGCGGCGAATAACGGAAATTGGAATATATATTCTTACGCCGAAAAGAAGTCTGCAGAAAAAGATCGTATTTGTTATAAAATATTGCATTACTTCATGCTTAAAATGTATTGTGATATCCATTAGATAAATATTTCAATAACTTGTTGAAAGAAAAATAAATAAATACTAAAATAAACAAAACGGCATGGGACCTATTTTCCGTCGGAACTGTTTCCGGAAGTTGTGAAAAGTCATTCTGAATTTGACCGGAACTATACACAATAGCAGTAATTTACAGATTTTAAAGAATCTACATGAAGATCATTTGCAGTTTCGGGTAAATATTGATATTAATACTTAGCATTGCATTTTCCAAATGTGTTTTGACGCCGATGATAACCCAAAAAGGTAAGTATACAGTTTGTTTGATTGCGTCGAGAAATGTAAACAACATGACATGCATGAAAAAAGCATGGACATTATTCAAAACAAAATTGAATTACACGGGGAACATCTGTATGGTGGGTAAATCGTGCTAAAGACGAGCCATGTGGAAGCAAATAACGTAATGGATTTCTGTGTGAAAATTGTGTGTGTAAATAAGTTTAAATGGATATAACAAATTGTGTCATTTAAAAATATGTGAATATATATATATTGTGTGACAACTGTAATAAATAGACAAGAAGTTGTTATAGTGTGAAATAAGTGAAAATGGGTAACAAGCGGCAAGGTACGAAGAGGAGGCCATTCAATGTAGCTGGTGGTGTGCAGAGTAAAAAGTTTAGAATAAATGAGAAAGGTGTGCTTGTCAGACAAGAAGAGAAGACATTACTAATAGATAAAGGTAACACATTTTCGAAACCATATCAGTTGGTTAGGAAGGCATGTGTAGTGGTTGGTAAAAGTTGTACAAAATTTATTGTTCGTAGAATTCCAGTGTTGAAAAAAAAAGACACAGCGGTATTTAGTTTAGGAAGCACAAGTTTAAAGTTTGTAATTAAATCAAAGGAGAGCGTGGATATAGATGGATATAGGATTATAAATCTGGACATGCTGAAGGACCATGTTGTGCAAATAACGACACATGGCATCGAGTGCTCTGCAGCACATGCTTTAGTGGCTGAAGGTAAGAAACCTCTTTCTATTGAAAGTGAATCGTGCAAGATTGGAATAGCTAGTATTCTTAGTGTGAAGTGTCATGGGTGCAAAAAGAAATTTTGTTTAAGAACCAGCCCAGAAACAGTAAATGACACAAGTGGCAAGAAGATATTTAATGACATTAACATAAGAGCTGTTTGGGGAACAATGGCCACAGGTGGTGGGGCTTCATCGATGAATGAGTTTTTAGGAACCATGTCCGTTCCCGCAATGGATCCTCGAACATTTTCCAAAATTGAGGAACAAATAGGCACGTGGTGGGAAGATATTTTAAAGGAGGAAATGATGAAAGCAGGAGCAGAGGAAAAGCGATTGGCTATTGAGAGAGGTGATTATTTTGAAGGTGTGCCAGCCATTACAGTCATTGTTGACGGGGGGTGGAGTAAGCGTACCCACAAACATTCTTATAATGCGGCAGGAGGTGTAGCAGTGATTTTTGGAGCAGAAACTAAACAATTACTGTATCTAGGAATAAGAAATAAGTACTGTTATGTTTGCAGTAAAGCCATTTCTGATAATATGGAGGCAAAGCCGCATACTTGTTATAAAAACTGGTCACAGAGTTCACAATCCATGGAGGCAGACATGATAGTAAAGGGGTTTCAACAAGCAGAATCGATGCATGGTATTAGGTATATGCGAGTTATTGGAGACGGTGATAGTTCGGTCTCCGCACGAATTCAGGAGTTAGTTCCAGTTTGGGGAAGAAAAGTGACAAAATTAGAATGTGCAAACCATGCATGCAAGTGTTTGAGAAGCAGCCTAGAAAAACTAGTTGTTGAAAAACCGCATTATAAAGGAAAGGGCAAACTTTCCAAAGTTAACCGTGTGAAACTCACAACAGCAGTGCGTTGTGCTATACAAATGCGAAGTAAGACCAAAGACTCTAAACAATTGGCAAAGGACATAAGAAATTCTATCAGACATGTATTAGGTTTACATGATCAATGTTCAGACTTTTGTAAAAAAGTGCCTGTTGGTCAAGTAGATTCTTCTCCGGATATTGATGAAATAGATGACAGTAATAAATTGGATGAATTGTTTGAAAGACAGGCGGAGTATTGGAATTTTGGTAATGAGAAGGAGGAAGAAAACAGTAGGTCGGCATGTAGTAGCTCTGTAGACGAGTCGGATAGAAGTGACATAATTAGGGATGTGACAGTTTTGTTAAACAGACTTGCAGACAAAAGCTGTAGGCTCATTGGCAATTTCACAACAAATTTAGCTGAAAGCTGGATGTCAATGAGATCAAAATTTGATGGCGCTAAAGTAATTAACCGATGCAACAGAGGCTCATGGCAGGCAAGGTGTTTGGGTGGTGCATTGCGGAAGAACCTAGGGCCAGCATGGTCACCTATAGCATTTCAAAAGGCAACAGGCACACGACCTGGAAGTGTCTTCTGCAACGAGTATAGGAAACGCGTTAAACATTTGAATACGTCATTGAAAACTCAAAATACACAGAAAGCAAAAGATCAGAGAAGAAAACGAAAACTTGCATCTACTGCTAGTGACAGTAATAAAAAGGGAAAGAGAGATTACGGCCCTAGTGTTTTGGATGATACACCAGATGTATCCAAAGAAAAACTCAATGATCTGTGTGACAGATTCGTGAAAAAGGTTGTTACGAAAACAGAAATTGAATAAAAGGAATTGAGGAATCCACACGTGACCAATCGCAGTCAGAAAAATGGAAATATGAAAGGAAACTTCGTCTGACTAGTTCCAACTTTGGAAAAGTAATGTGTAGAAAAGGATGCACTGTTTCAACTGCTATTGTGAAAGATCTTCTGTACAGCAATTTCCGAGGAAATATAAATACTGTTCGAGGACTTGCTCAAGAAGAGTTTACTGTAACTGAGTACAATAATGAAAAAACAGACATAGCTTCAGTGGAACCAGTTGGACTAGTTGTTTGTCATAAGTATCCTCATTTGGCCGCCTCTACTGATGGAAAAGTCACCAACATTCATGGTAACACAGGGTTGCTGGAGATCAAAAACTTATTGCAAACCAATCGCAAATCATTTGCTGAAGCAGCCAGTAGTATATCAGGATTTTGGCTTGAAAATTCAAAAAGGGAAGGATTGAAACTAAAAAAGTCACACACCTACTTCTATCAAGTTCAAGGTCAGTTAAACATAATGTATTTTGTTGTTCGAAGGAGTAATCCACATGAATTACACATTGAGCGCATCTACAGAGATTCACATTTATGGGAAAACGTTATGGTTCCGAAACTGACGGTGTTCTACAACAGTTTTCTACTCCCAGAATTGGCATTGCCAAGATATAGTACATTTACAGGCATAAGAGAACCTGGATCTCCATGGGTAAGTGCAAAAATGGTATAACTTATTTCTCCTATCTTCAAGGGACAATGTCCGTAACTTTTAGCTTATTAAACACACACAAATTACGTTCACAAACCTTACACACTAAACATTATTGAATATTTACTATTTAAATGCAAGATTGTTTAACGGAATTCAATCGTGGTGCAAAAAAAGAAGTGCCGTTTTGTGCGTTTGAACTCGCAGCCCAAACTAAATTTACACTCGGGTAATAATAGTGAGCGCGAGATTGTCTACATCGCTCCTGACGAGCTAAGCGGGCTATACATATTGCGCAATACATACTAGATAGAAAACGTAATGCGCTAATGGAAGTCACGTGATCAGCAGAAAAGTTAAATAAAGTGGGCCCTACATTATTTACATATAATAATTAAAAAAAAAAAATTCTTCAAATTCACGAATGTATTACTACACACTTCTTTCGGACTATGCTCAAGTTTTCATGTACATGTATACATTTCACCATGTTCACTGAATAAAAGTCAGAGAGTTATTTGGTTATGCTCAATATCTGCTTTCTTACGGACAGTGTCCCTTTAAATACCTACGTTTTACGGATGGCAGGAGTTATACAGTACTGGTTCTACCCAGGATTATTTCAATAAAGTCCATCATCACCCATAGCCTAAAAGGTGCTGAAAAACTGTGTTCAACACAAAAACAAAAAAGGTTTGTATCTTAGTGTTTTTTTACTTGTATAAGTGGTACCTAAAAGCGGTACCATTCCCAAGTGGGTAAAAAAATAATAGCTGTCTTAATAGTTTTATTTCTTTTGATTTGAAATCTTGTTTTACCAAAAAAGTACCATAATAACTATACTTCCCACCTACAGAAAAGCATGGTGTGTGATCAGATACAAAAAACATTCGCAGAATAGCAAATTAATATCTAACTCGTGACTCATCAGTTCCAATTATTAAAGTGATGAAAGTTGTGAAATATTAACAAGCTTTAATTTCATTGCATTTTCTGTCGAATATTAATGGAATTACACACTAAAATGGTGTTGCAAATTGTTCTATTTTGTATTTTACACATTTAAATTCATTAAATAGCAAATGACATATTTTTTCATGTAGTTCCGGGGGCCCCACGTTTGATTCCGGGGGAAAGATTAGGGCCACTGCAGATGCCGTTGGAGGGGTAGGCAGAGGGTAGAACTGTAGAAATGTTCATTTGATCATTTTTTGTTCATGGTCATTAAAGGTCTTCATCATGACCCCTGCATTGTTTCGGGTGCCATCTAGCTCAATTCACTGGAGAAGTGGCAGAAAACAATAAACGTGGGTCCAGCGTAAATGGAATGTCTACAATAGAATTTGCAGCAACTCTGCAGTTCTGGCGGTGGGAAGGTTGTAGGCCAATGTTCCATATTTTATCTTGATGTACAATTGTACATGAACGATGAGCCTGGCATGTTCATTCCTGTTAGGCGCCATATAACCTTAAAACCAAATTCAATTCAATTATTTTTACTGATTCCTCTCACACTGGCTAAATGCTGCAATTTGGAATTAAATCCTGAAAATAACAAAAGGGAAAAGCACAAAAATGGCCCTGAATGCTTAAAAATAATGTGTAGCTGCCTTTTTAGTCATAACATGTAGGTTGCAGAACTGCAAACCAACACTTTTTGAAGGATGCCCTAGCCACTAGGCAGTAAGTATTTTATGTACGTGTAGTTATATTTAAACGTGTGTGTTTAATTGCTTATTTTACAACAGCATGCACACACACAAATGACAATATTTATATTTGGAATAACATTTGAAAGATAACTTCAATTGCAGTACACCTCAGTGAACGTGGCAATCTCCAAGAAGCGTGTTCAGTGTCAGCCTGAATCCTTATCAGAATCGAATACAGATACTGATGAAGCTGTACATAAGGTTTGTGTTTTTTTTCCAATTTATATATCTACACTTATGACCCCACCACCGCAGCCATGTCCGTCCTGTTTGAGTGTCTGTCGATTCGTCTGAGTGTCTGTCCGTCCCGAAAAATGTGTTGGCCATCTCTTCTGACACTTTTCAACTGATTGCATGTAGATACTGCATCAAAATCAAAACTTATTTACTGTAGTTATGGCCCTTCGTGTCGTCTAATTTAGCAGTTTCTGTGGATCGTTTTTCAGTTCAGGCATCCGTGTCCTATTATTTCTATTTACAATATCAACATATTAAAGGGGTTGTGTCATTGAATAGTAACAGCGAAAGTGTTTTTATTTTTGGTCCGTCAATACTGTCACACTTTAAACTGTTCATTAATTCATCTATTTTGTATTCTTAGGGTAAAGTAACATTGTCTTTAGTATTTATTATCTGTGATTTAATAAATGAGAAACAAATATTTATTTCACAGAAGTCACCTCAGCCGAGTACAAGTGGAACAGTGAAGAAAGCCAAACTAACAGAAGCTCCACAGCCAAGTACAAGTTCCACATTGGTAAATTTTAGTAGTAATTTCTGTAATTTGTTTTTATTGAAATTCATTTTTCCTCTTCTAAGGAAATTTGTTCATGCATTAACTTTATTTAGTCCAACTTTTATTCATACAAACAACATTAGACCAGAGCTTCTTATTTTTTTTTTAGATTTACGGGAGAGCCTACCCTAAATGTTGTAAAAGTAAAATAAAAGTCCAAATCATAAAAAAAAAATTCCTCCTGTTTGATCGGCTACAACTTTTTTAAAAACCAAAAGTTGTGTCTAGCGTAAAACTTATTTAGGTGAGATTATTTGCATTTAACAGTTATGTGATTTTTTTTTCCAAAACTGAGCAGTAAATCAGTTTTCAAGCTCTAAACAATAGTAATAACACCCAGTATATGAAAATGTGTTTATTAATCATCTTAGAATTGATGTTAAGTGTTTTTTTTTCAAAACAAATCATGATTTTAATTATAATTACGGTTTAATGAAAAAAATCATTGTTAATTTTAATTATTTTATTTTAATTTTAATAATTTTATTTCAGTTGCTGAGTTTTTCCAATTTTATTTTTATTCCCTCCTCCTACTTCCATGACTTCTCAATTTGGAAAAAAATCACATATATCAAAAAAATAATAATCTGCCCTTATGTGGACTGCATGTTGTGTCCACGGTAATTAACATTGAACATTCACTTTTTTTCTCTAATTCACAGACACAACCCAGTCGCACCTCCCGGAGGACAGTTGAGACAAAATTTGTAGGACGGCGGATAAGTCATGAATGGGAAGTTGATGAGACAGCAAAAAAAACTGAATGGTTACAAGGAATTGTGCTAGGAGTGACATCAGGTCGTGACGGTACACAGTCGGCAGTATATGAAGTACTATATGATAATGAAGCAGAACCATATGAAGTTGAACACCTTCATGAAGATTTCAAAAGTGGTTCCGTGAAATTTATTGACATTTAAAGGTAACTGTCTAGTATTAATACATGTATATGTGATTCTGTTTGTCTTGGAAACAGTGTCTGCTGGCCTGTCTGTCTTCTGTCTATGTAGGTAATATTTTTGGTGTCATAAATATCTATTTAAGTACAAATGCTTTTTTGCGAAAACAATTGCAATGATGAATCTGTGCATATTTCATTCACTTACCTTTATGTATTGTAGTAGTTTACAGACGCATACATTTATATAATTCTCATTCATTCACATACATATATTAATGTTGCTATATTACTCCAATATAATGACAGAAATCACCCACCATACATTTTACTAATGTGTAAATAGGAACTATTTTCTACTTATTTTTTTATATTGAAAATTGTATTGTTTTGTGCATAGTGTCCTTGCATTCTGACCAATTGTAACATTGTGTGATCCTTATTGTCAAAATTGAAACTCCTTGCACCTAAACAGAAGAATGGACTATGTAATACTGATTTTATTTTTAGGATAAACAGAAGATAACTCACTTGCCGTGGTAGTGAAGTTGGACATATGCAACAATATACAACGTCTTCATTAAAAGGTAATTTTATTTTCCACTTCTTCAACTGATATTGTTTATACATATATTTCAACTTAGACACACATTTTTGTCTTCAAATACACTCTTTCATTGCAAACTCAATTTCATTACCCCACCCACTTTTTTTCAATTTCACAATGCACATAGGCCTTAACCCCAGGGATCTAACAATATACTTGACAAAAGCAGAATCTTCGTAAAACATATGTTTACACTTGCATATATACTCAACGATAAAAACCGAAGCAAGTTCGAATGATAGGTTTGGGTCCACCAATAGTTCTAAACAATCGATATAATACAATAAGTATGGGTAACATTGTGTTTAAATAATATCCGACAGGTATTTAAGTGTATAATAACAGTTTTGAAACGGAAGTGTTTATTTCGATTCTTCTGTCATAGCCTAACAGAAGTACGACACTGTATGTGCTATTGCTTTAACATGAAAGTTGATTCCAGCTTATTATTTTGTCATTTTTGTATCGAACACAAGTCGTCAATATTGTCGACAATATTACAATATTGTATTAAAGGAAAGTGTGGATGTCAATTGTTGGGTCATAGCCTAACATAATTCTTTCCAAGTTAGCGGTACAGTGTTACAATTGGAAATCACGGTATTTAAATGCTTTCTCGAAACCAATTGTTAATAGCATCAAGTGTTATTGAATGTGTGTGGGATGGGCACATCGATTTCTTTTACATCATTCATCCAGGATGTTTTGGTCTTGTCGTATTATCGTTATATACACATTTAGATGACTAATATAATTCTTCGAATAAAAAGTAAATAAAATAACGTTGCATATGCATTTGTAAATTACTAAATGTGTTTGTTTTATCGTTGATAAAGCGGCCGGGACATGCTGGATGACCTTGCCAAGGCGGCGATATAACTTAGCTTCAGTCCTAGAAAAATATTATAGTAACACTATTGTTTAAATAATGTACGAGAGGTAGGTATAATATTTGAGTAAGAACCTGAGGTGTTTATTTCCATTTGTCTGGAATAGCCTAACATAAGTATGGCATTAATTTATATAGGTTGGCATTGCAAGCGCAAGGCTATTGCGTCAGAATGTTGCAATAGTGTCAAACGAAAGTGTTGATGTCGATTTTTGGGACATAGCCTAATAATAATATTATTCTAAAAAAATAAAAAAATAAAAAAATAAATAAAAATAAAATCGGTATTTGATTGTTATATATATATATATATATAATGTTCTGTTAATGCATATGTAAACTTATTGAAGCTCATGACATTATTAAGGATTCATAAAAAATAATAATAATAATAAAAAATAACAAAAAAAAAGTATAAAAAAATAGTACTATATATAAACCTTATCAAATATATAAACCTATCCTGTCTTACTGGAGTAGCATCATTACACCATTTGCCACTGGTTTCATGCCAAAAAGGGTATCGAAAAATCCGTATGCTCGGGGGAGAGGGACAAAAAAAGTGCAAGATAGAGTGGATCTGAAGATAATGGTTCTAACGGCACTCCAGCACGTTTGACCAAGTAACATTGGTCCCGTGGCATAACTGGGAACAGTGGACATAAAATCTGCATTTAAACGGTTGTAACTCAATTTCATAGCTTTTATAGTTTTAATCAATATCATAGTGAGAAAATATGAGAAAATATGCTTTTATATTGTGCTTTAATTTCTGTATTTGCTTTACCTTCACGGGTATAAATTACAGGGTCAAACATGCTTCTGTTTAGATAAATTTGTCAGGTGTTTTTCATTTTAGCAATTTATTTCAGTAAACAGTTTTGCCGAAAATACAGTCTAAGAGTCCATGATTTATGTAAAGCCACTCGGTTTACAGCAGGATTTCGTGGTATCTCAACAGTTTGTGGGAACATGTTTAATCGTGTGATGCTGATCATGGGAAGTCAACCAGGATCAGAATGTGTAAGGCGAAGACGCAGACTGCGAGTGTAGTAGCAAACTGGGATCGCAAATGTGTGGCTAATTGAACAGATGTCACAACGCTAAGGGAACAGGGCTCATTTTTAACCACTTTATTATGGCTTTTAATTCAGTTAAAAACTACAGCAACAACAACAGATAACAAAAACAAAGAACATACATTATTTCTATTCACTTTAGAGAAATACGCGCTTTCTACAGTGGATGTCGGCAGCTGGCCTAGAATTAAAGTGAATTGAATTGGGTTTTAAGGCGCACCAACACATGAAATGTTATATGGCGCCTAACAGGAATGAATTAAAGTGACCCATATTCTTAGCGTGTGGTGCGCTTTTTGTTGTTACAGTTATAACAAACCGGTATAAATTGTCACTTTTACACTTAGAGTATGCAAATGCATGAATGTTGGTTAATGAATATACTAACTTTACACCAGGAGTCTGAAAATGGCTGAAAACGGTATATACTACCCGTTATGTTATTTTACACCAAGAATGTGAGTATGTCGATGAGCATGTAATTAACATGTCATCAGTCCTTAGATATCTCCGCCCTAGTGTTTATTTCAAAGTACATTGTCAATAGGTTCTATTCAACTGCATGTGCTTTATTATTGACAACTGGCGGCGTGTTGATTGCAGGTCTAAGCTATTTTTCTTTCGTCAATTTGTGATAGATATATGTCACGTTTTTTTTGCTTATTACAGATATTTTTTACTTACTGCTGTGTCTGCTGTTGCTATAACAGTATAATGTCCAATTGTTTTCGTCTAGCAATCAGCTTTACACATTTATTCTGTTTGCGTACACTGATCTTTTCATTCAGTGGCTGTTGTTTTTATACAGAATGGTGGCTGATGCTGTTTTAATTATAATTAGATCTCTGTGTTATAGGTTATTTTACGCCATACCTTGCACTTCAGTTTGTGCCGAAAGGCCAATCAACAATGTTCCTACGTCGAATAACTGGGTATTGGACATGCGGTGGCGAGACGTACCATAGAGACCTTCAGTAGTTGGTATCATATGTTAAGCTCTCCGTTTACAATTTGCTAGTATAAATGATAGCCATGAACAAACATTTAGACCTGGTTTATGAACTAAGTTAATTGCAGACCAGACTCGTACAATGAAAGCCAATTATTAGTATGTGTTCCGCTTCCCCCATGTTTAGCGGTGCCACGCGGCGTGTGACATGACACAATCGTTTCATTGGTTAAAGTATGTCTGTTATACCTCTTTGGAGGTTTTTTGATTTTGTATATGACATGACATAATCGCTTCATTGGTTGAAGTACGTCTGTCATACCTCTTTTGAGTTTTTTTTTTATTATTATCTAAGCTGTGTTCCGCTTCCCCCATGTTTGGCGGTGCCACGCGGCATGTGGCATACACATGCCGAGTGGCATGTGGCGGTATTTCGCGGACACAGCATAGTGTAGTTAAAATATTCTAAGAACTTTGTTATTTTCTATGCAAGAAGTTTTTAATTTTAAGACTTGTCTTTGTGAACATCTGTTCCCAGGGTTTACACTGTACAGTATTCTAAGAACTTTGTTATTTTCTATGCAAGAGGACTATGAACATTGGATTTACCTGAAATGTTCCAATTTGATTAACTACAAATTTTATTTTACACTATATATTGTTGAAGCCATGGCCAGCTTATTCCAATAAATATAAACTAGTAACATTTTGTTTTATTTGTAACCCATCTTAAATAATGGGATTTGTTCTACTAGGGAAAAAATACTAATTATTTCAGGGGGTGGAAATCAGAGGTTATTATGAACGTGTAATTCTAACGCGTACACCTCTTTGCTGTGACCGCCAATTAGTCAGCCTCGATCTGTTTTTGTGTTCTTAAAATCGGTATTTAATTGTTATCTCCAAACTAACCCACCCACCCTCCCCTGTGTTTGTCGTTTATATTGTATTTGGTACCAGTGTCTTAGGCTTGTCGTGTATATATTTCAGTGAAAATCATAAGGAGATGAGATGCCTCGTGGTCTGTCGTCGTCGTCATGGCTCCATCCGAATCTCGTTTGCGGTGGTATACATTGGTGCAATCTTTGGGGATACAGCTACAAGAAGTTTTCAATTACTACTATTGGTGGTGCAAGACGTTGTGGTGTCGATGCAAGAGGAGATGAGATGCCTAGTGGTCTGTCGTCGTCGTCATGGCTTTATCCGGATCTCGTTTGCGGTGGTCCACATTGGTGCAATCTTTGGGGATTGCGGTATTTCGCGGACACAGCATAGTGTAGTTAAAATATTCTAAGAACTTTGTTATTTTCTATGCAAGAAGTTTTTAATTTTAAAGACTTGTCATTGTGAACATCTGTTCCCAGGGTTTACACTGTACAGTATTCTAATAACTTTGTTATTTTCTATGCAAGAAGTTTTTAATTTTAAGACTTGTCTTTTTTGAACATCTGTTCCCAGTGTTTACACTTTTAAACTTAGTTTGGATTATGAACATTGGATTTACCTGAAATGTTCCAATTTGATTAACTACACATTTTATTTTACACTTTATATTGTTGAAGCCATGGCCAGCTTATTCCAATTAATGGTTGAATGACATTGTTTTGAAGTCAGCATTTTGATAATTGTATTGCCTTGGTGTGTGTATTGACAATAAATCATAGCATTGACTGAATGGCCGCATTTGGATCATATATCAGCATACTGAAAATAGTACGATATTATTTGGTAGTGTGGAGTACATATTGAATTCAGTATTGTACTCAGCACTGTTAAATGACCTCTTTTATTCACACCTCAATAGTCTAACCAAATAGTTTACATTTTACTTCGAACTTATACTTCTGTTATTAATTGAACAGAACAAAAGCATTTTTTAAACATTTATTAACTGTGTAAAACGACATTTGAAAGACACATATTAAGTATCAAAACAGTACTTTTCAATTCAATTTCGACTAAAATAAAATCGTAAGATAAATTGTAAATGACTCATTGATTTTTACTGTTAACAGTTATCTTCCCATAGTACAAATTTAGAATATGGATAATTTGGACTCCACATCTACTACTTAATATAGACTTATGACACTTTAGATACCAGATGGAGTAACTAATACCATAATAGATATGTTGTATTAAAGCAACTGGTTTGAATACAATAGTGGAAATACCTGGTTAAAAAGACAGAAAGAGATTGGTTAGGAATGGTGTGAAATAAAACAAAATACACTGTGTTCTAGTCTTTGTCATGAAGTCCGTAATTACTGTACACACACTTGGCACGTTTTCCTTCCGGTAGCCAAAAGTCACGGAAATTCAAACATTTTAACCGTGTGATATATGTGTGTTTCTTCTTTTCTACTTTCACTTGTCAAATTCTCAATGTTCACCACATCTATGTGAGTATGCAGTTGGAGTTGAGAGGTTCTCTCCACAGTCAGCGAATAGTTATTTGGAAAAACAGCTCAGGGCTAACAAACCTATCAAACGTTACCTTTCATCTAATGACATAGTTATTACAGTATTCAAACATATCTGTGTACACTTCACCAATCCCCGAACTGTCGTCAGAGTAATTTAATAAACTACTTTCGTCGATCACGGATTACCCCGGGAAACAAAACAATACCAATCCGACACCGTATCATGAAATTGTCGTAGTAGGCCAGTAATTATAGCCGAAAATAAGAGTCAAGATCAAACAAATTCCAACAGAAAGTATCTGAAATCACTGACATGTAATGAGTTTCAGAAAAAATGTCCCGAAGATAAAGATGGTGGGAAATGCTAAATTTTGGGGTAAAAGTTGCGTTTTTAAGAGAAAATCTCCGGAAACTGGTATACTTTTATAAAATATCATTTGAGCAAATTAGAATAATTTAATAGTGCGGAAATGCTCTTCCAAATGCATCTCTATGTAAATCAAGGTTTTATAGAAGGCTATGAAGTTAATAATATGAGATTTTGGGGCAAAACTTGGAAAAAATGAATAAAATCGTTGATTTCTGTAATACATTTGGTGTTACTAGGCTATAAATTAAAAAATACTAAATGAGTTGTAAAAACTTAGTTTCTTACTGTTTTGCACAGAGAAAGATAAAGAGGTGTGCCAGAAAAAAGCCCTTTTGAATAAGTCGATCTGAAATACTTTATATTTGGGTCTACAAATGTGATTTTCATAAAAAAAAATCGCCGAAAACAGGAATCATTTTGTAACAAGATGTTTGAACATAAACTAATCTAATGGAAGTGATAAAATGGTGCACAATTATATACAAATGTTTCATTGTATCGTAAGTTAATGTGAAAGTTCACATTGTGAGATTTTGGGGCAAAATGTTGAAAAAATGAATAAAATCGTTAATTTCTGTAATACATTCGTAGTACAGTGGCCCGTTTTATGGAACATCTTAGACAATTTGACTATCTGACAGTTTATTATAATAGCAGCAAACTTCAGGATTGGCCTAGTAATAAAAGAAGTAGAGAAAAATGGCTCATTTCTATTATATTTTGTTGTTTATAGGGAGTGTATTTATTTGTTTGATTGGACTATTCATGAACATTTTCCAATATTTATTTATTAAACAAACAAGAACTTACTTATGCATGGCCTTCCCGGGCGACTTTTCAAACGGAGAGATGTCTTTTCTGTATGCAAAGTATATTGCTGCATTAGAATATCCAAACTTGATTAACCCCTGGTTTGAGTCCCGGTTGAGTCTCTTTATTTTCGAGAGGGATTTCTTACATGGCCGTAATGTAAGTAATGTAAACCACAAGGAATACAAATTCTATACGTTAATATGGTTGAGAAAACAGCCAGAAATAAATAAATTCTTATTAAGTAACATTTTGATGATTACATTTCTACTAAGTGACTTTAAATAACGAAAAATGCGCGTCATTATATTCATATTTCACAATACAATATAAATATTAAATATCTTACCAGGCAATGGCTTTTTAAAAGCTGGGTTGATACATAATTATCAACTGTCACACTAAATATCGTAAAGGAGATGCTACTCCCTCGACATCTTCTAGAGGAATATATAAGTTAATAGTGATAATTTCAGTTATACATGAGCGTTTGCAGCAATTTAAATGCTGATCTCTATCTTATTCATCTGAGGGATAATCCCAATTGTATATGTGGTGATGGTGTTGAAGATGCTGAGCATTATTTGTGTAGATGTGTAATTTTTAGAAATGAAAGACGGCAATTGTTTTTAGACACTCGTATATTTCATCCCTTAAGTCCTCGCAAACTTTTATACAGCATCGACCAACTAACGGATGAGGAAAATCATATTCTATTTACTCAAGTTCAAAACTATTTTAAAATATATATGTATTTTGGGTTTTTTGGACGTAAACCAAATTACCCCAAATAATCTAAAATCACCACACAAAAATGTTCAGTTTACTGAAAATTAAGTCGATTTAACTGGTTATATAGCATGTTACAGGCGCTAAATAACCCAAGATTTTAAGATTGAATTGTGAAAATGTTTTAAATTTGGATGTTTAAAACTTAGGTTGAATACAAAGGTGGCGGATCATACTCAAACACACTACTAAAACAATAAATCACACACTTTTTAGACTTTTTTGTAAGGTTGCCATTGCTTCCTTTCTTCCCTGCTCTACTAGTTCCTTTTTTTGAACTTTACTTATTTAAGCCTTTTTTTGTTTGGTGTCCTGTTTTAAACTATAATATTTATCCAACTCATCTAAAATCAACTTAAACTCTTGCACAGATATTTGCGCATCACTCAACGCATTTGATATTAACTGCTTTATACTATTCAACTTAGACTCTGCCAAAGTTTTTATTTCATGATGTTTTTGAGCTTTTGCATTAAGCTTGCGTCTGATAAAATTAATACAAACACCTGTAGCTCCACATACTATTGCTGCTATTTCTAAAGGTAACAAAACTGGAACAACAAATCCAATCCCAGCCATAATAACACCTGCAGATATCAAGGTAGTGTCAATTCCATCTGTAATATTAATACCACGTTTATATTTTTTATAAAGTGACTGACGTATATCTCGCTCTGTAATTAACTTTTTTTCAATCTCTGAAATCTTTTGTAATCTATAATTTTGTCCGTCTTCCACTGGCAACTCAGGATATATACTTGGTGCTGTTGGTTGCTTCATTTTTTTATTAATAAATAAAAAATTCAATTAATTCAATTAATAATGATGCCACCTTATTTACAGCGGTAGCGTTGGCAATCTTGCATACAAAGTTAACAACAGAACCAGCACCAAATTCTAAAGGTTTATCAAAGTTATCATGATTGCGTGGGATGATGTGAAGCGTTATGCCATAATTTGGTTGTTCAACACCATTGACAGAAACTATTACAGATACGTCACTAAATTATCGTTCACATGCTAAACCTATTCCCATAATCCGTCCACGGCGTGTCATTACATGCCCCACATTTGATTCTGCTCCACCATTACCAAATGAGAGTATTCTGTTCGACACAAGTGGGCCCTTAGCCTCTGCAAATATTGTTATAATCCCATATTTAAGATTATCAACTCTATTTTTCAAATGATTAAACTGGTTAACAAAAGGCACAATTCGTCTATATAAATCTTGAACATAATTTATCAAAGCCTCTAAGTCTTCTGTTTTTTTAGGTCTTGTTGGTCCAAATATACTCATTGTTTTTTTTTATAAAAATATATTTTTTAAATAATTTCTAAAACACAACTCATAGGCAAACCGTGATTATTTATCTTGTTACCATACTCATCTCTGACTTCTATTTTCAATTCAGTAATTGCACCATTCATAAGACAGTGATATTCAGGATAAAAATGTGTATATACTATATCTCCAAACTTCTTGTTTACTACAGACACAACACCTATAATAGTGCTTGGTGCACCATTGAAATAATTACTACTCGTATTAACTTGTTTTAGATGAACATATAGCTGTTTATAAGGAGCTAAATTAATGGGGTGAATTCCGGTCTGAATACCTTTTAACCATTTTCTGTCCTCGAACCCAAGTATTTTTGAAAGACCGCTTGACATTCGTGTCTCTATTGACGTATTTAAAATGGCTGTAGCACTTTGTGCAAAAATGGTTAGGATAATATTTTCATTTAAATTGCTAAAATCTTCTACCAAGTCTTGAAAGTTATAGAGTCCACCTGGTAATCGATAAACTTTATCTGTTTTTTTTTGTCTTTATGACTTCATAATTATTAATATTAAACCAGCCAATAGTGTATGTAAAACTTTTTAATCCAACGCGCTTAGTTCCATCTCTATTATCGATATACTGTTGTAAATTAATAGAGTTGTCTATGTTTGAAATTGTATGAAACATTTTTTTAAATATATATATATAAAAACACAAATAAAAATGATTTCTAAAAAATTCAAATATAACCCGGATGCTCAATATTTAAATACTTTTAGCAAGAAAGTGATAGATATAATAAATCAAAACATAGTTATTACATCAGACGGTAAAGGCTTTAAAGCATCATTTTCTAATGTCTTTGAAAAATACAAACTTTCATACGTGAAATCAGATGCTATAGTCCAACGCTGGGGAACAGATTGGATGTTATTTTGGCAGAATCAGTTGGATTTTGCTATTTGGTGTGCGACAACTGGATGTGGCATTGATTTTAACAATCATCTAAAAGCTGATGCCCTAGTTGGTTCGTTATTTCGATTTCATGTATATTACCAAGTCAGAAGAATATTATTTGAGATGAGTGTAGCAATGCCGCAAGACTCAAATTGGAATGCGCTTAATAACACATATAACCGAAACGCATACGAGAGAATATGATAGATAGATAGATAGATAGATACTTTATTGACTTAAACTTTTACAGTTTCTCATCATTACATACATAATTTGTAATACATAATTATAATCACATGACAGGTTACACATACTTCTACACTCTCACTTATAGTTCAATTTACAATACTCCTTAATTAATCATAGATCATATAAATCACACATTTTAATCAATAATCCAAGGATATCAAAAAACAAAAGGAATTATATATAAAATAACAATTTATGTGAGGATGTACTTGAATATATTTTAAGAAATAATATTTGGAATAGAACATCTGACAGTAAACGCCTCTGACAAATATTTACTTAAATTAAAAAGTTCTTTCTTCTTTGAAGATTGTAGAAGTGTTATAAATTTAAACATATTTGGCCTTTGTATGTAATATTTTCTGATATATTTCTTTCTAATATCATTATAAGCTGTACAAATTAAAACAAAGTGAAATTCGTCTTCAATATCAGTTGAATTACATATTTGACAAACTCTTTCATTTCTTTCAATCCTCTGTCTTGCATAACGACCTGTCTCAATTCTTAAGCTATGTGAAGATAAACGTAATTTAGTAAAAACACTTCGTAATCTTTTTGTACATAAAATATTCAGATAGTTTTCATATCCAAAATTATCTTTAACATGTCTATACAAACTTGATAATACTCTATTTTCTTGTAGATCAGTGTTCCATTTTTGAATAAAACAATCCACCAACCTCTGTTTAAAGCTAGATATAAAATGTTGATGGTTCACCCTTAAAGGATCATCCCATATATACATAAAGCCATACGTATTAAGCAGAGATTTTACATTGGATAACCAATTGTTTAAACCACTTTCACAATCAGATAATGAAGATTTATAAATAGATGATAAAATTATATTTTCTGTTTTAACTAATTTCAACCAATATCTAACTATTCTAGTATATCTTGTGATAAATAAAGGATAACGCGCCAATTCACCGTAAACACCAGCATTACTCGTGGTCAGTTTTACTCCTAGAATGTGTTTACAAAACTTGAGATGAATTCTCTCTATCTCTTTCGATTTTATGAAACCCCAGACTTCACAGCCGTAATTGAGTATTGATGAGACGAAAGCATCAAATAATTGAAGGGATGTTTTAGGTTTTAGTTCAGTTTTTCTTATGTTTGCAGTTAAAAGATTCATAGCTTTTAATGCTTTGCCGCACATAGCCTGTTGATTTAACGTATACGACCCTGTGTAGTTAAATACAACTCCAAGATAATTAAAATCATCTGAAACCTCTAATAATGCTCCGTTAAAAGAAAAGTTTTCATCAACGGTTACTCTACCTCTTTTACGAAAAACCATAACCTTTGTTTTTTCAGTATTTACTTCCAGACCCCAAGTTTCACAATATTCATATAGACGATTTAAGCTCATTTGCAGATCTTGCGGAGTATTACCTATTAACACCATATCATCAGCAAAAAGCAGTAAAATTAAAGAAATATGCAAGGAGTTTAACATTGACTTAAATTCAGACTGGAGACAAAAACAAAGCTATAATGATGGTCTAGGAACAATTTATAATTACTGGACAAATATTGGTTATCATCCTTTGGTAAATACTGTATACGACAACAAAACGACGAGTTTTACAGTCTATGAGAGTGATAAAACATATCACATTGATTACATTGCACAAGGATCTGAGGCTGACAACAGCTGGTCTACTTTTATACTAGATTGTTCATCTGGATTTACAAGGACAGGAGTAGAAAGAATCAATGACAGCATAAGAACATACTGCTGGGCAATTCTTGGCTCACAATCACAAACAAGAGCAGATATACTTAGAACTGGAACGGCATTTGATGCTCAAAAACAATTTTTAGCAAATGTAGAGGACGCAATAAATAGCCCCATCGACTTGCCCAGTCAAATTTCAAGATATGAAAACACCTTAAAATATGCAAGAAGTAAAGTAAATTTTGTCTATGGAAGTGGATTGTATATGTCTCCGAGTGACATGGAATTAAGAATCGGAACAATACAAGAAGATTCTGTTGATGTAGCGTGCAAACGTTTTACAAGCACGTTTATAGATTTAGTTAAGTTATGTATTCCGTCAAAACTTGTTACGATTAGACCTAATGATAAACCATGGTACGATTCCGAACTAAGACGTGTCACGCGAAAACGTGACCGCCAAAAACAAAAAGCTAGTAGTACCAATACACCCGAGAATTGGACACTTTACAAATCATTAAGAAACAAAGTAAATCATTTAAAAAAGCATGCCAAGGAACATTTCTTTAGCAATTTGGAAGATATAATTTGCGATGCAAATGTCACAGATCAACGTAAATACTGGAAAATCTTAAAACATTTTATAAAGTCAAACAAAAATTCTGAAGTTATTCCACCACTTGTTACAACATTGGATACTGGTGAAATGATTTATTCATTTTCTGATAAAGATAAAGCTGACTGCTTAAATGATTACTTTGCTTCAATATCGACTGTTGATGACTCAGATGCGAGATTGCCACAGTTTTTTCACAGAACTAATTCGAGAATAGATGATATAGTAATACAGGAATCTGAAATTGTAGATATAATTAAGATTTTAGTGATGCACAAGCTTAGTGGAGAGGATGAAATAAGTCATAGGATGTTGAAAGAAACAGTTAATACCATTTCAAAACCACTCTGTACACTTTTTAATCGCTCCATTAATGAAAGCATTTATCCCGACTTATGGAAAAGTACTATTGTTATGCCATTATTTAAAGCGGGAGTTTTTAATTCCCCAAGTAACTATAGACCGATTTCGTTACTTAGTTGCGTTGCAAAGATTTTAGACAGAATTATTTTTAAACATGTTTTTAACTTCTTAGTCTTTAACAATTTGCTTTTTGCTAACCAATTCGGTTTCCGACCGGGTCATTCCACAGTTTACCAACTATTAGATATTTACCATCAAATATGCCAAACACTTGATGCCAAACAAATTATGTGTATTGTCTTTGCTGATATATCTAAGGCACTTGATCGCGTTTGACAAAGCATTACTATTTAAATTGAAACAAAATGGTATCGATGGCAAACTTTTATCATGGATTTCAGATTACCTCTCCAATAGAAAACAGAGAGTCTTTATAGGAAATGCCAAATCAGATTTAAAAATAATAACAGCTGGCGTTCCGCAAGGTTCAGTACTCGGACCTTTGTTCTTTTTAATTTACATAAACGATATCGCTGAACATATGTTAAGCATTACTAGATTATTTGCCGATGATAGCTCGCTTTCAGTCGCAACTTCTAACACAGAAGATATGGAAGGTATATTAAATCATGACTTGCAAATTATGTCTGAATGGGCTAAAACATGGTTAGTAAAGTTTAATCCAAATAAAACTGAAGTTTTATTTATAACGTCAACAAATAACAGCAGACAACCAAATTTACTTTTTAATGACGTACAACTTACATTTGTAGAACATCACAAACATCTAGGCCTGACTATAAGTAATAATGGTAAATGGCATGAACATATTAAAAACATTCTAACCTCAGCATCCAAAGTTTTAGGCCTAATGAGAATTTTAAAATACAAAGTAGGTCGAAAAACTATGAATCAAGTATATATATCATATATGCGACCAATTTTAGAATATGCTTCCACAGTGTGGGACGGTTGTACTGTCGGTGAAACTCTTTAGAACAACTGCAATATGAAGCTGCGCGTATTGTTACCGGTTTGACTCGATCACTATCTATTAACAAATTAATCGTCGAAATTGGATGGCTTTCGCTAGCAGACAGACGAACATTTCAGAAACTCATAACTGTATTTAAAGCTAAAAATAAAATGTTGCCTGAGAGTGTAAATAACTTTTTCCTCCGTTTGTTAGAGATATTAATAATTACAACTTGAGGAACTCCGATGACTACGTAACACCGATAAGGAGAACAGAATTATTTTCCAAATCATTTATCCCTTCGTCATTAAGTCTTTGGAATAATCTACCTACACATGTTCGTGAATTAGTATCTTTAAAGGCATTTAAATGTTGTCTCCTCAACACAATGTTTAAGCGTCCCACTGTCCCGTCGTTTTATTTATGCGGCTTACGATCACTTTCTGTAATTCATGCTCGCATTCGAAACTTATGCAGCAACCTTAATGGTTATTTGTATTTGAACCATTTACGATTATCACCAACATGCGACTGTGGACAAGACAAAGAAGATGCTGAACATTTTCTTTTTAAATGTTGTCGATTTACTGAACAGAGGCGTGACCTGTTTATATCAACCAGACTCTTCCATCCGTTGAACGTTGACAAATTGTGTATTGGCAATACAAATTTTAGTGATAAAGAAAATGAAATTGTTTTTCTAGCTGTGCAAACATATATAAGAGACACCAGGCGTTTTAACTAGTGTATTAAAACAACTCAGCAGTGTGTTCGGACTGACCCTATGTACTCTTATTAAACATATTCTGTCGTCTTCTCCTCCTTCTTTTCTGTTTTCTTTTTTCTTTTCTTTCACCCAACTATTGTGACAACTGTTTACGTCTACATTTGTAAACTTTAATTCATTTAGTTTCTGTATTCATTGTTACTTAATATGTTTACTATAGCCATAACATTAAAATTGCTCTTTGTAATTTAAATTGTATTGGGAAGGGCCGTAACTAATGTTGTAAGAACTTGTGGCCCGACCCATTTGCATACTTTGTTAAAAAATGCAATAAAATATGTTTTTAAACCAACAATACAAGACTACAATAATGAAATTGTAATAGCAACCGATGCACAAGCATTAGGATTGAATAATGATGTAAATGTAAAACCAGTGCCACCAAAAATTATTCAACCTTTTCAAGGCACCACAACAAAGAAATTTTTACCGGAACATTCTCACTTTGATAAATCAATACATAAAACTGTGGAACATAACCCACCAGAAATACAATTAATAGCGATTGAACACGAAGATAACAAAAAAACTATAATTGTTGGTACCATAGTAATAGGCCTTGCTGCATTACTTATTTACGAGATTTACTAAACTACTCTTTGGCTACCACATACAACAACCCGGAAACAAACACAAGCAAAGCCCATAGATTGTTACCAAGCCAATTAATAACATTACCTGTTGCAGATAAAAGCCATGATACTATTCACCAATAACTCCTGGAAGCGCTGCAGCAGCTTTACCAGCTAGGTTGGCAAGAAGTTTACCAAGATTAAATAGTTTTTTTTTATCCAATCTTTTACACTTGATGGATCAGGCTTTGGAGTTGGAGTTGGTGCAGCACTTGATGTAGGAATAATGGCCTCAACTAATACCCCAATAATCATACCAAAGGCAGTCAAAATACTAACAATAGTAATACCTTGCTCTCTGAATAATGTTTTTATTCTCTCACCCAATGTTGTGTCTTTTTTTAACACCTTATTTATAGTTTCTTTTATCCTGTTTATTTGACTACGTAATGCTTCTTTGTTTTTACTTGCCGCTTCAAGTCGTGCACTTTTTTCATCTTCTAAGTTTTTTATTCTGTCACGTATGCGCTCTTGTTGAAACTCATCCTCCTGCCCGGGGGTGCTAACCTGTTCTAATTTTTGTTTTTCTTTTGTCATATCTTTATCAAGCTCAGTGAGCTTTGAGAGATTATTAGTAAGTTCTCCACGAAAGCTTTGCAATACCTTATCTAAACCTCGTATCTCTCGCAGTGTTAGATTGTCCGGTTGAACAGCAGTTTTAGGATGGGTTTCATCTATTATATTACTCAAATCACTCTCTGCTGAACCTGCGGCATCTAACGCATTTTGCAGATCTTCAGTTGTTGAAAAAGTTTGCATTGGTATATCTTCTCCTGCTTTTGTGAGGGTATCTCTTGTTTTTGCCAAGTCTGCTAATTCTGCTCTGCCCCGAGCAATTCTTTCACCTGGAACTAATAAATCATAATTTTTTAAAATATTTCTAATAGAGTCAATGCCATGTTTTCTAATTAAAGTGTCCAGCTTATAAAACTTGATTGATTCGTTTGGATTATTTCCCTTATAATAGGTAAGTGGAACATCATCCGTCCCAACTGCATATAACATTGTTCTACCGATTTCGTCCTTAGCCACTCTAAAATCATTTTTTATAATCAATTCCGCTGATCTCAGCATTAACTTCAGTAAAAAATTGATCTACTAACAACTTTTTTTGTGTTAGTTGTTCTTCTGTTTTATCTTCTCCTTGAAGCTGATCAATATGATTATTTTCATTTACAATTTGTCTCTGAAATTCTGAGCCAGGTTGTGTAAATTCTGGTTCGTCATCAAGGAATTCACGTATCCAGACCTCGTCTTCAACATCTGGATCGTACACAGGATTGTCAAATCCTCCTTCAGCCATTGTTTATTTTATTTAATTTTAAAAAATATATTTAAAAAATAAAAACAATGTCAGCTTACGGAAACAAACTCAGCCCTCATAGAAAACTAAGAGAACCTCATGGTGCCAAAGGCATCCGCACAAGTGTAGTAATAACTAATAATCCATCAACAATAGACCGAAACCAGCAACTGCTTGTGAGATTTCCAAATCTAATTACTAATGATGTGATAGTTCCACGTACTGCTCGTCTTGCCTTTGAAATAGAACTTAAAAGCAGAACAGACGCCAACGCTACTCTATTCCAAAATCTGGGTAGAACAATTGTAAAAAAAATGACAATAAGAATAAGTGGCAATGAAGTCATGTCAATAGATGACAGTGATATATATCATTGTTATGTAGATTTATGGAAAAGCCCTACTGAACGAGTAAACATAGCTTACCAAGGTATTGGTAAAGCAAACATGCTAAAACATAGAGTTGGTGCGGGAGATGCTTCCTCAGACACCGAAGATGAAGCTATAGCAGCAGCTTATGGAAATAGATTTTGTATTCCACTGGACTTTGAAATGTTAGAAAGTCATATGCCATTTTATCAAGCGGGGCTTGGTGATAGGTTAGAATATGAATTAACGTTTAACGATTATAACAAAGTTATCAAAAGCAGTGATGCTGATGCATCTTATGTAATAAAAAATATCTGCTTGGAATTTGATACGGTTAGTGATGTTGAATTAGCCAGACAAATAAGACAGCAAACCAATGGTAAGATGTCATTTATGTATGATCGTATCTTGCGACATAGAAAAATAATAGCAAACAAATCTGAAACCCTTTGGAACATCAACATTAATGTACCAGCACGGAGCATGAAAGGTATTCTAATGCTGTTTGAAGACCCAGAAAGAACAGACACGGAAACCTATTACAACCCAAAGATTGAAAAGGTTGAAATGACAATAGAAGGCGTACCAAATCAGTTGTATAGTCAGGGCATGAGGGCATATCAACATTCGGATGAAATCAACAAATATTTTGCCTTGACATCAAAAAAACCCCAAAGAGACAGAAATAGTAGCAAGAGACTTATACTTTACCAATGTTTCTCTTGAGACTTATCTGACAAAATCATATGCTTTGTGGCTTGACCTTAGAACATGTGATGACAATTTATTACACGGCAGTGGAAGAAGAATAGAAAACGGCAGTGAAGGCATAACGATATTAATAAATAAAAAAGCAGATGAAGATCAACCTTTAAATATTTATATATATATAATACAAGATGCGCAAATCAATTTCGAAGATGGAAGATTCAAAGAAGCAGGATACTAGTTTGCAACAAAAATATCCTAAATATTCACACAGTGCCATTATCTGTGGTCAGACAGGCTGTGGTAAAACAGAGTTTGTTCTTGACATACTTGAACAAGAGTATGTTGGAGTTTTTGAACATATAATTATATTGTGTCCAACCATAGAGTGGAACGAGGCTTATAAAAATAGATCCTGGATAGGTGATGTAAAAAACCCGAGAGATAAAAAAAAAAAAATTGTCAATCCCGTTAGCAAAGGCAAAGAAATGTTACAAAAACTGTTGCGTTTATTTGTCAATAAATATGCTTGCAAATCCACATTGTACATCATTGATGATTGCTCCGCCACAAAAGAATTAACAAAGAAAAAAGATATGTTGTCAGAGTTGGCATTCTCTGGTCGCCACGCTAAACAATCAGTGTGGGTTATTTCACAGAGATATAATTCTGTATTGAAAGATTTAAGGGAGCAAGCAAAATGGTTGTGTATGTTTTACACTAAAGACAGAGATAGTTATGAAAATTGTTTGAGAGAAAATGATGTTATTCCGACGCTGGAAGAGAGAACCAGAATAAGAAAAGCTTTAGCAAAGACTAAATATTCCAAGTTAATTTTGAGGACTGACCAACCAACTGGTTATTGGGTTGAATAATTACTTTTTTCTAACTGTTGCTAATAGTAATACTAACAGCAAAGTAGCAATGTTAATAGCAATACTGACATGAAAATATAATGAAAATATCAGAAAATATAATAATGCTTGTAGCATTGCTCATAGTAAAGTAGCAATGTTAATAGCAATGCTTGCAGCAAATTAACAATGCTAATAAAAAATAGCAATATTAATAACAATGCTATTAACAATACTAACAATTACTAGTTGCATGAATATCGCGGCTGGTTGTTTTATGTTTTATGTTTATTTCAAGATAAAAAATAAAATTATTAATATAAAAATGAAAGCGGAAGAACTATTACAAGACATATCGGAAGGTTTTACGGAACGTGATGAATCAAAGCAACAAGAAACAAAAAAAGAAAGATTATCAGCCATAGTGGCTGGCGGTGGTAGTCCCCGGATGAAATTAACAAACTTTACTGCAGATATGAAGCAAGGCTTGGGGCAAGTATGACCAAGACTTTAGGTAATTCTTTTATTAACTTGTATGTGATGGGAGTATCAAAATATTTTAATGTAACCAATCCATTAAAACTGACAGAAGATTTGGAGGAAGACCCATTTATTAATCATGCTTTGACAAGTGCTTGTTGTGAGTTGTATTACAGGTATGGAATGTGTTTAGCACCATTTACAGCAATACTGACAACTGTTAGACATATTGATTTTAATAAAAATAAAAATTTAGATAATATAAATGGAGAACCAAGAGAGTGAAGTTATACCTGTTGTTACACAACCTGTTGGACAACAAAAAGTAAAAAATCCAAAACGAATAAAGGCTGGGAAAAAAGGAGCAGCGGCAAGAAAGGCAAAGCGTTTGCTTCAAGATGCTGCAAAGCAAGATGCTGCAAATCAAATAACAAAAATAACAATAGACGAAGAGGAACCAGAAATCAAAATAAACGTATACAAAAATTATATTCCACCGTGTCTGGTTTGCTGGGTTGGGTTTGTATATTTATAACAAGAAATCTGCTACGCAACCTGTAGCTGTGCAACCTGTTCATGTTGCACCAAAATACCCGTTTGATTTTTAATAATTTATTTAAAAAAAATAATCATATAAAAAAAATGGCAGCAAGTATTGACGGAAAACACATTGTAAATATGATGTATCACGCTGGAGTGGAAACACTTTTAACTATTGGATATTCTGAGATTGGCAGAAAACTACTAAGATATAGGATCTAATGTTAGCAATGGCTACAAAGGATATGTTGATTAAGCAAGGTATTATTCCTGCGGATATTATGAAATAATTTTAAAAAAATATATATAAAAAAAATGGCAAGTGCAGTAGCAATGATGATCGGTGGCGCATTAACAAATGCATTGGCGTTTAGCGGTTCAAATTATTTCTTTTCAAAAAAGGGAAGTCATTCAGATGAGGAAAGACAAAGGCATGACAAAGCAGTGGAACAATTGAACGCAGCACAAGTGGAGTGGAATAACAAAAGAACAGAGAGATTAGATTTTATTAATAAGCAACTGCAAAAAGAGCATCATGCAGAGCAGACTTTTGATGATGTGGACCAAGCTATGAAACAGTATTATTACGCAACTGGCAAACATTTGCTTTTGGAACCGGAGCCTAAGTTGAATGATTTCTATACACCATCTCCGGATCAACAGAATAGAGAAATTACGTGTATTGTGGTGGGCATGGCTGCAACTGGATTTGTGGCGTATAAATTGATTTCATAAAAAAAAAATAGTTTAAAACTATAATTACTTTAGATTTGGAATGACTAAGTATGTTTACTTTGAAATAACCTTTGGAAAAACTAAGTCATATGCATGATACCTATTTTTGTTGTTGTTCTTACATGGTTTCAATCCAAGTGGTCGCATAAAATATGGTGGTTTAGCACTCTTCTCTAATTTACTTTTGAGATGATCAGGCGCCCATACTTCACCGTTGTCTAATAATGTTAATACCATGGATGGACCATATTCAGTTTCTACTATTTTCGTATCTGTAATAGTGTATATTTTATTTAGTTCCAAGTCTGTCCATTTCTTTGTGCTATTTTGATATTGCTCTTCAAGCAGTTCATCAAATTGTGATATCCATTTTTTTTATAGTTATATAAAGTTTAATCTTTAGTAGAAAAAATGGAAAAGATTTATTACAGCCCAAAAGGATTTTGGAAAGGTTACTTAGCAGTTAAAAAATTGGCAAAAGAGGCTGGTGTTAGTGAAAAAAAGGCATTAGAATTTTTAAAAAAACAAGCTGTGTGGCAGATTTATTTACCCGCACCAAAGAAAATAATTAGACCCAGGTTTGATGTTTCCGCTAAGAAAGGAGTGCACCAAGCTGATTTGTTATTTCTGCCGCATGATACTTTTGGCTTTGGTCGTGGCCGCAAGACATATAAATATGCGTTGACTGTGGTTGATATTGCAAGTAGATACAAAGAAGCAGAGCCACTGACTTCCAAGGATAGAAAAGAAGTTGCCAAAGCATTTGAAAAAATATACAGTCGACATCTAAAATATCCAAAATTATTACAAATGGATTCAGGCAGAGAAGTTATGGGTGCAGTATCACAGTTGATGGCAAAACATAAAGTAAATATCAGACGAGGCAGAACAGAAATACACAGAGACCAAGCTTTAGTGGAAAGATTTAATAGAACATTAGCTGAAAGATTGTTTGGCTATCAGTATGCTAAGGAAATAGATTCGCAAAAACGTAATAGAGAGTGGGTAAAGAGATTACCAGAAGTTGTTAAAGCCATAAATGCGGAGACAAAAAAGCCCCCTCCAGTTGAAACAAAAACATTAAAAGGTGATCCTATCTGTATAAATGCAAGTGTAAGATATTTATATCAACCCGGGGAACAAGAAGGTGGAAGACGCAGAGCAACTGATCCAATGTGGAGTGGAGATATTCACAAGATTAAAAGTTATATGGTGACGCAAGGTAGAAGAGTTTATTATTTGAAATTACCAGCGCCACAGAGAGGATTTGTCAAAGAAGAATTACTTATTGTTCCTGCTGATACCCAAATTCATAAGTTTTTATAAAAACCATGTGCATCAGTTGTAATACCATCTTCTCGTATATATCGTTTTGAGTAAAATGGTGATAATGTAACTTTGTTTACTGTTACGCCAAATATCTGATGCTTTATTGATCGTATCATATTCATTTTATGGGTGTATTTTTTCTTGTTAAATAATGCATCCTTGTAGTTTTCAAAGTTTATGTGTTTTTTGACTACATATTCTTTTACACCCTTTGCTTTCTTAATAATCTGCTCATCCGCTCTCAAAATAGAATATAATTTGGGTCTTGATCCAACATACTCAGCTATAGCAACACCAGCACATTCGTCTTTCATTTTACCTACTTTTTTGTTTGTATTATCATACATTGTTTGATTTTCAGGATAATTACTTAGATCATACTCATCTTTCATTTCAGCCATGTCTTTGTATGCATCATCTGTTTTGATGTCTACCAGTAGGCTGTCAGTGTCTGTGTATAATAAACTACATTTATCCCCATATTTTCTCTTTAGAGTATTATAGTACCAATCATACATCATGTACTTTGATAAATCCAATACTGACATTCCAACATAAATTGGTTTGTTTAATGTTAATTTTGTTTTGTTCACATGTATTGCTGACAATTCATCTGAAAATTTTATACGCCTGTTAAAGTTGGGTTTGGCTATTATTTTTCTCATCTTTTCATTTTCAGAGCCGTCAGTTCTTACTAATTTTATGTCAGTCCGCTTGCGTAGATTTTCCATTGTCTTGCCAAACACAGAGTTGTTCATAAGTTTGTAAAAATTTGTTTCAAATTTTGACTCAGCCTTTCCTCTAAGTTTTGTGTTTAGGTTTATGTATGATTCCATCAATGGGTTTTCATTAAATTCTAATACTCTGTGTATTTTCTTTAGTTTCATGCCTAAAGATAAATACAGTTCCAGGGTTTTGTGATGTACCACATATTTGTCTTTGTCCATAAGATTGGGGACTAGTTGTTCTGTATTTATCATGCTATCATTTTCCAACAGATCTGTCTGGTATTCAGACAACCATTCTTTTTTCACTGCTAATCTTTCCGGTGCAAGTGGATAGTCATTATGAGATTCATGAAGTTCTTTAGGATATTCTAAATCAACTTCTAGAAAATATCCTTTTCCTTCTTTTGGCTCTGGCAACGTTTCTGTTTCCACCCACTTAAAGCCAGAATATGGAAGTAGCTGACTCATTGCCCATCCATAAAGATTATTTGCATCATAATACATTAAAAAGTTGTTTTCCTTGTTAGGGTTATAATCAGCCACATAGGGATTGTTTGCTTTTGCATATCGTTTTGTTACCATACTAATTCCACCACGCATACCTTTTTCTATAAATAAGTGCATGTCAATGTCCCGTCAAAAGTTCTAATTCTATTTTTGAATGTTTAAGTAAAGCACCCCAAGATAATCCAGGTGCTGTATAGTAATGTAAAGCATCAAGTTTGTATGCACTCATACATGTTTTTCTAAAGGTTTGAAACACATCTGCTAACAGAGTTACATCAGTTTTTAGATATAAATCATGATAGTCTCCAAGAGTTTTACAGTTAAACTCTTTCCATATTTGTTGAGCGTATTCGTAATCTTCGGGACTTATACTTTCATCTGAAAGACTACTGTAAAACTTTTCTATAGGCGGTAATTGCGTTTCCTTAAATCTTTCCATACTGTCCATATATTCGTATGGATAAACACCTTTTCGTAAAAGTTCAGGTTTTAGATATAAATTATGATAGTCTTCAAGAGTTTTACAGTTAAACTCTTTCCATAGTTTTTGAGCATATTCATAATCTTCATAATCTTTGTCTTTGAGCTTTTTACTTGAACTGTAAAACTTTTCTATAGGTGGTAATTTCGTTTCCTTAAATCTTTCCACACTGTCCATATATTCATGCGGGTAAATACCTTTCCGCAGAGGTAAATTTCTTTGTCTAAACTGATTTTTGGTAATTTCAAAATCAGATGTGCCTGTTGCATCAACCAATTTTTCCAGAGACGAAGCCATAAACTGAAAGCTATCCAAGAATCTAAGTTGTCCGGCACTAAATGAAATATACTTTTCAGCGTTGTTTGGAATGCATGTAATATTACCTGTCATTTTATGTATTTTTTGCATAATGAGATGACTATCATATCCTTTGAGGTTGTGAAATACAACAGGGATGATTGTTTTATTTGGTTTTATTTTCAGTTTCAGGTTACAGTTTTTATGTGCTGCACCTCTGTATTCTCCTGTAAAATGACAGTGGTCTCCTACTTTACAGTTTTTGCCACATTTCCTACATTTTTCATTCTCGCATATCCAACAGTGTGTTGCTTTTTCGTAATCTATCTCATTTTGTTGTGTCATGATTAATGGTTTTGGGTGAGCAAATATTTTATTAATGTTGCTCTTCTCACATTCCAAGTGATTTAAAAACTTTTCAACAACATCTTCACCTCTGTAAATAACAGGTTCTTCAGCTTTGCCATCATATCTGACAACCTGGTATCCAAAACCACAAGCTTCGTGTACATTTTGAATTTCAGATTTCTTTCCAAATTTGATTGATTGCGGTTTGATTATACTTTCAAAATCAGCATATATTGCATAAGGCACAGGCATCTGATTTTGATGATTTTTAAATTTTACAGTATTTCTACCTTCTTTTGGCATTTCTATTTTGCAAGAATTTTTGTTGATACCATCACAGTCTTCTTTGTGTTTTGTAAGTAGTCCTTTTCCAGAATAGCCGTGAAGACAACGATCGCAGAAGTAAGTTTGACCATGGTGTTTGTTTTGGTCCCAGAGTAGTCTATTCAAATTTTTAATCCAGCAATAGTGATATTTTGTTGTTAATTTTTTTTGTTCTTTGAAATAATCATCAGGGTTATAGTTGTCATCTATAATTCCTTCTTCATTATTTGGATCGTCTTCGTTCTCTGATTCAACCTCAGTGTCTTCAGATATTAAGATCAAATTAATTCGTTCAATATCTTTTGGTTGTTCTGATATTTTATATGGAAAAACAGATACCTTTTTATTTTTTCCTGTTATGGTATATCCATAAACGTTGATAGCAAGATTTTTTTGTTTTTCTACTTTGGTTATTTGAGAAATTGGAGTGGGAAAGTCAATGTTATCTTTCTTCAGGAACTCTATACTAGGATACTTTGACAATCTGTCTGTATGATCTGCAGCTGGATTTAAAGCAGAATTTATTGCATGGAACAAACATTTATCATCATTGTTTTTCACATTTATAATTGCCTTCTTATCAGCTACTGCTTTAGGCAAAGGAATATATGAAGAACCTTTGCAATATTTAAGTAAAACGTAACACAGTGATCAATTTCTAATCCGGATGCTGTGTTTGTAAATCTTTCAAGACTCTCTTGCATATATGCAGATGATTCATCGTAAATCTCATTTATTTTTTCAGAGTTTAAGATTGCATTTTGTTCGCTGTGTAATACTGCTGTGATGTATTTTTTGGTAGCACCATCGTTTTTAAATAGATTTACAGTGAGACCTAATTGAAACTTTAATCCATTCATCTTTGTCAGCTCTTTGCTTATTTGTTTTGTAATAATGGATTTCTTATCACGAAATAGTTTTTGAGGGTCTTTTTATTTCTCGGCAGATATTTCGTATGCTTTGAAATAGCCACACATTGGTTTGTCAACCAGTTTTAATTTTCTATCTTGAAAAACTTGTTTTAGTTCATTTATAACATTTTCTTGTAATTTATCATATTTTTGCTTTTGTTCATTTATAACATTTTCTTGTAATTTATCATATTTCTGCTTTTCTCGTTTACGTTGTTTTTTAGCACGTCGTCTGTTGAGTAAATTTTCTAATGTTTGAGATTTGACCTCTTTTAGAGTTTCCTTTGAAACTTCTTTAAGAGGTTTTAATGCATTTATACCATTAGATAGTGTTTGCTTATCTATTACACCTGTATCAAACAGGCGTATTAAATTTCTTATAGTCTCTTCGTTTTTTTCCATTTCCTTTATTTGTTATATATTCAATATTTTTTTATTAAATATAAAAATAATTATATACAAAATAGACAATGGAAATCAATGTTTGTAAATTTCTTAAAATTGGATTACATAATCCATGTAAAAATAAGCCAACAAAAGGTTCTAATTATTGCAGTTTGCATAAATATAGATTAAAAACAAGTCACGCATTACCGTGTCTAATATGTAAAAAAGGCACTTCTGCAAAATATCAAGTGTGTGTTTGTTGATGTGCAGCTTCAATTAGAAAAATGAATGATTATTGGAGGTTAAAGTCGTATAACGCTGAGTGTCTCCGATTTAGACGTATTGAGGTTTAAAAACATATTTTGTTAATTTCGTGTTTATTCGTTGATTTGACTAAAATTCTGATAACAAATCGACAAATTTGTTTTGTATTAAAGAAACATTTTATAATATTACAAAAAATTTAAACTTGTGTTCTTCACTACCCCTATTTTAAAATTTTTTGTTAACATAAGTTTTAATGTTTAACCTCTATTTTGTAATAAAATTTAAACATCCAAATTTAAAACTTTTTCACAATTCAATCTTAAAATCTTGGGTTATTTAGCGCCTGTAACATGCTAAATAACCAGTTAAATCGACTTAATTTTCAGTAAACTGAAAATTTTTGTGTGGTGATTATAGATTATTTGGGGTAATTTGGTTTTGGTCCAGAAACCCCAAAATACATATATATCTAAACGATTCCAAAATCCTTAACTTGTATTGAAATACCGTTGTATTTTGTCTAGATCAACTGTCGCTATGTTTCTATTAGCCTAAACGGGGATATCGGGTGTTATTTCGGTGGAGATTGCGTGGGGGTAGAATGGCAAGGCAGAGTTTAAATTTTGATTTTTTGTTCTCGTTTTTCTTATCAAGTACATATTTAAATGTATTGTTACAATTTCAAACCGACAACCAAGTACACTTTTTCAGCCACAATGGAGAGAACTGTAGCTAATGTTGTAATAACTTGTAGTTCAATCCATTTGCATATGTTGCTTTGAATATTATGATGTTGAATTTATGTAGTGTAACATATCTGCAATAAAATATTATTAAACAAAAAAAAAATATATAAGTTAATGTGTTAGAAAAGAAAGGAGGATAAGCAACACATTAACCACTCGCACACAGTTAAACAAACAAGTTCTTTACTCCCTATCTATAAATTTCACACACGATAAAATCTCATCTTTAACATACTGGCGATATTGTGGTATAAGGGGAGTAACTCCGACTATAATATAAAACTAACACGTATGTGGTTATGAAGTCTAATGGGTGATATAATTATTCTGGTCCCAACCTGAATATTTTTTGTTTTAAATAAACTCACAAAACGATGGCTTCGATTACAAAAATGAGAGGTGAGTGTCGTAGTAATGTACCTGCTATTTCTATGTTTCGCCTTTTAAAAACGGGCCAGCCAGAAGTAAACATTGGAATGGTTGCCTCGACAAAACTATTTCCATGTATTGATCAAATAATCAGTGTCATAAAGATGGTGTTTCTCCGTTGCCTGAAACCGAATCGAGAGCCGAACCTTTTTTTCGCTTCAGTTCCAGTTGTGTAAGGTTTATACACGCCAGTATCTATGAAAACAAGTAAATTACACACAAAAGAACATATAAATACAGGTTTTGACTATGCATTGTTTGTTTTTGAGGCGTATAATGCGTTTAAAAAAATCAACAACGTCACAATGTAGCCATTTGTATGGTTTTCGCGGGAGATGTTGTAGACTGCAGATCTGAACCGATTTAGACACAGAGTAGACATCATTTTTGGACACAGAGTAGATACATTTTAATTGTTTGGACACACTGTAAGAACATTAAAATCATCTTAAAATTAAAGACGCTCAATAATAATGTATTTCGTTTTGGATTTTAGAAGATCTACAGAGATTTGTGAGAGACGGAAACGTGATAATTCCAAATGGGAAATTGATATATCCCTGGGGAAATATTTCCCTACTAGAAGATCAGGGCGGGTCGGGTCAATGATTGGAAATGAACTGGACATGATCATAATTCTCCAGAAAATTGAAAGATTTATTCGCCAATGTGTAAAACTTCAATTCTTCAGTGTCAATAATAACAAGAGGTGGCATGTTTTTAAAAGGCGAAACATAGAAATAGCAGGTAAATTACTACGACTCTCACCTCCCAACTTTGGTCATCATCCATCTTGAAAATGTCTATCCTGTGACTGACAAAATGCTACACCATCTCACGTAACCGACAGTGAACTATTTGTTTAATGAACCACATACTTACGCAGTTCTTTAACTTTTCTCTGTGAGTGTGCGATAGATCGTTTATTACGGACCCTATGATGACGTTTAACTAAATCCTGAAAGGACGGTAACGTTTCTTATTAATTTTGTCTTCAGTGTTGTCTTGTCTGCCCTCAATGGGATATTCTCCTGTTGCTCGTACTTGCTTTGTGGCTTTTTAAGCTTTTATATTTATATATACAGGATCATCTTTGTGTTTTACTTATATACTTTTAAACAAATAAAGGTCTGATTTTTTTCTGAGCTTGTTTGTTTTTTGGGAGTTTATCGGTTTTTTTCAGCACATTTTGGGCTATGTTTGGTTTAGATGAATCGTCAACGTGTTCCTGTGTTCTTTTATTTCTTTGTCGGGAGTAATGTGTGTGATTTGTATGTAAGGTGAGAGAAAATTGGTCATTAATACAATTAATGAAATAGGTTTGTTTTAAGCCTTGGAACATGTGAAAATAGATTATCATGTTACAGTTAACATATACATAATAGTATCAGTACCGAGTAGTAAAGACGCTCCTAGATAGCGGATATATTTACCACTTCGTTTCAATAACATAGTAATTTATGATGTGTGTGAAGTTGGCTTTGCGTTTTACGTTCTCCGTTCTACATTCAAACTTAGTTCTCCGTTCTACATTCGACTTAAGTTTTCCGTTCTACATTCAACTTGAGTTCTCCGTTCTACATTCGACTCCAGTTCTCCGTTCTACATTCAACTTGAGTTCTCCGTTCTACATTCAACTTGAGTTCTCCGTTCTACGTTCAACATGAGTTCTCCGTTCTACATTCGACTCCAGTTCTCCGTTCGACATTCAACTTCAGTTCTCCGTTCTACATTCGACTCCAATTCTCCGTTCTACATTCGTCTCCAGTTCTCCGTTCGACATTCAACTTGAGTTCTCCATTCTACGTTCAACATGAGTTCTCCGTTCTACATTCGACTCCAGTTCTCCGTTCGACATTCAACTTCAGTTCTCCGTTCTACATTCGACTCCAGTTCTCCGTTCTACATTCGACTCCAGTTCTCCGTTCGACATTCAACTTGAGTTCTCCGTTCTACATTCAACTTGAGTTCTCCGTTCTACATTCGACTCCAGTTCTCCGTTCGACATTCAACTTCAGTTCTCCGTTTTACATTCGACTTGAGTTCTCCGTTCTACATTCAACTTGAGTTCTCCGTCCTACATTCGACTCCAGTTCTCCGTTCGACATTCGACTCCTGTTCTCCGTTCTTCATTCGACTGCAGTTCTCCGTTCTACATTCGACTCCAGTTCTCCGTTCTACATTCGATTTGAGTTCTCCGTTCTACATTCAACTGCAGTTCTCCGTTCTACATTCGAACCCAGTACTCCGTTCTACATTCGACTCCAGTTCTACGTTCTACATTCATCTTGAGTTTTCCGTTTTACATTCAACTTGAGTTCTCCGTTCTACATTCGACTCCAGTGCACCGTTCGACATCCGACTCCAGTTCTCCGTTCTACATTCGACTCAAGTTCTCCGTTCGACATTCAACTCCAGTTCTCCGTTCTACATTCGACTCCATTTCTTCATTTTACATTCGACTCCACTTCTCCGTTCTACATTCGAATTGAGTTCTCCGTTCTACATTCAACTGCAGGTCTCCGTTCTACATTCGACTCCAGTTCTACTTTCTACATTCATCTTGAGTTCTCCGTTCTACATTCGAACCTAGTTCTCCGTTCTGCATTCGAACCTAGTTCTCCGTTCTACATTCGACTCCATTTCTCCGTTCTACATTCAACTTGAGTTCTCCGTTCTACATTCGACTCCAGTTCTCCGTTCTACATTCGACTCCAGTTCTCCGTTCTACATTCGACAACAGTTCTCCGTTCTACATTCGACTCCAGTTCTCCGTTCTACATTCAATTTGAGTTCTCCGTTCTACATTCGACCAGAGTTCTCCGTTCTACATTCAACTTGAGTTCTCCGTTCTACATTCGACTCCAGTTCTCCGTTCGACACTCGACTCCAGTTCTACATTCTACATTCGACTCCAGTTCTCCGTTCGACATTCGATTCCAGTTCTCCGTTCTACATTCGACTCCAGTTCTCAGTTTTACATTCGACTCCAGTTCTCCGTTCTACATTCGACTTCAGTTCTCCGTTCTACATTCGAATTGAGTTCTCCGTTCTACACTCAACTGCAGTTCTCCGTTCTACATTCGACTCCAGTTCTACGTTCTACATTCATCTTGATTTCTCCGTTCTACATTCGAACCTAGTTCTCCGTTCTACATTCGAACTTAGTTCTCCGTTCTACATTCGACTTCAGTTCTCCGTTCTACATTCGACTCCAGTTCTCCGTTCTACATGCGACTCCAGTTCTCCGTTCTACATTCGACTCCAGTTCTCAGTTTTACATTCGACTCCAGTTCTCCGTTCTACATTCGACTCCAGTTCTCCGTTCGACATTCAACTTCAGTTCTCCGTTCTACATTCGACTTGAGTTCTCCGTTTTACATTCAACTTGAGTTCTCCGTCCTACATTCGACTCCAGTTCTCCGTTCGACATTCGACTACAGTTCTCCGTTCTTCATTCGACTGCAGTTCTCCGTTCTACATTCGACTCCAGTTCTCCGTTCTACATTCGATTTGAGTTCTCCGTTCTACATTCAACTGCAGTTCTCCGTTCTACATTCGAACCCAGTACTCCGTTCTACATTCGACTCCAGTTCTACGTTCTACATTCATCTTGAGTTTTCCGTTTTACATTCAACTTGAGTTCTACGTTCTACATTCGACTCCAGTGCACCGTTCGACATCCGACTCCAGTTCTCCGTTCTACATTCGACTCAAGTTCTCCGTTCGACATTCGACTCCAGTTCTCCGTTCTACATTCGACTCCATTTCTCCATTTTACATTCGACTCCAGTCCTCCGTTCTACATTCGAATTGAGTTCTCCGTTCTACATTCAACTGCAGGTCTCCGTTCTACATTCGACTCCAGTTCTACGTTCTACATTCATCTTGAGTTCTCCGTTCTACATTCGAACCTAGTTCTCCGTTCTGCATTCGAACCTAGTTCTTCGTTCTACATTCGACTCCATTTCTCCGTTCTACATTCAACTTGAGTTCTCCGTTCTACATTCGACTCCAGTTCTCCGTTCTACATTCGACTCCAGTTCTCCGTTCTACATTCGACAACAGTTCTCCGTTCTACATTCGACTCCAGTTCTCCGTTCTACATTCAATTTGAGTTCTCCGTTCTACATTCGACCAGAGTTCTCCGTTCTACATTCAACTTGAGTTCTCCGTTCTACATTCGACTCCAGTTCTCCGTTCGACACTCGACTCCAGTTCTACATTCTACATTCGACTCCAGTTCTCCGTTCGACATTCGATTCCAGTTCTCCGTTCTACATTCGACTCCAGTTCTCAGTTTTACATTCGACTCCAGTTCTCCGTTCTACATTCGACTTCAGTTCTCCGTTCTACATTGTAATTGAGTTCTCCGTTCTACACTCAACTGCAGTTCTCCGTTCTACATTCGACTCCAGTTCTACGTTCTACATTCATCTTGATTTCTCCGTTCTACATTCGAACCTAGTTCTCCGTTCTACATTCGAACTTAGTTCTCCGTTCTACATTCGACTTCAGTTCTCCGTTCTACATTCGACTCCAGTTCTCCGTTCTACATGCGACTCCAGTTCTCCGTTCTACATTCGACTCCAGTTCTCAGTTTTACATTCGACTCCAGTTCTCCGTCCTACATTCGACTTCAGTTCTCCGTTCAACATTCGAATTGAGTTCTCCGTTCTACACTCAACTGCAGTTCTCCGTTCTACATTCGACTCTAGTTCTACGTTCTACATTCATCTTGATTTCTCCGTTCTACATTCGAACCTAGTTCTCCGTTCTACATTCGAATTTAGTTCTCCGTTCTACATTCGACTTCAGTTCTCCGTTCTACATTCGACTCCAGTTCTCCGTTCTACATGCGACTCCAGTTCTCCGTTCTACATTCGACTCCAGTTCTCAGTTCTACATTCGACTCCAGTTCTCCGTTCGACATTCAACTTGAGTTCTCCGTTCTACATTCAACTTCAGTTCTCCGTTCTACATTCGACTTGAGTTCCCCGTTCTACATTCAACTTCAGTTCTCCGTTCGACATTCAACTTGAGTTCTCCGTTCGACATTCAACTTCAGTTCTCCGTTCTACATTCGACTTGAGTTCTCCGTTCTACATTCAACTTCAGTTCTCCGTTCTACATTCGACTCCAATTCTCCGTTCGACATTCGACTCCAGTTCTCCGTTCTACATTCGACTCCAGTTCTCCGTTCGACATTCGACTCCAGTTCTCCGTTCTACATGCGAACCCAGTTCTCCGTTCTACATTCAACTTTAGTTCTCCGTTCTACATTCGACTCCAGTTCTCCGTTCTACATTCGACTTGAGTTCTCCGTTCAACATTCGACTCCAGTTCTCCGTTCTACATTCAACTTCATTTCTCCGTTTTACATTCGAACCAAAATCTCCGTTCTACTTTCGACTCTATTTCTTCGTGCTACTGAAAATTAATTTAAACAAGAAAAAAAGAAAAAAAATAATTTCGTGTTGTGTGTTGAAAACAAACATATCTTAAGTTTTCCTGGAAAAATGTCCCAGAGTAATGTAGTTAGGGGAAAATGTCCCAGAGTAATATAGTTAGTCTTAAAATATATTTGTTTTCAACAAATAACACGAAAAAAAAAACACTTTCAATTTGTTTAAAAAAAAAAAAATTTTTTTTGGTTACTAAACCTGTGTCTATGAAAGGGTTACTAAACCTGTGTCTATGAAAGTTTTAATCAAATCCGATTTTAAATATGTCTAGGAACAAGGTGCCTATATATATTATATTCAAAACAGAATAACAATCCAGTGGTGTCAAAATAAACATGTTTCTTTATTTCATCTAATCATTAATTTAATAATAATTCACTGATATTGTTAATCACTAAAAGCCTTTCGAAATATTGTTGTTATATACTATTATATATAATAAAGCAATGCTCATATAGTTTTTACGTTTTATCTGAAGTAAAATTAAACAATGCCGTAACTAGAACGTTTTCCCGCAATATGATAAACTATACTGAAGGGAAAAAGAAACGCGACACGGGAATTTTCGCTATATATTGTTTATGTAGAATATGCTGCTGTTAATCGAATGGTGCATGGCTGCGTAAGACCTTTAAGACAAAACAACACATAACACAGCAAATATAGTTTTAGGGCCCTGAATCTTTTTTTTTATTTGAATTCCCCCAAATGTGTACAGCAAGTAGAGTGAAACAGGCCCTCTTGGACTTTCTATTTTTAAAGTTGAATCTAAGGACCTCAATGGAAATAAGAGAATTCACATTTATTTTTATTTGTGTTATCCTTAGTCTCATGGACTTATACATATGTGACTTTATACCGTGCTATGTTATTTTTATATATATCTAGTGATAAATTGAACATTCGTCAAGGTTCACCTATGTGTTTTACACGTTTAGTAAAGTCAGAACGCAAATTGTATTGTTGTCTTATATATCGCAGAACTATGCATGATGTGTACACATACACATATTCCCCAATGTTGACCAGTGGAACTAGGATTTCACCACGTCTCTCCCTCCCTCTGTTTTGTTTTTGGACTACAACTTACGTCTGCAATGTTTATGCATTTATTTTGTATTCTGTAATCAATTTTAATACATGGGACGTAATATCAATAATAAGCCTATTAAATGGCATTTCAAGAGTGACTTACTCATTGCTCTCTTATACCCAGAGGTTTGGAGCAGTGGCAGAAACACAATAAACGTGGCTCCAGCGTAAATGGAGTGTCTACAGTAGAATTTGCGGCAACTCTGCAGTTCAGGGTGAAAAGATCCTATAGGCCCATTCTCCATATTTTATCTCGATGTACATGGAGGATGAGCCTGGCATGTTCATGCCTGTTAGGCGTCATATAACCTTTCATGTGTTGGTTCGCCTTAAAACCCTATTCAATTCAATTCCTTTGGAATTGTACTTGGGGTGTATGCAGTGATTTTGTCTAGTATATAATTATGATGATTGTCATACAGCTACAGATATACTCATCAATATTAACATGGTTCGACAAAATGTTTAGCAAATAAAAGGAGAGAAAACCCGCCCGCCCGCCCACCCCGCCCCTGCCACTCCATTGCCCCACCGCTATCCAACTCAACCATTAAAATAAGTGTGATTTATTAACTCGAGGACACCAAGGTCAGGATGGGAAAAAAACTCTCATACTAATTAAGTAGTCGAGCTACAGGCATAACCTTCGACATCATATGTTTTGTACCTTTTTAACTGAAAAATTGACATTTAGTAAATAGGAATTTAGTGGCGACGCAGTATAAGCTCAACATATCGATAAACCAGTCCCATAGTGATATTTTAATATATTTAATTACTGTATTTAATAGTATATTTCTTGTTCATTTTTAATTAAAAATATCTAATCTAATAGGTTATTACCGTATGTATATGCGTAAAAATGCAAGGAAGTTGACAATGAAACGCACTGTATGCGTATGAGTGAATTTGGCTCCGCGCTCTGTATTCTGCGTTCATCATTAGATTCCAGTTTTGCCTTCAACATTCGGACCCAGTTTTGCGTTCAACATTCGGACCCAGTTCTGCGTTCAACATTCGAAGCCAGTACTGCGTTCAACATTTGAAGAAACTTCTGCTTTGAACATTTGGACCAAGTTTAGCATTTTAATAATGTTTCTTTCGTAACGAAAGCATTATAAAATGCAACTGAGTCGATTAAAGCAGCACTGTTCATATCATTACATATTTCAGATAACTTTGTTGACTTTTAACATTTAGCGGTTTACAGATTCCACGAAACGCTATATGTTAAATTTTATAACATTAAACGTTTAGTATTTTTTAACATTTAGAAGACGTTTTAACATTTAGCGGAATTTTAACATTTAGCAGTGCTACACAGAGTTAGAATTCGTACAAATACAATTCATATTGGATTATAGCAAAACGTTACAGTACATACACATGAGGTAACATTAATGACAATCAGTTTGTAATATTAGTGACAATTGTTTGAACATATGAATATTCAGTCATGTTTAAGTAATGATTTGTAAGATGCAACATGTCGTCGAAATGTATCAAATGTGCCGTGCTCTATCGCTAATATACATAACCGTGTGTATTGCCGTAATAGTCAAATTCGCAAAGTATGATTACAGTAACATCATATACACATAGAGCAACACTAAAGGCAATTTTATTATAGCACGAATCACTCGTTTTCGTGTTAAATATTGTGTTCTTGATTTGGTACTCCCTCTTTTTTAAATTGTGAACGTGTAATAAGCTTCCCAGAATAGCACCACAAAACAACTACAGTAATGACTGATGCAAAACTGATAAAACCTTTGGAGTCGTTTTAGGTGTAACAGCGTCATTGATGTTATTCAATTTTACCATAACACAAGTGATCCATATGAAAATAATAAGTGGTTTTCTTTTAAAGCAGATGTGCACACGTATCATACATTACAAATTGTTTCCATTAATCGTATAGTCATAACTGTGTGTGGAAAACTGATAATATGTCTGGAGTTGTCTTCAACATTCGGACCCAGGTTTTAGAAAATGTGTCGTTAATGTTACCAGTTTTCACAGCAACACGAGTTTAACGATTTTAAAATACCAAATGGTTTACTGTTTGTATTAAAACAGATGTGCCAAATGGTAGAGTTATTCCAAAATGACGCCACTACACGTTTACCGTGATAACTGTGACGCAAAACTAATACGGAGTGGTCATTGGTGTTTCAAAGTATGTCCTTGATGTTACCGCAGTGTATGTGCTGTTATCCCTACGTATTTGTGTGGTACCATTGATATTGTCATATGTTTTAGTTTGCCATTTCTATTTAAAATGTTATTGTTTGAGATAATTCAAATAGTGTTTGGGACAAGATAATACAAAATCTTTTTATTTTGTTTAAGTCGATTTTAACAATGATAAAGAGCCAATTATCCCAATATTAAGTTTTGATGTAAAAAAACAGTAATCTATGAGTCACATTAGTATCTTACTTTACTTTATACATTGGGTTTCACCGTTTATGAATTAATCAAACAAGCTCAATAACATCAGTTACCCGCTACTGCGCAAAGGCTTCACCGGTTTGTTGTGGTCTTACAGGCACATGGCAAGGGTTGTGCTGTGTTTGCATCTTTTAAATTGTAACTGTTCACATACTCATTTATGTTTTTATTATAATAAAATTCAGTTTGACGCATATTCGTTTTGCAATTTTGTACCATATCTGACCCCTCTTTTTCTGAAAATGACCCTTATAATGGCTAAAGCATTTTCACTTTTCGGGCGGGTATTCCCCAAAAATCGCCGAGGTGGATGTAGGGTTGTAGCAATGCAACGCCAAATTAAAAAAAACAACGTCAGTTATATAAAAGTAAAAACATTCGCCGTCAAAAGTAAAATATATGTCAAAACGTCAACAAAAAAACACCGTAGGCTTCGATAAATGTTACACTAAAAAGGCTATCTTGCTAAAAGTCAAGACAAGAACATGCATATGCATCAATAAACACACGAGCAACAAATAAAAAACTGTTTTTCTTAGTTATTACATTATTTAAGAATATTGCGATTCATCAAAATATAATTAAACTTTAGCGCCATGTTTTCGTATTTAAAGTCTATAAACACAAATATAGTTTTCAACAGCTTACTGATTAACACTCTTAAAGAACCGCTTTCGATGCACCATGCAAGTACATCAGATGAATTAGCAGTAATCGGAAACGCAAGTAATTTTAAAACGGTGATGCAATTTATGCATAGGATGTTTAACGGCTGATCAACACAGCATATGTTTAAAGTTCCACACGCATTACAGTGTTCTTTTCAGAAGTGTATATTTTTAAATATTCTACAAACAGTCCTCAATGAAGGGAAGTAGTATTAATAAGTACTGGAAAAGGTACCCGTTGGAAGCAACACACACGTTCAAGAGAACAAAGTGGCAGACTCGGTTTTATTAAGACTGAACATAAAAGGTAAATAAGGTGCAACACCTCTCAAGCTCCATAGCACCGGTTAAAGCGGTATTCTACTTTAACGTCACAGAGATTGGGTTTCATTTAAAACTTAAAACGCAAAAGGAAGATTTTATTAGAGTCTTGTCAATAACTACTCCGAATATAGAACGGAGAACTACAGCTAAATGTAAAACGGAGAACTGAAGTTGAATGTAGAACGGAGAACTAGAGTCGAATGTAGAACAAAGAAGTAGAGTCGAATGTTGAACGGAGAACTCAAAAATAACTGGAGTCGAATGTAGAACGGAGAACTGGGTTCGAATGAAGAACGGAGAACTAGGTTCGAATGTAGAACGGAGAACTCAAGTCGAATGTAGAATGGAGAACTCAAGTCGAATGTAGAACGGAGAACTCAAGTTGAATGTAGAACGGAGAACTGGAGTCGAATGTAGAACGGGGAACTGGAGTCGAATTTAAAAGGGAGAACTGGAGTCGAATGTAGAACGGAGAACTCAAATCGAATGTCGAACGGAGAACTGAAGTTGAATGTAGAACGGAGAACTTCAGTTGAATGTAGAACGGAAAACTCAAGTTGAATGTAGAACGTAGAACTGGAGTCGAATGCAGAAGGGAGAACTCAAGATTAATGTAGAATGGAGAACTGGAGTCGAATGCAGAACGGAGAACTCAAAGTGAATGTAGAACGTCGAATGTGTCTACAGAAACCTAAAAAATATACAGAAGGGAAAAAGAAACGCGACACTGGAATTTCCGCTATATATTATATATACTGCACACTTAATTCCACATACTTATATTATTCCAAAGAAATCCCAAGATGTTTTGTAAGAAAAAACTTGCAGTTAGTTAGAGAAAGGACACAACCCAACTGCGATGTTATAGACGTTTTAATCTCAGTACACTTTTTAACAAGACATTCCGTAATTGTTACAATTCCTACAATATGGGGCGCAATACTGTACAGTGATATTAATTTAAACATTCCTCTTTGAAAAATTTCAGTACTGTATTTAACGTAAAGAGTTTGCATAACTTTGCAACCTCAGTTTGCTCACATGCTTGAGTCAAACGTGTACTCTGTCAATATTGAAACTTTGAGGGAATACTATTTGCTGTGTTATGTTTTGTTTCAGTGTTTTTTCCCGAAAGGAAAGGTCTTACGCAGCCATGTACCATTCGATTAACAGCAGCATAATTATTCTACATACAATATATAGCGAAAATTCCCGTTTCGCGTTTCTTTTTCCCTTCAGTATAGTTTATCATATTCTGGTTACGGCATTGGTTTGTTTGATTTTACTTCAGATAAAACGTGAAAACTGTATCAGTATTGCTTTATTGTACATAATAGTACATAGCAACAACTATTCAGAAAGGATTTTAGTGATTCACGATGTCAGTGAATTATTATTAATGATAAGATGAAATTAAGAAACATGTTTATGTAAACACCACTGGATTGTTATTCTGTTTTAAATACAGTACATATACACATCTGGTTGCATTTGTATTTAAAAGTCTAATTTGAAAGTTGCATAGACACAGTCTGCTGAGAACTGAAGAAAAAAACTTAATAGTTGTTTTTTTTGTGTGTTATTTGTTGAAAACAAACATATTTTTAGATTTTTTGCTCTGCGACATTTTTTTTCAGAAAAACGTAAAATATAACACAAAATAACACGATTTTTTTTTGGGGGGGGGGGGGGGGCGAGGGGTGGGGGGTGTGTACGGGGTGCTGGGGATTCTTTTGTTGGGCGGGAGAGATTTTAAAAAAAATCGTAGCACGGAGAAATAGAGTCGAATGTAGAACGGAGAACTCAAGTCGAATGTAGAACGGAGAACTAGGTTCGAATGTAGAACGGAGAACTGCAGTTGAATGTAGAACGGAGAACTCAAGTCGAATGTAGAATGAAAAACTCAAGTCGAATGTAGAATGGAGAACTAGGTTCGATTGTAGAACGGAGAACTAGGTTCGAATGTAGAACGGAGAACTACAGTTGAATGTAGAACGGAGAACTCAAATCGAATGTAGAACGGAGAACTCAAGTCGAATGTAGAACGGAGAAATGGAGTCGAATGTAGAACGGAGAACTGCAGTTGAATGTAGAACGGAGAACTCAAATCGAATGTAGAACGGAGAACTCAAGTCTACTGTAGAACGGAGAACTGGATCGAATGTAGAACGGAGAACTCAAGTCGAATGTAGAACGGAGAACTGAAGTCGAATGTAGAACGGAGAACTCAAGATGAATGCAGAACGTAGAACTGGAGTCGAATGTAGAACGGAGAACTCGGTTCGAATGTAGGACGGAAAACTGCAGTTGAATGTAGAACGGAGAACTCAATTCGAATGTAGAACGGAGAACTCAAGTCGAATGTAGAACGGAGAACTGGAGTCGATTGTAGAACGGAGTACCGGAGTCGAATGTAGAACGGAGAACTGGAGTCGAATGTATAAGGAGAACTCAAGTCGAATGTAGAACGGAGAACTGGAGTCATATGTAGAACGGAGAACTGTTGTCGAATGTAGAACGGAGAACTGGAGTCGACTGTCGAACGGAGAACTGGAGTCGAATGTAGAACGGAGAACTGGAGTCGAATGCCGAACGGAGAACTGGAGTCGAATGTAGAACGGAGAACTCAAGTTGAATGTAGAACGGAGAACTGGAGTTGAATGTAGAACGGAGAACTAAGTTTGAATGTAGAACGGAGAACGTAGAACGCAGAGCCAACTTCACACACATTAATTTATGACCGATGCAAAGGAATATTAATGGGCAATATGTTGTTTACTTTCGTTGACATTAGCAACACCTTGCATTATTTTAATGAAATTTACCATTGTGTATGGTATTAAAATGACAGAATGTGTGCATGTTTAAAAGTAACGTTACATAGAATCAGTACTTTATCTTTCATTCTGGTCCGTTTGTGACTTATGTACAAATAGTGTGCATTGTTGGATATATTTGAAATTAAATATGTGATATCCACGTATAACCTTTATTGAAATTAAACAGCTGTAATAGAGACATACTTTAATAGCGTGAGGTCATGGTTGAATATGTATGCCCACGACTCTGTAATACACTAACCTTATTAAAAGCTACATATGTCTGGTTAAATATGATGTTCCGTGTATTGTCCTGATTAAGTACCCGTATGTATTATATGAATAAGAACATAATTGCTAGAGTGCATTAATCGGTTATCTTTTTTCGACTAGCGCAAATCAACGAATGGGTGAACTTGATGGCTAAATGTATCAGTATGACGTTATCCTTGAGTGCGATCTGACGTTAGAAATAGTGTCAGACAACTTTTGCAAGCATAAAAAGTATACACACATTACCAAGTGAAATTTTTCATAACAAATAACTTAAGTAACCCATGGTTTTTTTTAGGCTCATATACTGTCCGAATTGACACTCAAACCGTTTTTGTTTCGCCTTTTTTTTTGAAGGAAAATAGAAAAAAAGATAGACGGCGAAGGCAACGGCGGCGTCAACATTCAAGCTTTTCGTTTAGTTCATTTTATCACGAACTGTATGCACTAGACCTTTCTAACGTTGGTTGTAGTTGTTGCGTAGTACATTGCAACATGACACTCTCTCTGCAAAATGCAGCTAACTTAGTTGACGTCATTTTCTCACTAAATATAAGCATTAGATGTTTAGAGTTATATAATATTTAGTAGAGATTATTTTTTTGCAACATACATGTGTCTTGGTTGTCTTTTTGGACACAGGGTTTCATCTATAAATGGACGATGAGCCTGGCATGTTCATTCCTGTTAGGCGCCATATAACCTTCTATGTGTTGATGCGCCTTACAACCCAATTCAATTTAATTCATATATGACCTTGCTATCCCGGTAAGGCATGCGAATCCGCGGATTTCTTTGTTAAAGTCATTTATAATGTGTCTACAGAGTTTGTACTCTCAAAATAGGTGGCTACTTTAAGAAAATGGAAATCGTGTTTTCCTTCATAATTCTTGAATATTTTTAATTCGATATAAAATATGATTCGACACATCAAATCAAAGAAAGGATATACATGCGATATAGACCACACGGAGCGTCACGTGTAAGGACATTACGATGGGAGACCCCGCCAGTGCCGCGTGTAAGGACATCACGTTGGGAGACCCCGCCAGTGCCACGTGTAAGGACATTACGATGGGAGACCCCGCCAGTGCCACGTGTAAGGACATCACGATGCTACATTCCAATTTGTACTTGGATCATGATCTATTCCTTATCTAGATGTAGGTTGACCGTTATTGTTTATGTACATTGGCTTATCTTTGCCGATACTCCAAATTGTCTCGTATTCAGGAGAATAACACAGACGGTAAGAGTTGTTTGTTAAATCAGTTTAAGCAGATTTTTAATCCAATTTAGGCATGTAAACATATTTTTAAACTTATATATATCATAGGCAAACTGGCATTTAAGATAATGTCGGCGACTTCCTGTTGATTTATTATACTAAATTTATTTCAAAATTAAAAACGGTGCAATGACCTATAAACTAGGGTTATCCAATTTAAATCGTGACTGTAAACTTTGAACCATACATGACTATTCAATAGAACAACGTTTTAGTTAAATTATTTGATAAGTTTGCATTATTTTCAATAGATAACCAATGTGGAAGCTGAAAGAATGGCAGCCTCTGGTATGTATCTGTATAACAATGCGTGTTTTGTCGCCGAGCGTCTGACCCGGCGAGCCAATAATATACTACTACCATTACAGTTCGGAAAATTACAAGTCCCATTAATATAATTTAGACTTTTTTATTTACAGCCACACGATGTTAATGGTCAACTTTAATGGAGATGATACATAATTTGAATCGAGTTCTGCATGAATGTCTACATGCGTTGAATAAAATAACAAATTTGAAACTTATCTTTGTGTAAACCATCATTCGACCTTTAAAGGGAATGTAGCGACACAGCCAAACAAGCTCTATTATTGAGAGTTCTGAAAAATTTGGGAAAAGGTGAAAGAATTATCAAAATCGGATGATAAACAAAAAATATATGACCATTTAAAGGTTGCACTAAAACGAATATGGGAGCCGCCATTTTTAGAACTATGATGTCATAGTTCCATATTACCATATATGGAATATTGATAAATATCATTTAGAATGAAGAAAATCACTACAAATGAACGTGTTTTTTTTTACTGTTTATATAAAGCATTATTGCCATTACGTATTACATATTTTTCATACAGCTGCTGTCATTTTCCCCTGTAAATCAGTACATTTTTATATTTTCAAATACATGTATTCCATATATGGTAATTTAGAACCGTGATGTCATAGCTCTCAAAATGGCCGCTTCCATATCCGTTTCAACAGAAACTTCTTTGTTTATCATCCGATTTTGATAATTCGTTCACCCTTATTCAAGTTTTTCAGGACTCTCAATAATAAAGATAGTTTGGCTGTGTTGCTACATACCCTTTAACATTTGGGTACTATAATAAACCAGCTGGCTCTGTTTGTAACATGTTTTATGCTAAGTGCGGCGTTCATGGCAGTTAACTCCTAGTGCGGCCAATGTATACCTAGTTCCGCCAATTTATACCTAGTACCACCAACTAATATGCAGTCCTGTCCGCCAATCACAATGTATATCGCCAATGAAATATTAAGGGTGTTGCGTGGTTTATAATGTGTCTAAGTTTCTCTTGTGTTTCAGTGTTGCACGCTTATAGTGGTAATGCAAATTTCAGTAGTTGGTGAGTTTATTCAAATGATTCTATAACTGTTTACATTTCTAAACGTTACGTTTTAATTAATCAAAACATATAAAATAGAATAACCTAAGACAAGTCCCAATGGCGTGAATCAGGGAATCATTGAATCATCACAACCGACTGATAATCCGATCAATGAAAAGACAATCTCTGCAAGCTCTTAAATTCTACTAATTAGAAGTACGGTACGTATGTTTATTTGTTGTTTTTTTCTTTTTAAACGCGTTTGTTGTTTGATTTCATCTTATCTATTTAAATAATTAAAAACAACACGAACAATATATCACACTGAATACAAATAATATTCTCCGCATGATTTACTTTGGAATATAAAATAATCCTTATCTTTGTGGTAGATTTCTGCAGCAACTATTCATTATCATTATTTCCCTACGTTATACTTGTCAGCCACAATGCCTTCTGCATCAGCAATATTCCTTATCGTTATTCAATGTTTCCCTCACCTGGTGGCGGCGGGTATGCCCCGGGGATTGGATAGAATGTAATTCTTCAGTGTAGGGAATTGGACACATCCCGTACAAACATGGGGATATCGAATACTGATATGAACTCCAGCCCTATAGGGAATTAGACATAAATGTTCCCCCTAGGGATGGGAAATAGACAATCAATTTGTACATGTTTCTACTTCCCCTGGGTATGCCCCCGCACTTCCCATCCTGCCTCCAGCATCGCGGTAGGGGGAGGAGGGCGGTGAACATTGCAAAGTGCATTAATTACATGCGTACGTATTATACTATCATGCAAAACATTTTACTGCAGCAATATGCATTATTAATTATTGTTAATTCCATGTTTTGTCTACTCTGCAGCCAGTTTACAATGCTACCAATGTAGCAACGTCAACAATATATCAGAGTGTCAGAATTTAGTCCAGTGCTCTAACACTGAGGTATGTATTCTGTTTGTTTCAGAAAGGGTGCCATGCCTACCATTGATGTATTACCTTTCATATTGGAAGTAATAATTACATTCCACGTCAATTACGACATATTATTATCGTGCACAGTCACAGTTTTTAAGATTTGACATATCATTTAACATAGTTTGCTCATAAACGTGTTTATCTATGTCAGATATTGTATGCATGCCACACTGTGTGCTAGGTGGAATATATTCTAACATGCTTTGTTCTTATAGAATTGATGCATGTCTCTTTAAAATAAAGAAACATACGTTTCTAAATTGAACAAATTCAATCAAAACACACATAAAATAAACAAAATCGCAAATAAAGGTAGTCCATATACTAGTGTAAATCAAACCTACATTAGTATATGCAAATGGAAAAAAGAAAGGCAACTAGAGATTTTCCGCTACATAATATATGCTGCTGTTAATCGAACGGTTAATGGCTACATAAAGCTTTTCAGATATTATACCTCCAAAGTTTCGTTATTGATAGAATACGCGTTTGGCCCCAGCAGGTGAGCAAACTTATGACGTAAACGTTTGCAAACTCCTTACATTAAATACATTACTGAAATGGTTCAAATTTTCAAAACATTTATGAATTTCGTGTTAAAAAAAAGTACTTTGATTAAAAGGTCTTCATCAGCACACGTGTGCCCCTAACTAACCATTGTTTTAAAAAAAACATCTTGGGATTTCTTTGGAATATTACATTTAATTACGTGTACAGTATATACATTATATAGCGGAAATTCCTGACTTGCGTTTATTTTGTCCTTTATTAAAAACGTTTTTATACAAGAGCTAACTTTTTATCTGGCAAATGTTACGGTACATGCTGCAATGGCAATATCAGAACTTCCTCGTCATTTTCTGTGAGAGACAGTCTACTGGTTACGGAAATCGACGAGGCATTCGGTAGTATTTCACGGAAACTAACTTTTCGATCATAGATAAATTGTCAACACATTTGCGACATAATTGATTGAGGCTCAAGAAATTCTAGTTGTAGATTAGCTACCTTTAGTAGTGTGCATACCGTTATATCCGTCCGAAATGGCAGACACGCCAATAATCTGTTCAAATCCTCCTTCATTCTCGTCAAACATGGTAGATACGTTAAAAACCTGTTCAACATTTCCGGAAATGCATGTCAAAGATGGTAGATACGTTAAAAATCTGTTCAACACTTCCGTAAATGTCAAACATGGAAGATACGTTAATAGTATGTTAAAATGTTCTTCCATGCGCGTCAAACATGGAAGATAACGTTAATAATCTGTTCAAATCCACCTTCATGCATGTCAAACGTGGAAGATACGTTAATAATATGTTCAAATCCACCCTCATGCGAATGGAAGATACGTTAATACTATTTTCAAATCCATGTTATACAAGTCAAATATGGAATATACGTTAATAATATGTCCAAATCCTTGTTATACAAGTCAAATATGGAATATACGTTAATAATCTGTTCAAATCCTCCTTCATGCGCGTCAAAGATGTAAGATACGTTAATAACCTGTTCCAGTCCACCCTCATGCCCTTCAAAGATGGAAGATACGTTAATAATATGTTCAGATCCTCCGTCATGCATGTCAAACATGGTAGATACGTTAATAAACTGTGCAAATCCTCCGTCAAGCATATCAAACGTGGAAGATACGTTAATAGTGTGTTCATATGGACCATGCGCGTCAAACATGGAAGATAACGTTAATAATCTGTTCAAATCCACCTTCATGCATGTCAAACATGGAAGAAACGTTTATAATCTGTTCAAATCCACCCTCATGCGCGTCAAAGATGGAAGATACGTTAATACTATTTTCAAATCTTCCTTCATGCATGTCAAATATGGAAAATACGTTAATAATCTGTTCAAATCCTCCTTCATGCGCGTCAAAGATGGAAGATACGTTAATAACCTGTTTCAATCCACCCTCATGCCCGTCAAAGATGGAAGATACGTTAATAATATGTTCCATTCCTCCGTCATGCCAGTCAAACATGGAACATGTGTTAATAATATATTCAAATCCTTCGTCATGCGCGTCAAACATGGAAAATTCGTTAATAATATGTTCAAATCCTCCTTCATGCATGTCAAACATTAACGTTAATTATCTGTGCAAATCCTCCGTCAAGCATGTCAAACGTGGTAGTCACATTTATTATATGTTAAAGTCCTCTGTCATTCATGTCAAACATGGAAGATACGTTAATAATATTTTCTGTACGTTAATACTATTTTCAAATCCTCCTTCATGCAAGTCAAACATGGAAGATACGTTAATAATATGTTCAAATCCTCCATCGTGCATGTCCAACATGGTAGATTCATTAATAATATGTTCAAATCTACCTTCATCCACATCAAAGTAGATATAACAGTTGAACAGAAAATGTAGCATTGACCACAGTCAACCAAAAGCTCACACAGAAACAAACAATAATTACAAAGATGAATACAAGGCAAGATATGACTTCACGAACATAAACGTGTTGACAATAGGGCTACCGCCTTGGGACGGTCAGTGGCAAAACAGGCTGATGGGGGTTTAGGCCAGGTTCCAGGGTGCACCAAATTAAGGATAAAACTGGATATTTGAATTACATACAATCCATGTGGGTTGAAAAGATAACAATATGATAATTACATGGCAAAAGCAAACATGGTAATTACGTCAATAATATGTTCAAATCCATCTGCATGTATCATCAAAAACGTGAGAAAGTGATTGGTAAGAAAATGAATTAAATGTGTATTGTTGAGTATTTTGAAAGTCTTTGTCGTAAACAATATATTTGTTCAGATCTGTAACTGGCATAATGAAACATGTATTTATAGCATATGGATGGATTTTAATATAACATTGGTTATTTGTGCTTTTAGCAATGCCTTACTATTAGGAGTGGATCTGGAGACACCGCCGTCTATACACTGGGCTGTCAATCTCAAAATGTAAGTGACTATGATATAACGCCGTCTACACACTGGGCTGTCAATCTCAAAATGTAAGTGACTATGATATAACGCCGTCTACAAACTGGGCTGTTAATCTCAAAATGTAAGTAACTATGATATAACGCCGTCTACACACTGGGCTGTCAATCTCAAAATGTAAGTAACTATGATATAACGCCGTCTACACACTGGGCTGTCAATCTCAAAATGTAAGTAACTATGATATAACGCCGTCTACACACTGGGCTGTCAATCTCAAAATGTAAGTGACTATGATATAACGCCGTCTACACACTGGGCTGTCAATCTCAAAATGTAAGTAACTATGATATAACGCCGTCTAAACACTGGGCTGTTAATCTCAAAATGTAAGTAACTATGATATAACGCCGTCTACACACTGGGCTGTCAATCTCAAAATGTAAGTAACTATGATATAACGCCGTCTACACACTGGGCTGTCAATCTCAAAATGTAAGTGACTATGATATAACGCCGTCTACACACTGGGCTGTCAATCTCAAAATGTAAGTAACTATGATATAACGCCGTCTAAACACTGGGCTGTTAATCTCAAAATGTAAGTAACTATGATATAACGCCGTCTACACACTGGGCTGTCAATCTCAAAATGTAAGTAACTATGATATAACGCCGTCTACACACTGGGCTGTCAATCTCAAAATGTAAGTAACTATGATATAACGCCGTCTACACACTGGGCTGTTACTCTCAAAATGTAAGTAACTATGATATAATGACGTCTACACACTGGGCTGTTAATCTCAAAAAATATAAGTAACTATGAAATATCGTCGTCTATACACTGGGCTGTCAGTCTCAAAATGTAAGTACCTATGATATAACGCCGTCTACACACTGGGCTGTTAACCTAAAAAATATAAGTAACTACGAAATAGTGTCGTCTATACGCTGGGCTGTCAAAATCAAAATGTAAGCACCTATGATATAACGCCGTCTACACACTGGGCTGTCAATCTAGAAAAATGTAAGTAACTATAAAATATCGTCGTCTGTATACCGGGCTGTCAATATCAAAATGTAAGTAACTATGATATAACGCCTTCTACACACTGGGCTGTTACTCTAAAACAATGTAAGTAACTATGAAATATCGTCGTCTATACACTGGGCTGTCAATATCAAAATGTAAGTACCTATAATATAACGCCTTCTACACACTGGGCTGTTAATCTCAAAAAATGTAAGTTACTATGAATTATGGTTTTCTATACACTGGGCTGTTAATCTCAAAATGTAAGTAACTATGAAATATCGTCGTCTATACACTGGGCTGTCAATCTCAAAATGTAAGTAACTATGATATAACGCCGTCTACACACTGGGCTGTTACTCTCAAAATGTAAGTAACTATGATATAACGCCGTCTACACACTGGGCTGTTACTCTCAAAATGTAAGTAACTATGATATAATGACGTCTACACACTGGGCTGTTAATCTCAAAAAATATAAGTAACTATGAAATATCGTCGTCTATACACTGGGCTGTCAGTCTCAAAATGTAAGTACCTATGATATAACGCCGTCTACACACTGGGCTGTTAACCTAAAAAATATAAGTAACTACGAAATAGTGTCGTCTATACGCTGGGCTGTCAAAATCAAAATGTAAGCACCTATGATATAACGCCGTCTACACACTGGGCTGTCAATCTAGAAAAATGTAAGTAACTATAAAATATCGTCGTCTGTATACCGGGCTGTCAATATCAAAATGTAAGCAACTATGATATAACGCCTTCTACACACTGGGCTGTTACTCTAAAACAATGTAAGTAACTATGAAGTATCGTCGTCTATACACTGGGCTGTCAATATCAAAATGTAAGTACCTATAATATAACGCCTTCTACACACTGGGCTGTTAATCTCAAAAAATGTAAGTTACTATGAATTATGGTTTTCTATACACTGGGCTGTTAATCTCAAAATGTAAGTAACTATGAAATATCGTCGTCTATACACTGGGCTGTCAGTCTCAAAATGTAAGTAACTATGATATAACGCCGTCTACACACTGGGCTGTTAATCTCAAAATGTAAGTAACTATGATATAACGCCGTCTACACACTGGGCTGTCAATCTCAAAATGTAAGTACCTATGATATAACGCCGTCTACACACTTGGCTGTTAATCTCAAAATGTAAATAACTATGAAATATTGTCGTCTATACGTTGGGCTGTCAATATCATAATGTAAGTAACTATGAGATATCGCCGTCTATACACTGTAAGATTCAACGCCTTCTACACACTGGCTATTATCTCAAAATGTAATTAACTATGAAATGTCGTCGTCTACTGGTGGCTTGCCAATATATTAGTAAATCTTGAAAATCTTACTACACGTCCAATACCAAATGGAATGATTTTATATTCACAGTGTAATACGCGTGTTCACTTTGAATTTCAGTAAATGTATTTAAAAAATCAAATCTTATTTTAAGACACGCAGTGTCATTGTTGTGAGTAAAAACATGTAAAAACGCCAACAATAGTTATTTAGACAAAGTGCGTGGTTTTTATACTTACCTTATGTGGCGATATGCCGGACAGCTTTTATTTTCTTTGTCGCAATACAATAATGTGTACAACGTATATGTTTCGTAATGACACCTTGTGATCTCCTGTTTATACTGAAGTAGAGGAATGCTTGAACACCAAAACTTATTCTTCTTAATAGTTTACTACAATTCCAGAAATGTGACGCTAGGAAAACTATTGTTCCGAAATCGTATGATGTTGTTACCGGCGAATGTGTGCAGTGTTGTTCTTCAGACGCATGCAACACACGCTTGTGTGCATATAATTCTCGAGGTATATACCTACTATATGTGTTTGTGTCTGAGTTTTCATTACTAAAGACTGATACACATACTATTATGCTGATGGTGGTTATAATATAAGTATTGAAAACAGATGAAATATGTGTTGTATTACATTGAGTAGCATTTGAATAAAAGAGAAATATTGTTGCTTTTTCAGTGATTGTAGAATTTAGTTGTAAATTTAGATTTGACCTTTTTTGATAAGGCATGTTATGGCGTTTTTAAAATTGCTCCAAAATACGTATTGATTCTGTGTTCTTGGATAAAAACGGCGGGCTCCATTACGACGACAAATTAGTTTATATATATATAAAACATCCGGAGTAGTAAAATACTTGACCTCTAAAGAATATTTTATTAGTGCACGTGAACAAAATATAGAGAATATATCAGTAGTACACGTGCTAACCTAAAGAGAATATAGCAGTAGTCTATATAAAAGAGTATGAGAGTGGACCTTTGGAAACGGCCGAACACGACATATATGAACTATTGCAGTCTCGGTTTGATTGAGACTGTTCATGAACGGTAGTGAAATATGCTAGCTACCGCTCACGCCTTCTAGCCCCGGGTTGAGCAGAACTCAAAATTTATAAAATCAATAGTACAAAATTTTAACCATATGGCGGTGGACATGGAGTATATTTCTTCCCCATGTCGTACGGCGTATGGTCCCAGTATCTAATACAATTAAATGCCACGAAGAGCGAAATAAACATAATGGAATTTAGCTGGGAGCAGCGGTTATGTGTTAACCTAAAGAGAATATATCAGAAGTGCACGTGCTAACATATAGTGAATATATCAGCACGTGCTAACCTAGAGAGAATATATCGGTAAACCACGTGTTTAGCCAAAGATAATATATCAGTACTGCACGTGCTAACCTAAAGAGAATATATCAGAAGTGCACGTGCTAACCTAGAAAAAATATATCAGTAGTACACATGCTAACCTAGAGAGAATATCGGTAAACCACGTGTTTAGCCTATAGATAATATATCAGTAGTGCACGTGCTAACTTAAAGAGAATATATCAGAAGTGCACGAGCTAACCTAGAAAAAATATATCAGTAGTACATATGCTAACCTAGAGAGAATATCGGTTATCCACGTGTTTAGCCTGTACAAAAAATATCGGTAATCCTCATATTAGAAAATATATCTGTGATCCGTGCGTGTAGGTTATACGAATGTCATCAATATTTAACAAGTGTTCAACATATAGGGTATTTATATCAGTAGTGCACTTATTTAGTATACAGAAAATACTTCAGAAGGTCAATACTTAATACTATGATCCTTTAACACAACCCTAGACGTACTATATATGTCCATGACGCAAGTGTAAACCCAACTTCTCCTTAACAACTTGTCGATTTCAATTGTGTTAAATCATACGCATTAAGAATAAATATCATGTACAGTATCTTTTAAAACGAAGGAAATATAGAACGTATTGTTTATGCCTAAATATTTTAATAGTATTCAGTATTATAAAAAAAACACAAAAAAAACTAGTATTTAGAATTGTGTTCGATTGTCTCGTATTTATTAAATTTCAATATGGATAAGCTATTCATGACCTAATTTCAAATTCAGTTCAAAGACAAGTCATAGATGGCCATTGGTCCAACTGGAACACTGTGGGAAGTTGTGACGTCACATGTGGCACTGGCACGCAGCAGCGAATCCGAACCTGCACAAATCCTGCTCCATCTGGTGGCTTAGATTGTGCCGGATTGTCAAAAGATACTCAACCATGTCATCTTAACCCATGTCCCTGTATGTGTAACCTGCGTTTTATCTGATGATCTTCTGTTTATATTGAATTCATAGTGTCTCAGATATGTAAGCTACTAATATGTCGGGCTGTCGGTCTGTCTCGCCCGCCCGCCCGCCCCCGTCCGTCCGTCCGTCTGTCTGTCATATTATGCTAAACTAAAAGCACTAAACTTCTATCGTCTGTCTGTCTTATTATGCTAAACTAAAAGCACTAAACTTTTATTACTACCACTACTACTACTACTACTACTACTACTACCACTACTACTACTACTACTACTACTACTACTTCTACTACTACTACTACTACTACTACTACTACTACTACTACTACTACTTCTACTACTACTACTACTACTACTACTACTACTACTACTACTACTACCACTACTACTACTACTACTACTACTACTTCTACTACTACTACTACTACTACTACTACTACTACTACTACTACTACTACTACTACTACCACTACTACTACTACTACTACTACTACTAATAATAATAATAAAAGCAATAATAATAATAATAATAATAATAATAATAATAATAATAATTGTACTTACACCCTAAATTAATCAAATATAGTACTTATATTACTACTGATGTTACTAATGGTACGTCGTCAACTGCTCCTTTTACAACAATTACTTATGTACTTGTTTACTACTGATACTCGCAATCACATCATCTACGACAAATTAGTACTCGGGAGGTATGATCAGTGATTACGTTAGATAGTTAGTCGATTAATGCAATATCAATACGCACATATAAACAGTATCAATACGCACAAGTTAAGCAGTAGCAAAAGTTATGCAGTATCAATACGCACAAGTTAAGCAGTAGCACAAGTTATGCAGTATCACTACGCACAGTTTAAGCAGTATCAATACGCACAGGTTATGCAGTATCAATACGCACAAGTTAAGCAGTAGCACAAGTTAAGCAGTATCACTCCGCACAATTTAAGTAGTATCAATACGCACAATTTAAGCAGTATCAATACGCACAATTTAAACAGTATCAGTACGCACAAGTTATGCAGTATCAATACGCACAAGTTAAGCAGTAGCACAAGTTGAGCAGTATCACTACGCACAATTTAACAGTATCAATACGCACAAGTTATGCAGTATCAATACGCACAAGTTAAGCAGTAGCACAAGTTGAGCAGTATCAATACGCACAAGTTAAGCAGTAGCACAAGTTATGCAGTATCAATACGCACAAGTTAAGCAGTAGCACAAGTTATGCAGTATCACTACGCACAGTTTAAGCAGTATCAATACGCACAGGTTATGCAGTATCAATACGCACAAGTTAAGCAGTAGCACAAGTTAAGCAGTATCACTCCGCACAATTTAAGTAGTATCAATACGCACAATTTAAGCAGTATCAATACGCACAATTTAAACAGTATCAATACGCACAAGTTATGCAGTATCAATACGCACAAGTTAAGCAGTAGCACAAGTTGAGCAGTATCACTACGCACAATTTAACAGTATCAATACGCACAAGTTATGCAGTATCAATACGCACAAGTTAAGCAGTAGCACAAGTTGAGCAGTATCACTACGCACAATTTAAGCAGTATCAATACGCACAAGTCATGCAGTATCAATACGCACAAGTTAAGCAGTAGCACAAGTTGAGCAGTATCACTACGCACAATTTAAGCAGTATCAATACGCACAATTCAAGCAGTATCAATAAGCACAAATTAAGTTGTATCAATACGCACCATTTAAGCAGAATCAATACGCACAAGTTAAGCAGTAGCACAAGTTATGCAGTATCAATACGCACAAGTTAAGCAGTAGCACAAGTTATGCAGTATCACTACGCACAGTTTAAGCAGTATCAATAGGCAGAAGTTTAGCAGTATCAATACGCACAAGTTATGCAGTATCAATACGCACAAGTCATGCAGTATCAATACGCACAAGTTAAGCAGTAGCACAAGTTGAGCAGTATCACTACGCACAATTTAAGCACATCAATACGCACAATTCAAGCAGTATCAATAAGCACAAATTAAGCTGTATCAATACGCACCATTTAAGCAGAATCAATACGCACAAGTTAAGCAGTAGCACAAGTTATGCAGTATCAATACGCACAAGTTAAGCAGTAGCACAAGTTATGCAGTATCACTACGCACAGTTTAAGCAGTATCAATACGCACAGGTTATGCAGTATCAATACGCACAAGTTAAGCAGTAGCACAAGTTAAGCAGTATCACTCCGCACAATTTAAGTAGTATCAATACGCACAATTTAAGCAGTATCAATACGCACAATTTAAACAGTATCAATACGCACAAGTTATGCAGTATCAATACGCACAAGTTAAGCAGTAGCACAAGTTGAGCAGTATCACTACGCACTATTTAACAGTATCAATACGCACAAGTTATGCAGTATCAATACGCACAAGTTAAGCAGTAGCACAAGTTGAGCAGTATCACTGCGCACAATTTAAGCAGTATCAATACGCACAAGTTATGCAGTATCAATACGCACAAGTCATGCAGTATCAATACGCACAAGTTAAGCAGTAGCACAAGTTGAGCAGTATCACTACGCACAATTTAAGCAGCATCAATACGCACAATTTAAACAGTATCAATAAGCACAAATTAAGCTGTATCAATACGCACCATTTAAGCAGAATCAATACGCACAAGTTAAGCAGTATCAATAAGCACAATTTAAGCAACATCAATATGCACAATTTAAACAGTACCAATACGCACAAATTAAGCAGTATCAATACGCACCATTTAAGCAGAATCAATACGCACAAGTTAAGCAGAATCAATACGCACAATCAATTTAAGCAGTATCAATACGCACAATTTAAGCAGCATCAATACGCACAATTTGAGTAGTATCAATACGCACAAGTTAAGCAGTATCAATACGCACAAGTTAAGCAGTAACATAAGTTAAACAGTATCAATACGCACAAGTTAAGCAGTGTCAATACGCACAAGTTATGCAGTATCAATACGCAAACGTTAAGCAGTATCAATATGCACAATCTAAGCAGTATCAATACGCACAAATTATGCAGTATCAATACGCACAATTGAAAGTGTTGTGCATACGACAGGTGACCTTTGCATTTTATAGAGATGCAATAATGGGTTGGTTCAATCGTATACGGAATAGTGCATATCGTTTCAATGTAAATATTATCATACTAACGTCCATAACATAAATAAAGTTCAGAAATTATGCAGCATCAGGAACAGATGGAGGATGGTCGTTATGGTCAAATTGGCTCGCGTGTAGCGCCAGCTGCAATGGTGGGCTCAAGACACGGTCACGTACATGCACCAACCCGATACCGTCTGGGCTAGGTAGAGGCTGTGTGGGAACAGACGAAGAGAAAGAAATATGCAACAGCCAGAATTGTCCAGGTTTATATTTATATTTGTCGCAAAATTCAAGCATAAGTTCTCTTTTGTGTTGACTGTTTCATTCGGATGTTGCACGCCACATTGTGGGCTACGACTATACTGTAACTGAATGAATATCTGTATGGTTTGTAATACAATTGTGTTGTTGTATATTTTGATTGCCGAAAGTTATGGACTGTGTTTCTTTTTAATTAAAACTAAAAATATTAAATTTCAGATTTAAACTTTAAGAGTGCATATTTCGAGGGGTCAGCGCAAAACTATTGTAACTACATATAAAATAAAAAAGAAGATACAATAGTTTTGCACTGAACCCTCGATTTGTGATGTGGAGATATATATATATGGTGTGTGTGTGTGTGTGCGCGCGTGCGTACGTGCGTGACATATACACGGTGGAGACACATGGAATGCTGTGAAATAAATGTCAAATTATAATATTCTTGTTTTTGTTTTAAAAAACTTTACCATTGACAAGTTTGTGTATAATTCAGTTACAAATGGCGGGTGGTCAACATGGGCCGCGTGGACTGCCTGCAGTTCAAGTTGTGGTGGAGGAATCCGAACTAAAGCCCGTCTGTGTAACCATCCCGCCCCATCCCAGTATGGCAGTGCATGTGACGGAGATTATCACGAAACAAGTTTGTGTAATGGACAGGCGTGTCCCGGTATGTATGGAGGTGCACTGTTACTGAGGTAGATACTTAGTATGGCAATTGAACTACATACATTGGTTCTGTCCATGAATTAGCATGGCCCTTAAATACAGTTTATTACTGCGCAACTAAATCGTATTGCAGCACATATGAACCTAATAGTAGAGCAATTGTATTTAACAGTGCTTTGTGCAAAAGGTTGCAGCTTCAGACATTTCAAGAAAGCTAATGGTTCCAAAACAATATAAATGAGTAGGCGATTGTGCTGTGTTCCAAAACAGGATATACTTTATTGTAAATAACAAATGTTAGAATTAAGAGTATAATTTGTAGCATAATAATATATAGTAATATTAAACAATGTGACATTTAAAATGCCAAACTAAAATGCGTATATAACCACGTTAGCCACAGATGGAGGATGGTCGTTATGGACAGTGTGGAAGGCGTGCAGCGCCAGCTGTAACGGTGGCCTTAAGACACGGTCACGTACCTGTACCAACCCGCCGCCGTCTGCACTCGGTAAAGGATGTATAGGATCTGACGAAGATAAAGACATCTGCAACAACCAGAATTGCCCAGGTTCATATCTAAATGTGTCTAACTGTTCCAGTTGTATTACTTCTTTGAAGTCTAATCTTTCCACACTTGTTTTACCTCAGTAGCTTTTCTTCAGTTGGACTGTATGTAGGTTACGATTTCAACGTTAAATGTATCGACTTACGGTAAATGTATCAGCAACATTTTCCGTTAAAACGTTAAAGTTAGGAACTTCTAGTGTTACTTTAAATGTAACATCTGTCTAAGAGAAATGTAGCTATTAACATATACAGTGTCAATGAAAACTCATTTAACAGTTGTAACGTTTAACGTTAGGGTTGTTACTTTTAACGAAAGTTGTTACAGGCTTAATGTTGAAATCGTTAACTGTATTCTTGTTTACCTTTAATGGAACTGTTATATTTAATTTAATTACATTTTATTTTGAATTCTTAAACTGTGTATCTTTTTATTAGAATTAAAATTACAATTTTCTCTTTTTCTTTTCTTTATTTATGTTGCTTTTTGCATATAATTATATTAAAACAATTCAATACAGGTGTGCATTATATTGTTTTAATATTATTAAATTATTGCAATATTTTATTATTAAGAGTTGTAATATGTGATATGCTGTATAATAATATGTAAAGGAAAAAAGGAAATGTATTAGAATAGAATGATATTAGACAATAGGTGATCTAGTGAGCACGGTTGGCCAACCCAAGTATGTTCATATAGCTTTATCCGAGTTTCGTTACATGTATGAAGAGTATCGTTTTAAGAGCAATGCACATTTCTGTTTGCTTTATTTTGTTACTAACAATTCAAATATTAGTATCTCCTTTTTTGAATATTTGCAAGAAACAGAAACGATGCCAGATATTTAATTAAAATGATAGTTATACGCGTACATGTACTAGTGTATCAATTAAACTACTGTTTGTAATCGTAATGGACAACGGGTTTGTCCATGAATTATCATGGCCCTTAAATATTTCGTAACAAAATAGTTATACACCACACAAGGGACTATGATACTGCAACTGATATTGAAGACTGATTTGTGAAAAATGGTGCAGCCAAAATGGCAATATAAAAGAATAAGCGATATTGTTTTGTTCCAAAACAGGACATACTTTATTGCAAATAACAAAATTTAATGTAAAAATAGTGTATGATTTATAACCTAATTATATAAAGTTTAAACAATTATAATGTGACATTTCAAATGCCAAAATTAAAATGTGTACAAAATAACCTCCAGAAATAGATGGAGGATGGTCGTTATGGACACTGTGGAATGCGTGCAGTGCCAGCTGTAACGGTGGCCTTAAGACACGGTCACGTACCTGTACCAACCCGCCGCCATCTGTACTCGGTAAAGGATGTATAGGATCTGACGAAGAGAAAGACATCTGCAACAATCAGAATTGTCTAGGTTCATACCTATATTTATCCTGAAATTCCAGTATAAGTTACCGGTTGTATTACGATTTTCAAGTCTAGTCCTTCTACACTTATTTAATTTTAGCAGATTTTCTTCGGTTGGGATGCATGTAGGTTACAATTTCAACGTTAACTGTATCAACCTCCGGTAACGGTATCAACAACTGTGTAAACTGTGTTTCTTATATTATAATTGAAAGCAAACTTTTCTCTTATTTTTTCTTTTTCTTCTTATTGCTTTTTTGCATACTTTTAAGACAATTCATTTTCTACAAATTTACATCACGTTGCATAACAGGTGTGCATTATATTGTTTAAATAATATTAAATTATTGCTATACTTAAGAAATAGAACATCGTTTACTGTGAATTATCGTTTAATATATCACGGTTTGGAGTTCAATTGTAAACAATAATTATTGTTTACAATTGAACGACAAACCGTGATATATAATAGATAATTAACCGTAAACGAAGTTCTATTTCTATTCTAATTCCGCTAAAATGTGAAAAATAAAATCTTTCGCATTGCTTTGCTTACTCTCTTACGTTGCATACGTTACAATGCGTAATACGCAATGCGCAAAGCTTATTCTCCTAACATTGCAAAAATTACAGTGATATATCGTTCAATATAACGAGATATTTTAAACTAGCTATATAGTGCGGGTGTATTAGAATGTATGTTTAAAAGTTATAATATACCATAGGATTTACAATATAATGTAAAGGAAGAGTTAGAAGACAATAGTATTTAGTGATAATGAGTTATCTGGACAGAGCGTAAATTGGTATGTCTGTATTACTCAGTTCCAATAGGTGGTTGGTCACTCTTGTTAAATAAATGTCAAGGGTCGTTATTCGTTTAAAATAAAACAAAACATTGATATGTTTGCATAATTCAGTTACAAATGGCGGCTGGTCGCTATGGGCCACGTGGACTGCCTGCAGTTCAAGTTGCGGTGGAGGAATCCAGACTAGAGCCCGTCTGTGTAACAATCCCTCCCCATCCCAGTTCGGCAGTACATGTGACGGAGATTATCACGAAACAAGATTTTGTAGTGCACGGGCATGTCCCGGTATGTATACGTGTGCTCCGAACTGTTTCTTCTCGTAATAGACGCATACTTTTAGCCTGGTGGACAGCATTCGACGGTCAAAGCGGACACATATCGTGGGTTTAGCTATAACAGATATATCTTTAATTTCCTCAAACATACATAAATATTACAAACTATAATTAACATGATTAACATACATACAAATCAACATATAACTGACATATATAAGTAAAAACATGGTGGTAAATAAACGTGTAGTTATTATAATACCACGTGTCCCAACGCCGATATGCAACAACAGGATCTGCCATGATTTGTACTTAATGTGTCCCGAAATAACTGCAAAAGTTACCGATCTGTATTACGATGTTGAAGTCTATGCATTCTACACTGTTTTTATACCAACGTGGGTCATCTTTTGTTGGATTTTTCCCATTGAGCATTGCAATCCAACTGGTGGGCTATGTTACATATACACCCCTTCCCCACCTCATCCCCAAACACACGTCATATATTTTGTAGTTACCATTTATTATACATGTAGTTTTATTTTGTGATATTTCCGATATATTTCTGGTAATGCTTCTTAATTACTGTTGGTGTTTCGCAAACTATTAATGATTATATTATGCTTATTATTTATGAATATTATGGAAAATGTTTACTATTAGTATTTTACGCTTTATTGTTACGATTGTATTGATAATTTCGTTGATAATTCAGCACCTATGGCAGCATATTTTATTACATAATCCATTTTATCCTTTCCAGTTCCAGTTGTCGTCTTCTCAGTTACACAACCAACAGACACTCTCGTAGGTGGCAGTAAATCCGAAGGCAGACCTGCATTCACCAGAATTATCACAAATATTGGTAACGGTTACGATAACACAACTGGTTACTTTCACGCTCCAGTGGCAGGCATATATCATTTTGCCTTTTCCTTCACGACTGGTACAACTTACCGTACGTCGTGCCTTCTAGAAGACAATTATAACCATATTGTCGAAACATCAGTATCCCACCAATCCTCAAAGATCCCAGCCTCGACGTCCACCTACCTGAAGTTACGAACAGGCGAACAAGTGAATATATACTGTTATGGTTGGGAGATGGCCAACCATGACCTGACCATGATATTCAATGGTGCTCTCATTTCACCGATTTAAAGTTTAAAATCTTGTTTACTAGCTGCATGAAAGAAACTAACGGGTTTAATAAATTCAATAATGAATGAGAACGAATGTTAGATTCTATTTATCACATAATTCACATATCAACCTTTATTTCATTTTGCCTGTCGCTTTAACACGCGAAACCGACATAAACCGCGGGAATTGGATCCTAATCATTATCGATTTTTTGACAGCGCGTACTAGGCTTATTTGCATAGTTATATAACTAGTTGTATATTGAAAATATATAATGGTGTTATTCCACTCCCACGTCGTAAGTTATGTGATAAAGGATGATGTATGTGTCTGATTGAGTGTATAGTCTTAGCACCCGTGTGTTCGATGTTTATTATGAAGTTCATGTAGTCTCAGCAATGACGGATATGTCCAAGCAAATGTTTGTTTTGGCTACGTATTCGTGTAGTCAGAGTAATCGTGTGTATGCATGGTATGATTGTGGTAACATCAGTAATGACCTAGAGAATGTTTAAGCTTCTATGTTTTGAAGTCGGTATAACAGTGGATATGTTCGACATTACGGAGCCCCGTAGGTGACATGCGGAAAAAATAATTTAAAGCGTTCGCACGCTGTAGTAGAGCGTTCGCACGCTGTAGCTAGAGCGTTCGCACGCTGTAGTATGCTATCTAGCTACAGCGTGCGAACGCTTTACTACATCGTGCGAACGCTCTAGCTACAGCGTGCGAACGCTCTACTAAAGTAGTAGAGCTTAGTAGAGCGTGCGAACGCTTTAAATTATTTGTTCTGCATGTCACCTGCGGGGCTCCGTACGACATCGTGTCTGTTTGGTCTACTTGTTTGTGTAGTCTTGAGTAGTGATGAATTAGTGTGAGTCATGGATATGTTCGAGCTTGTGTATCGTGTAGTTAGGGTCATGATGGATATGCCCGAACTTGTGTTTGCTGGATCGTTTACTTCGTGTAATCTGAGAAAAATGGATATACCTGAGCTTGTCTCCGTTTGATCGTTTACTTCGTGTAGTCCGAGCCAGGATGGATATGTCCAACACACTGTCGGTTTGATCGTTTACTTAATGTAGTCCTAGATATGATGGATATGTCCGAGAGAGTGTCTGTTTGATCGTTTACTTCATGTCGTCCAAGCCATGGTGGATATATCCAAGAGAGTGTCAGAGCATTTACATCATGTAGTCCAGGTCATGATGGATATGTCCGAGACAGTGCTTGTGTAATCGTTTACTTCGTGTAGTCCTAGCTATGATGGATATTTCCAAGAGATTACCTGTTTGATCGTTTACTTCGTGTAGTCCGAGCCTAGATGGATATGTCCGAGCGAGTGTCTGTTTGGTCGTTTACTTCATGTTGTCCGAGCCGTGATGGATATGTCCGAGAGAGTGTCTGTTTGATCGTTTACTTCGTGTAGTTCGAGCCATGATGTATATGTCCGAGAAACTGCCTGTCTAATCGTTTACTTCGTGCAGTCCGAGCCTTGATGGATATGTCCTAAAAAGTGTCTGTTTCATCGTTTACTTTATGCACTCCGAGCCGTGATGGATATGTCCAAGAGAGTGTGTCTGTTTGATCGTTTACTCCGTGTAGTCCTAGCTATGATGAGATTACCTGTTTGATCGTTTACTTCGTGTAGTCCGATTCAAGATGGATATGTCCGAGTGAGTGTCTGTTTGATCGTTTATGTAGTCCGAGTCATGATGGATATGTCCGAGAAATAGATGTTTGATCGTTTACTTCGTGTAGTTCTAGCTATGATGGATATTTCCGAGAGGTTACCAGTTTCCTGTTTGATCGTTTGCTTCGTGTAGTCCGAGTCAAGATGGATATGTCCGAATGAGTGTCTGTTTGATCGTTTACTTCATGTTGTGCGAGCCATGATGGATATGTCCGAGAAATGGATGTTTGATCGTTTACTTCGTGCAGTCCGAGCCATGATGGATATGTCCGAGTGAGTGTCTGTTTGATCGTTTACTTCATGTTGTGCGAGCCATGATGGATATGTCCTAAAAAGTGCCTGTTTGATCGTTTACTTTATGCACTCCGAGCCATGATGGATATGTCCAAGAGAGTGTGTCCGTTTGATCGTTTACTTCGTGTAGTCCAAGCTAAGATGTATATGTCAGAGCGAGTGTCGGCTTGATCGTTTACTTCGTGTAGCCCTAGCTATGATGGATATGTCCGAGAGGTGTGTAATGTTTTTTTCCATACATACCTCAATGTATTAAGAACAGAATCAAATGTATTGTAGCAACCATATGCTATTTACGAATAGAACTAGTGTTTGTATTTGAATAACGTTTTAGTGTAGACATATTTTAAATAAATATATATGATCACAGGGAAATACAACTGATATATAGCTCTACTGGCCAAATGGTAGTCAAGATGTGTCACTCATCCGTCTTCCATCTCCTACGTCCGTAAACTTTCAACTTGTTTACGCAATACCGTAACTAAAAGATTTCTGATTTACACAAAAAAGTATTTGATTCGTTTTAGTAAAATTCTCTAATAAGTTCGGCAATTAGCACAACTGATACATGTGGAGTGGAGTTATTGTAATTGAGAGTGACACAATAAGTAAAGTTCAGCTTGTTTAGTTTATTGTGTGGGAAAATACAAAACAAAACGATATTCTTTTCTGATTCTGCACTGCAAACATTACTTGATTATTTTGCATCAGACACAGAATACCAACGCTACTTCCTGTATTGCGAAATCAGCCATGCAATCCGGTAGAGCGTACTTAGCCTCTGTTGGACCTCTTGTTTCAAATAATAATTATATTTTGCTTGTTTTCCTTATTTTGAACATCGTTCGACTCTTGTTCATTGGTTAATTAGCATGTAATTAATATTATCCATTTATTTACTGGCTCAATGGGATGTTTACTGGGATGTTTATTATACAATGTATGCTGGTATGTTTATAATAAAAACAAATGCTTGTATGATTCTTATAAAATATATAATAACATTTTTTGGCACTGTGAATAGTTTCAGTGTTGTATGTATTCAGTCCTTAACTTTAAGGATATGTTTTTCCGGGTGGCGGGAGTATGAGGTGTCGGGAGCATTCTGAAAAATGTATGTACATCTGTATTGTTTTTGCTAAAGACTTTTCGCATAACTATCAGTCATTATATAGTGTGAAAGGTCGTGGCGGTGTTATGATTTTTAGAAAGCTGCAATAAGATTACAGCTCCTTAGTCTAAAAAATCGCAATTGTAGCCTTTCAAAATAAACTAAAACTCATTATTACGGGTATAAAAGAGTACTTCTGAAAAGAAATATAAAAAGATCGGACAGGGAAAGTAGCATTCAAGGAGGACAGTAAACCACAAAACACAGAAACAAACACGCAAACAGACAAACAAGAAGGCAAAAGCAATAATAAATGCAAACGACATTACAAACACAAAAAGGGTTGACAATAGGGCTACCGCCTTGGAACGGTCAGTGGCAAAGTAGGCCACTGGGGGTTTAAACCGGTTCTAGGGTCCACCAAACCTCACACTTACCCTACTGTCATCCCATTAAAACAGGACAGTGTAAATAAAGAAATCCCCGCCATGATCTAATCTCTAACCAACAAGGCAGCATCAATAGGCAATATAAGTAAAACACAAATATGCTCTTGTAAATATAATACAAAAAAACAATAGCCTAGAAAGCCACAATGAAGGTACTCAATGACTTTGCAGAAGCCAGAGCAGTAAGAGAATAAACCATTAAGGGCATTAACCATTAAGACATTGTCAATCTGAAAACTAACAAAAATTTACTTTCTCGACCTCACTCCACCCTCACGAAAATAAAATAACATACGTATGTATATAAATTTACGTTTGCAGTCCTCCAAACAGAAATGGAATTAGTTATTTTAGTGAAAGGACCAGCAAATTGTAACATGACATAGCAAATAATATATATTCTCTGAATTGTTGTACAATTGATACATATGCTTTATCATCAAATTAATACAATAAGATCATTGTTTTGTACCAACACTGGTTCATTTATATTTGTTTTTGAATTGGACGATGAGGCATCTTAAAAATAAGATTCGGTTTTAAATGTATATATGCGGTTTCAGACGTTCGGGAACATAGCATTTATTGGACTGCAGCCTATAATTTGAATTAACTTGAAACAATGATTAAGAACTAATATTTCTTTTATCCGACAGTTAGATGGAGTAAGTCCCAAAACACTAAACCTAGCAGCAGCCGTTATTGCACCATCTTTACTGAAGTTAATAAATATTAGTATTCATACAGGGTCCTTTCCTCAAATATTAAAAGAGGAAAAACTTTGTCCATTGCATAAAGGTGGGCCAGCAAATGATCCATCAAACTATCGTCCGATTTCAATTTTACCTGTAATATCTAAGATGATTGAAAAACGTGTTACTAAACACTTATTTATAAATCTCAATAAATATAAACTTACACACATATCACAGTCTGGATTTCGTCAAAATCAGCCGTATCAGACTGCATTAGTCAAGCTTATAAATAAATGGCTTGAACATATAGATAATGGTGACCTTATTTGGTCAATATTCTTTGATTTGAAAAAAAAAGCCTTTGATATTGTTGATTCATTTAATACTCGTGAACAATTTGTCTCTCTATAAAGTATCAGAGTGCTCAATCCATTGGTTTTACATCTTATCTCTCCAACAGAACTCAATGTATAGTAATAGCTGGTAAGAATGTTGCCGATAACGAAATTGTAAAAAGTGGAGTTCCACAAGCCTCTGTACTTGGTCCAGTACTTTTTCTGCTGTTCATTAATGAATTGCCTCTTTATACTTGAGAAAGTGAAACGGATTTATATGCAGAAAATACAATCGACTCCAAGCAAATGTAAATGGTTTTAAAACGTGATGCACTGATAACAAAATGCACATACATGGCAATAAAACTTTTTCAATGACCATAGGATCTCGATCTAAATATTAAGTCGCCCTAAACTTCCTTTCTTGAACTAACTCTTGATATCAACTCAATACAAACAACTGAAGCACAACAACTGTTAGGAATATATAAAGATCAAATGCTCAGTTGAAATAAACAAATAGACAGTGTAAATCAAAGCATCACACGTAAAATAACTCTTATGAAATTGCAATATCAAAATATGTAAACCAAGATAAGTTGAAATATATATGTACTTCAATGCATATTTATTGCCTTTGTTTGACTACGGATGTATCATATGGGATCGTTGCTCATCCAATATTATCGATCGAATACTAACACTTCAAAAACGAGCGGTCAGGCTTATCCTCCGAGAAGAATTTAATACTTCATCCGAACAAATGTTTAAAACTCTTAATTGGCTTCCTGTTCAATACCATACATGTATTAATTTATGGTGTATAAATCTCTAAATAATCAAACACCTGACTACATTGACAGCATGCTCTCAAAACCTTTAACAACTCACGGACGAAATTTAAGATCTTCCACAAATGATACACTCTACGTTCCAAGCTCTCACACAGCAGTTTATAATAAAGCATTTTCAATATGCGGTCCACAGGAAAGGAATAAATTTCCTCGTGAAATACGGCTTTCAAAATCATTAAGTTCATTTAAAACCTTACTGAAAACACATCTTATGTCCACATTTGCTATATAAGTTCAAAAGTATGTATTATATCAGGGTACAGCATCAATGTTTAAACGATGCAAAGTCTTAAGAAATCATAAAAACTATATATTTTAAGTGCATATGTAGTTATAGACTTGCCTACAAAGAGTATCTGTTGTGTGTGTGATAGGGTCTGAATATGTCAATACTATTATGCAAACATAAACTAATATAAATACAATAAAACATCAATGCTTGACGGTTCAGTGGATCAGCTTTTATGTTTTATCTGCTGAGCTAGATAACATTGATTACATTAATATATATTATACAATAAAACATCAATGTTTGACGGTTCAGTGGATCAGCTTGTATGGTTCGTCTGCTGGGCTCAATAACATTAATTACATACTTAAATATTTTAGGTTGTTTTGAAAGAATGAATTCTTAATTGATCACTTGCATATTCAATCAATATACCATCACTTTTAAGTGTTACTATCATCTTACAGCAGTATTTATTTTGTTGTTTAAATGATTTGTTATATATGCAATTTGACAACTTGACTAACAATGTTTTACCTACGTCAATCACGTACAATGTTAACTAACTTGACAATATGTAAGCAATGTTTTAAGTTTTTAACTGTAATTCTTAAAATTGTAATATTTATATTGTTAAAAACATATACTATTGACGAGTTTTAAACATTAGCTTTATAGTGTATACAAATCACCTAAAGCTTGAATCAGTCTTAATCAATGTATCTCAAATACCACCTTTTCAGAAAAATCATGAAGTTTCTAGACATGTTTATTCTTTTTATTCTTTCATTGTACCATTGTTTTAATCATGTTTGTATACACTGTACATATATTCTATTTTGTTTGAGGACCATATATTAGACTGGCTGTTATCCTCTTGAAATAAAGATATTATTATACCATTGGAAATCAAACTTAAGCATTGTTATGTTTTGTATATATATATATGGATTAAAGGACATGTACTTTTTGTTTCGGCAATACAAGGCACAGGTAAACCTAGTTTATTATTGCCAAAAGAATGGAGATCGTTCATATGCGAATGATGAGAATTTATCCGATGCAGATCGTAACATTTGTTACATTCTATTTAATATGAATTTGTGGTGAACTAACCAATTGCGCCTTAGGGAGCTGCAACATTTTTAAACCAGGTAATGTTAAAATATTTAAACATAAAATAAAATAATAATAATGATAATATGCTAACAATACTAGTAAATGTTCTTGATTAAAAAACAAAAAACATTACACTGTGTATTGTTTTCTCTTACATCAACCAGTTGATTTTAGAGTGTTACATGTTAGCCCACGTTCAGTTTCGAATGTAAAAGGGACGCACGGCAATATTGTTGTTTTCTGTTGTTGTTGCTGATTTTTTAAGTTGTTCTTCTCTATGTAACTTGCATATTTGCAAACTGTTATTTATAATTACTAAGACAGTTCGAATCATATACTGTTTCAAATTAATAAATGACTGTATTAAATGAATACATAGTTAAAGAATTACGAAGAAAAAATAAAAAACCTCAACGTGTATTTATTTCTATGCAACCAGTTTTCACGTCAAAATGACACTGAATTAAGAAATCAAGGTGATAATTTCAATGCGTGATCACAACGCAAGATTGCCGCGTGTCCCTTTAAAAAGCATTTCTATATTCCAACTGGAACACGCAAATGACCCTGTATTATCCCACGCAATCAGTCCGCCGAGGGGCTGGCGTGGCGCAGTCGGTAGCGCGGCGGATTTGTAACCGGAGGCCCCGGGTTCAATCCTCCGTGGTGCCACTGAGTTCCTTCGGTGTGTTCTTGGGCAAGACACTTTTCCTTAGCCTCGTCCGTCAAATAAACGTAAACCGTGCGGTCCCGTGTATCGGTCTATCCTCCGAGCACGTGAAAGAACCATAGGAATCTATTCGATAATAAGAGTAGGGCAGGTTCCCGGAGTCCTATGTATCCTTTCCCTCTCTCTGGGGCGGCTCTAAATAACCTGTATTGTGTTGATGAGCCGTTAAACAACATTCAATTCCATCAGTCCGCCCGCAAGAACCATAACTCTGTCTTCATTTAAATTAGAGTTATTACCCTTTGTAATTGTATACTTATATTTCTTGTCCGCTCTATAACCCAAAAAAACAACACTAGAGGGATTGCAATGAAACAGCACACAATGATAGATGGCAATGCGAGAAAGTGCAGAGTACAAGACCCATAACTCTGTCTCATTTAAATTAGAGTTATTGCCCTTTGAAATGTTATCCTTATAATTCGTGTCCGCTCTATAACTCAAAAACTGCTGGGGACTGCAATGAAATTTCGTATAATGATAGAGGACAATGAGGGGAAGTGCAGAGCATCATATACTGCTCCTTTTATTTTTTTAGTATCATTTAATAGGTATCATATGAGAATCATATACACTCCATATTATTCTTATATGTGGCAGAATTGGTAGTGTACATAAATCTTACATGTACACACCGCACCAACACCCACGTCATACATAACGGAAAATACTGCGGCGGGGGATATGGCTGTCTTTTAGACTACTTCTTGTGTATTCAACTGTGTTTTGTTAAATATTAGCCACGCAAAATAGCACAGACGTGTTTGTGGCGGAACAACAGACCGCTGACTAGTCCAGAACATTAGGCTGAAGCACAACGAATCGCTGCGTCTGCGGTTTTATGGTTCTCCTCACAAACTGGGTAAAAAGACCACCACAAATGCATGATTGTTCTTAATTTCTAAATGAACGTAATTGAACCAGAAAATCAATAAATTAGAGCTAAACTATAGTTTGACTAATACACTGTTATCCCCAATGTTCGACTCCAAAGGGATGTTTTCGTTAGTCATACTGTAGTCCGAAATGATAAAACGAACAAAGAAATGTATTCAAAGTGTTTTTGTTTTATATCAAACAACGCATGCTTTCGTTTTTATATACTGAAAAGAAAAGAAAATTGCCTATACTACTCTTTTGTATACACATAATTCCACGTTATATTCCAGCTTTATCTCAACGTGTTTTGTACAAAAAGGGTGCTACAGCTTATTACATAAAGGACAACTCTGTCATGTAGTAGACCTTTTAATCAAAGTATACTTTGTTACACGAAATTCATAAATGTTGAAGTTTTGCTTGAAAAAGTCAAGCCATTTCAGTAGTGTGTTTAATGTTAAGAGATTGCAACGTTTAAAGCCTTAAGTTTGCTCACCTGCTTGAGCCAAATGCGCATTCTGTCGATAATGAAACTTTAAAGAGGTAACCATTGGTGCATGTGTTCGATGCTATTGAAACGTTCTTTCCGAAAGGACAGGCCTGATGTCGCCCTGCACCAATCGATTAGCAGTAGCATATTAAACATACAATACATAACGAAAATAACCATTATGCGATTCTTTTTCAGTATCGAGTATAATAATGACGTTTCTACAAGAAGAGGAGGATGAAAACAACGACAACAACCAGAAAAGTATAAATTAAAACATGGTTCCGAGGTAGTTCCAGCGCCAAAAACACAGGTAAACAAGGTGGGTATGCTTTGCTATTTCTTCGTTATTTTCGTTATTTTCTTTGATATGAAAAATCGGGGAAGGCAGTTCCGTGTAGCTATGTTTAAGCTTCGCACACGACCCAAAATTGTTTTCGAAAGATGCCTAATTTGACGCCATGGACTTTTAACCCGTTCGAATTTGCAGTTTTTTCTCAACTTTATCGTCGCCACCGAGGTTTTTCCACATTGTTTTGCCTATTTACGCTACATATCGACATGAACACATCAAATATCAACCAATTGGTGTCCGTATATTGCCTGTTGACAAAATAAATAACACGGAGAACGTTTCTGGGGGAGAAATACTTATACACGATTTCTTAGAAGAGATAGCTCCAGTGTCAGAGAGATAGTTCCAATGTTATGGATATAGCACTAATGACAACTTAGAGGAAGCCATGTCTTACTATTGCGTACGACTTTACTCTTAGTTAAAACACAATTTGCGTTCCCAAACTAATGTTTTCATCAACTTTCTATCCGTTGTGTGTCTGTATAGTACTCTGCAATAATGTACTCATTCACCACGGTATCCATGTACTTCGGCTCATGTGTGCTAAAACAGGTGTATACATGTATTGTGTATACAGTTCCGTACAATTTACATACCTCTGCAAATTATTCGGGAAAAGTTTTTTGTTTCTTTGGTGTTTTACGTCATTTTCAGCACATGCAAGGTTATATATGACGGTCGATTTTTTTGTGGTGGAGGCAGACCACCCACTTTTCCTGGGTAGAACCAGTACTGTACACCTCCCGCCATCCGTAAGAATCGACACTTCCTCACTTATACGTCGAGCTCCCAGTGGGATTCGAACCTGCAGCGGTGAGAGGCAAAGGTTTACAACGTAACGTATGGAACGCCAAACACGACTTTGATGGTCATTTTCCATTATGATGTGGTCACTTTCATTATGATGTGGTCACTTTTCATTATGATATGGTCGCTTTACATTATGATGTGGTCATTTGTCATTATGATGTGGTCACTTTTCATTATGATGTGGTCGCTTTACATTATGATGTGGTCATTTGTCATTACGATGTGGTCACTTTCCATTATGATGTGTTTACTTTACATTATGATTTGGTCACTTTCCATTATGATGTGGTTACTTTACATTATGATGTGGTAAGTTTCTATTATGATGTGGTCAATTTTCATTATGATGTGGTCACTTTACATTATGATGTGGCAAGTGTCTATTATGATGTGGTCACTTTGCATTAAGATGTGGTCACTTTTCATCATGTTGTGGTTACTTTCCATTATGATGTGGTTACTTTGTATTATGATGTGGTCGTTTTTCATTATGATGTGGTCACTTTACATTATGATGTTGTCTGTTTCAATTATGATGTGGTAAGTTTCTATTATGATGTGGACACTTTCCATTATGATGTGGTCACTTTTCATTATGATGTGGTTACTTTCCATTATGATGTGGTCACTTTACATTATGATGTGGTCTGTTTTCATTATGATGTGGTAAGTGTCTATTATGATGTGGTTATTTTCCATTATGATGTGGTCACTTTTCATTATGATGTGGTAAGTGTCTATTTTGATGTGGTCACTTTACATTATGATGTGGTCACTTTTCATTATGATGTGGTTACTTTCCATTATGATGTGGTTACTTTGCATTATGATGTGGTCGCTTTTCATTATGAGGTGGTCACTTTACATTATGATGTGGTCTGTTTTAATTATGATGTGGTAAGTTTCTATTATGATGTGGTCACTTTACATTATGATGTGGTCACTTTTCATTATGATGTGGTTACTTTCCATTATGATGTGGTCGCTTTTCATAATGATGTGGTCACTTTACATTATGATGTGGTTACTTTCCATTATGATGTGGTTACTTTGTATTATGATGTTGTCGCTTTTCATTATGATGTGGTCATTTTACATTATGTTGTGGTCTGTTTTAATTATGATGTGGTAAGTTTCTATTATGATGTGGTCACTTTACATTATGATATGGTCACTTTTCATTATGATGTGGTTACTTTCCATTATGATGTGGTCGCTTTTCATTATGATGTGGTCACTTTACATTATGATGAGGTCTCTTTTCATTATGATGTGGTAGTTTCTATTATGATGTGGTATGTGTGGTCACGTGGTTTGTCTTTTAATAGCGCCATCTATTGACACTGCTTGCGGAATTCAAAATGGCGACAATGATAGAAATCCTAAATTATGTTAAAGTATCCGATGAAGCTCGTGTAAGGTTTTTAGAAGAAGGGAAGATTTTTAGAAGAAGGGTATCTTTTCGTGCGATTAACACATTGCAACAACAATTAACTATTTTACAGTGAGTTATTTGAGTAATTGTATTGCGGTGTCGAGGTACAAAACGTATGGTTTAAATTCCCATTCCATAGTTTAGTCTGTGACATGTATATGATAAAATATGGAACGAATCTGGAAGAAAGACACAATGAAAAAGTTTGAAATAGGCTTATCAGGCAAGCATGGGAACAAAAATTCAATGAGATAGATCTATAATTTTCTAAATACATATATAACCTCTAAGTATTAGCCAGGATTAAAGTCATTTCTTATGTTAAGTCTTCCAGTCGTACTCTAGATTGTTTTTCTGTTTGGCTGAGACTGCTGTGGTTGTTCAGTACAATTCTGGATACATCATGTATCCCCGCAGTGGTTGTTCACTATCATCATGAATCGTACTGAAAAATCACAGCCTAAGGTATTTCTAATTATGTATATTTTATATAGCTTTACAACACAATCTTTGTTTATAATTAGTTAATTTCTACGGATATGATCTGTCTTTATTGTTAGCGATTTAGGGTTGTTTACGTTGTCTTTTCAGTTTGGGCGCTGAAGACATGATAATAGCAATGACTGTGTACACATAACATCGAGACAAGCTAACCTTAAAGGGAGTAGATCAGGCTTTGTGGCTATAAAATTACCAATTTAAAACAGAAAATGATATACATGTAGATGGGAAATTAACAGTTTCTTATAATAAAACGCAATAATTAATAATTATAAATTACAATACGTCTTGTTAGTCTTTTTGAAAAGCATTGAATTTCTTTTTACCGATACGTTTAAAATAGCTATCCCTGGCGCATAACTATAGTTAGGAAATACCTTCCTTTGGTTGTTTATTATATATGATAATTGCTATTTCGTTTTGGGGTTTATTGCTCATTTAGTTTATTTTAATCAATTAAATACATATCTAATGTATAACAATTCTAAAACAAATACCAATCCTGATGTACTTCCTTTAACCTGTTGGCCTTATTGCCTACCGACCGTTCAAAGTCGGTAACGCAGTCTTCATTTCACCACTATGCGGGTCTACGATGTCATTGCGTTTGGGTACTGTGATTTCTATAGGACCATATTTATAAAACAATAGAAAGCCAAAACGCAATCACAGGAAGGAAACCTTTGCACATACACGATATAGAAATTATAAAACTATAAGTCATGTATCGGAACTGCCAGTGAAAAACTAAGAGATGACATATACTTATAGAGGATTTTACATGAGTAACCGTTTAATATTGAATTTATTGAACGAGTTTGTTGGACGCACGCACAGACACGCGAGAGAGCGCGCACACACACATGGCATACACAAACGAACAAATTCAGTGCACATTATCATAGCATTATAGTGTGGTCGGTGAAATTGCCTTGTATGAATGTCAGGCAAACAATTCAGTACAAACGATAAAGGGGCGGAGCTTTACGTCCAATATATTTATGGAAGTTAGAGCACAGACAGCATGCGCGGACAGGGGCACTGAGTACACAATACCATATTACACACAAATATAGAGATTGTATAAGCTCGTTGGTTAGGTCTTTACAAGTTTTTTCTATGTTTAGCGTCATTGGGCTCTTATGTTTTTATTAAATGAATATGGTTTCAGTTAGAAAACAAATATATTTGTTTTTGTGCCTGTCTTTTATGGGCATAGGAAAGTTTCACTTATTGGGAGGGGTTGTGGGATGGGGGCAGGGTTGAGGCAAATGTTTTGAAAATATATTTGACAATCAAAAAGTTTGTTTCAAATTGTTTTCACAAAATAAAAATAAAACATTATCCACGCCCAATTAAATTTAAACATACAACATTATCATAAGGAAAAAAGTAGTACTTTTTGTGTCGCCTTTTCAAAGAAAATGCGATACATAGGGATCACTTTGTCTCCGTCCGTCCGTCCGTCAGTCTGTCAGTCCGTCACAAACTTAACGTTGGCTATAACTTTGTCAATTTCTCCAAATTTCTTCATCAAACTTTCCATATATACTCATCATGACCACATCAACATGACCATACTAAAATGTAAAGGTCAAGGTCACACTGAAGGTCATTATATGCGTTAATACGCAAACTTAACGTTGCCTATAACTTTCTCATTTCTCCATATTTCTTCATCAAACTTTCAATATGTACTCATCATGACCACATCAAATTTAGAGCAGAATGGAATGCGATTGGAATCAAAATCTCATACCATAATGACATTCTAATTCCATTCCATCCCAGGTTTTAGACTATGCCGATTTATACCAGTGAATTTAAACCATACGTTTTGTACCTCGACACCGCAATACAATTTCTCAAATAACTCGCTGTAAAATAGTTAATTGTTGTTGCAATGTGTTAATCGCATGAAAATATACCCTTCTACTAAAAATCTTACACGATCTTCATCGGATACTTTAACATAATTTAGGATTTCTATCATTGTTGCCATTTTGAATTCCGCAAGCAGTGTCAATAGATGGCGCTATTTGAAGAAAAACAACGTGACCACACATACCACATCATAATAGAAACTTACCACATCATAATGAAAAGAGACCACATCATAATGAAAAGTGACCACATCATAATGAAAAGCGACCACGTCATAATGGAAAGTAACCACAGCATAATGAAAAGTGACCACATCATAATGTAAAGTGACCACATCATAATAGAAACTTACCACATCATAATTAAAACAGACCACATCATAATGTAAAATGACCACATCATAATGAAAAGCGACCACATCATAATACAAAGTAACCACATCATAATGGAAAGTAACCACATCATAATGTAAAGTGACCACATCATAATGAAAAGCGACTACATGATAATGGAAAGTAACCACATCATAATGAAAAGTGACCATATCATAATGTAAAGTGACCACATCATAATAGAAACTTACCACATCATAATTAAAACAGACCACATCATAATGTAAACTGACCACATCATAATGAAAAGCGACCACATCATAATACAAAGTAACCACATCATAATGGAAAGTAACCACATCATAATATAAATCGACCACATCATAATGTAAAGTGACCACATCATAATAGAAACTTACCACATCATAATTAAAACAGACTACATCATAATGTAAAGTGACCACATCATAATGAAAAGCGACCACATCATAATACAAAGTAACCACATCATAATGGAAAGTAACTACATCATAATGGAAAGTAACCACATCATAATGAAAAGTGACCAGATCATAATGTAAAGTGACCACATCATAATTAAAACAGACAACATCATAATGTAAAGTGACCACATCATAATGAAAAGCGACCACATCATAATACAAAGTAATCACATCATAATGGAAAGTAACCACATCATAATGAAAAGTGACCACATCATAATGTAAAATGACCACATCATAATAGACACTTACCACATCATAATGAAAAGTGACCACATCATAATGGAAAATGACCACATCATAATAGACACTTACCACATTATAATGTCAAGTGACCACATCATAATGTAAAGTGACCACATCATAACATAAAGTGACCACATCATAATGGAAAATGACCACATCATAATGACAAATGACCCCATCATAATGGAAAGTGACCACATCATAATGACAAATGACCACATCATAATGTAAAGCGACCACATCTTAATGGAAAGTGACCACAACATAATGAAAGTGACCACATCATAATGGAAAATGACCATCAAAGTCGTGTTTGGCGTTCCATAGCAACGTCGTTAACCATTCGGCCACGGAGACGCTTAAAAGTTATAAGTAAAACAATTGTTAATCTACTACTAACTATAATTTTGGAGAAACGCGTACTTACTACATGCAAACGTCTTTGGTCCCGTTTCAGTATTTTATCCGCATAAACTAGATAACACGAAGTCACTGCTAGACATGCAACTATATAAGGCTAGTGGTTGTATACCTAAAGCGAATTGGAGTTATGGTTCTTTCATATAACAGTGTATTGGTTACAGTACCCTATTGCTGAAAACGTATATGGAAAGTCACATATGTCTAAGCCTCGTTTTGATGACTAGGATGAGAGACTAGATGACTAGGATGAGAGACTAGATGGGAAATTCAATGGTGTTTCCTTGAATTTGTTATTTATTTCTGATTAATTTTTAACATAGGTTTCATCCATATGATTTTGTTCTATGATATGGCATGGTAAAAAGGAAAGCGTGTGATTTTCATAAATTTGTTTGGGATTTCCTCAAATTGTAGTATCATGACCCTCGGACATATAAAAAAAAGGCATTAAAAATAGGTCGTCGCCTAAATGGAAGTTCCTTTTAACATGTATCTAAGTTGCATCTGTGCAGCAGGGTAAGCAACAAAAAAGAAAGCCTGATGTTTACATGTCAGATGGGAAAGCGTTAAACAGTAAGTCTATGGTAAATGCAATAGTGGTCTATAAACTAGAATGATAATGAACAAGAGCGCGAAGTTTCAACGCTTTCGTACAAATATTTTTTGAGAAATGAAGAACAAAAACACATTAACCAATACGTCAAAACGCGTAAACGGACGGACGGACAGATGCAGACAGACGAAAATTGCCAAACCATAAGCATGGACTTGTTTCGCAAACCCGCTAAAAATATGTTAGCAACAAACATATGTGCATCAATGTATATGGAAATGGACTGCATCATATAGGCAACCAGAATATGGTAAAGCGATGATAAAGTTGAGAAAAAACTTAACATAACTACACGGGACTGCATTCCCCGATTTTTCATATCAAGGCAAATAAAGAAAATAACGAAGAAATAGCAAAGCATACCCACCTTGTTTACCTGTATTTCTGGTGCTGGAACTACATCGGAAGTGGCAATGAAGCACTTTTACATATACCTCCAAACGCAGGAAGCTCTACTGATTACCAGCCATGTATATTACCTGCTTCAAACCCACAGGGGGCGTCCGTGGCCTAGTGGTTAGAGTCTCTGGCTTGCAATCATTTGCCCCTCACCGCTGTAGGTTCAATCCCTCAGGGGCATAGGAATCTTTATGTGAAGTAGCTATCCAGCTGGTTTGCGGAACGTCGGTGGTTCTACCCAGGTGCCCGCCCGTGCACGAAAATTGCCCGGAGGGGCACCTGGGCTCTTCCTCCACTAGTGGAAAGTCGCCATATGACCTTAGCTGTTGGTGTGACTATAAAATCCATTTCAATTCAATTCAATTCAAACCTACAGCTGCATTTTTGCCACTAATCGTTCCATGGCGGTTCCACCACTGTCAATCCTTTTATGTTTGTTGTACCGCGCACTTTGCTTGTATTTTCCATGTAATTGTTGCGAGATTCTGGTTGACTGTGTTCTGCGAATGCTACATTTCCTGCTCGACTTTGGTGTTTGAGCAAGACAGTTTTCCTTAACCCCGTCCGTCTGTTGAGAACGTTAGCCGGGTGTCAATAAATTCTCCTACTTTGGTGTCGGATATGAGGATTACAATGTATTTGTCATGCACAACTTATTCTCAAAATACAATCCAGATATATTGTATTTCTATTCTGGTTCGACAATCCAGAAACATGCCCTTTTAATAAAAAACATATAAAATTATTTTATATAAATAAAAAGGATAGTTTTCAAAATAGTCTTACGTCATCACCTATAATATGTTGTTGTGAGTTTTGTTTAAATGATGATTTACCACATAAACATATATTAAGCAGGAATTTCTCAAATTAGTATTCTCAAAATATTCTATCGGCGATCTCCCATATTCCCTTCAAAATACCAGTAGCTAATAGTGTACATGACAAAGATATTAGGCCTTTTTGCATCAGAGAAACTTGCAGTATCGTATCTACCCAGGCCTGTAATGGGGAGGCAAGAACACAAAAGCAGAACATTGCACCCTGTGTTGTTGTTGTTGTGTAATTTCTAAAATGAATATGGGGGTCGTATTAGTTTTGATTAAACAACATTTATATTACATTATATATTTTCGACTAAAGAAAACATGTTCCACTTCAGTCAATACTATTGATAATAGTCTATAATATACTATACAGTTTTGGTCTAACGGCCAGATTATATCGACCGACTAGATTTTGAGTTCGTGACCCATAAAAGCCGGCAAATATTCGCCTATATTCCATCAACTAATATAAAGTTACAGGTGACATAAAACTGCGATTTTATCACAAGCCAATAGGCTTTTACCAACGGTTACTTTATACATAGACTAATACACTTACAGAATACCTTATATACATGTTAAATACTAATATGACTCACATATCATAACCAAATCAGAATAAGGTTGATATTTTATATTACCAAATGGTTTCATTATACTATTTAAGTACCAATTAGACGTGCGAATCATGGCTCTTATGGTGGGAACCGACTCCCGCGGGCGCTAATTCTTCAAACTTCGTATGCAAAACGATGAAAAATTAGGCTGCCTTGGATAAGAACGTATTAAAAAGAAAGTAGCCTTTTATTCCAAGTTTTTCAAGTTTGGAAAAATAACATAACTATATGAATAGTATTTTTTTTTTTTTTTTTCGATCAACAAGTTAATGGTGGTCTGTTTTTTCACCCCGTCATAGGTTTGTGAGGGTCGGTGTGGGTCATCCCTCTTACACAAAATACATGTAATATGCATTTTATAGAAGCAAATGTACAAAATAGGCTATTTATAAAAGAGGAATGACCAATGCATATTATATTCAGAAACTGTATACATGGGGAGGTTTTCTTTTACGTAATGTAACATATTATAATTTTGATTTAAAGCTACAGAAGGTGCTACACTGCAGTCCAAGGGTGTTTTAAAAACTGGATGCAGTTAAATCCGCCAAAAAGTATAATATAAATGTTTTTTTAAGTTGTTAAATTATTTATTAAGAATGATTATAAACATTTTATAAGAGAATAGCGTTATCTGGGCGCTACCGGATTGCAATGTGTCCCTTTAAACCTAGGGAGAAAGGCATTAATAAATGTAAAGTGTTTTTTTTTTTAAAAAGAAAATCCAGTGTACAATATAGTGTCAATACGTATATAATTGTTATTCACAGATAATTTTGATATTATGTGCATTTCAACTTACTGAATATTTTCATTATTTCGTTTTTGCAATTTTTTATTAATAATATTCCATCCTTTGTAAATATAACATAGTAAGTCATGTATCAGATAATTGTTGTTATTTTCAAAGGAGTAATAAACAAAAAACTTCCAAAAATACTTATTTCTAAATTGGTGGTGATTAAGAAAGGGCAAGACTCAGACAAGGTGTGCTATTTGTCATTATCTTTTTCCAGAATGTAAAGGTTCAGTAGTGGTTGATACTAAAAAAAAAATAGAGAACAAACACGTTAACAGAAAAAAACAAAAAAATATCTCTGTACTCCAGTTTCACAGATGGCAAGGTATTGACTCCACAGTATTAATTAGCATTGTCTTACCATTTTATTCAAGTTTAGAAAAATAAAATAACTATATCCGACTTGTCAGCTTTATTTCATTAAAACAGCTTTGAAGTAAAGTGTTTTGTGTTTGCTCGTTTACTTCCACAATTTCATGTTTTCATAATCTTATTGTTCTTGATGACATGCTATCATAACTTTATCATGTCGATCTGCTTAATTCTGCCGAGAAACAGGGTGCCTGAGATAAAACCTTATCTCGGCAGTTAAGTTCCTATCTCGTCAGGCGCACTTCTTTTGATGACGTCAGCTCCTCTTTTGATGACGTCCGGGTATATTTGATTACATTTGGGTAGTTTTGAACGGAAAAATGTGGAAAAAGTGGAAAAAAAGGTAAATTAAATTATTATAAACGATTAACATGATAAATAGAATATCATGTTAGTGCCTGATAGTATCCAGTTTATCAGGTTCGGCATGAAAAAAATGAAGCCCTCGGCACAGCCTCGGACTTCATCTTTTTCTCAGCCTCACCTGATAAACTTGATAGGATCAGGCACTAACATGATATTCTCTATTTCATTTGCTAGTTTAATTTAACTTTTTAATTCATTTAAATATTTTAAACATGAAGGAATGCTAAGGTGATGTTTTACTTATTTTATACAGTATAGCCAATTATAGGTAGGCGTATACCATGGTGTGAAAATAAATAAGGTTGGCAAAACGTGAGAATAAACCGTATTTGTTTGATGATTGCAGGACATCCGCTCCCACTGTTTCGAACGCTGCAGCTCCAGTCGATTGTCCAGGAAGCCAGTGTGCGCTTATGTGCCTGTTGATGGCGGTATATCTACTTTAATGGAATATATTGTTCTGAATTAAATGCGGGTACAAACAGCAAACAATGTTTTATAAAACTCTGTTGAAGCTTTAATATTCACTCAAAACCCGGCCTTTGGAAATACCAGCATTAACAGTGGGTATTCTTTATTTTTTGTTCAGTATATAACTGCCTATCCTCGAAGCCGCATTATTTAAGATGGGTTACAAATAAAACAAAATGTTAGTAGTTTATATTTTTTGGAATAAGCTGGCCATGGCTTCAACAATATATAGTGTAAAATAAAATGTGTAGTTAATCAAATTGGAACATTTCAGGTAAATCCAATGTTCATAGTCCAAACTAAGTTTAAATTGTAACTGAGCACTGTACAGTGTAAACCCTAGGAACAGATGTTCACAAAGACAAGTCTTAAAATTAAAAACTTCTTGCATAGAAAATAACAAAGTTCTTAGAATATTTTAACTACACTATGCTGTGTCCGCGAGATACCGCGACACAAAGTTCATAGACGATTTTAAAGTTCTTCGCGTTCCGACACCACAACATCTTGCACCGTCAATAGTAGTATTTGAAAACTTCTTGTAGTTGTATCCCCAAAGATTGCACCAATGTATACCACCGCAAACGAGATTCGGATGAAGCCATGACGACGACGACAGACCACTAGGCATCTCATCTCCTCATGCATCGATACCACAACGTCTTGCACCGTCAATAGTAGTATTTGAAAAGTTCTTGTAGCTGTATCCCCAAAGATTGCACCAATGTATACCACCGCAAACGAGATTCGGATGGAGCCATGACGACGACGACAGACCACTAGGTATCTCATCTCCTCATGCTTTTGACTGAAATATATACACGACAAGCCAAAGACACTGGTACCAAATACAATATAAACAGCAAACACAGGGGAGGGAGGGTGGGTTAGTTTGGAGATAACAATTAAATACCGATTTTTAGAACACAAAAACAGATCGATACTGATCAAATGGCGGTCACTGCAAAGAGGTGTATGCGTTAGAATTACACGTTCATGCCGCCAGTTGTCAATAATAAAGCACATGCAGTTGTATTATTACCTATTGTCAATATACTTTTGATATAAACACTAGGGCTGAGATATCTAAGTACTGCCGACATGTTAATTACATGCTCATCGACATTCTCACACTCTTGATGTAAAATAACATAACGGGTAGTATATACCGTTTTCAGCCATTTTCAGACTCCTGGTGTAAAGTTAGTATATAAATTAACCAACATTCATGCATTTGCATACTCCCAAGTGTAAAAAGTGACAATTTATACCGGTTTGTTGTTATATGCGACAACAAAAAGCGCACCACTTTACACACACTAAGCATATGGTTCACTTTAATTCATTCCTGTTAGGCGCCATATAACCTTTCATGTGTTGGTGCGCCTCAAAACCCAATTCAATTCAATTCACTTTAATTCTAGGCCAGTTGCCGACACCCACTGTAGAAAGTGCATATTTCTCTAAAGTAAATAGAAATAATGTGTTCTTTGTTTTTGTTATCTGTTGTTGTTGCTGTAGTTTTTAATTTAATTAAAAGCCATAATGAAGTGTTTAAAAATGAGCCTAGTTCCCTTAGCGTTGTGACATCTGTTCATTTAGCCACAAATTTGCGATCCCAGTTGGCTACTACACTCGCCGTCTGCGTCTTCGCCTTACACATTCTGATCCTGGTTGACTTCCCATGATCAGCATCACACGATTAAACATTTCCCCACAAACTCTTGAGATACCACGAAATCCCGCTGTAAACCTAGTGACTTTACATAAATCATGGGCTCTTAGATTGTATTTTCGGCAAAACTGTTTACTGAAATAAATTGCTAAAAAGAAAAACACCTGACAAATTTATCTAAACAAAAACATGTTTGACCCTGTAATGTATCCCTGTGAAGGTAAAGCAAATACAGAAATTAAAGCACAATTTAAAAAGCATATTTGCTCACTATGATATTGATTACAACCATAAAATATTTTATAACTCGACAACTCAAAAGCTATGAAATTGATTTGCAACCGTTTAAATGCAGATTTTATGTCCATTGTTCCCAGTAATACCACGGGACCAATGTTACTTGGTCAAAAGTGCTAGAGTGCCGTTAGAACCTTTATCTTCAGATCCGCTCTATCGTCCCTCTCCCCCGAGCATACGGAATTTTCGATACCCTTTTTGGCATGATCTGAAACCAGTGGCAAATGGTTTAATGATGCTGCTCCAGTAAGACAGGATGAATAATAAGAGATATGTATTTAAAGATAAAGTCTTGTGTCAGGTCTTGTCAAACTTCTGAATTCTTCGAATATGCTGTAGGTTTACGTCAAGGGGAGGTAATCTCTTCAATCTTATTTTCTTTATTTCTTGAAGACTTAGAGTTGTTTTTGCAACAAGATATAAATTCTGGTTTAAAGATAGGTGATATTGTATTAATGTTACTACTTTTTGCTGAAAATATGGTTATCCTTGGAAATTCACCAGAAGAAATACAGAGTAGCCTCGATTTTTTAAATTGTTATTGTAAAAAATGGAGTCTTAAGTGAATACGCTTAAAACTAAAGTTATGGTTTTTAGGAAAAGAGGTAGACTATTACCAAATGAGGAATTCACTTATAATAATAGTAAATTAGAAGTAGTTGATGATTTTAATTATTTGGGTACCGTGTTTAATTATACTGGTAATTTTTCACTTAACCAAGAACAATTAGTTGGTAAAGCTTTGAAAGCCCTTAATGTTTTATTAGTAAATTGTCGTAAATATAAACTTAAACCTAAATTACTTTGTCAACTTTTTGATGCATTTGTTGGCTCAGTCTTGGGATATGCATCGGAAATATGGGGCTTTAGTAAGTCTAAAGAAATTGAAAGAATACACTTAAAATTTTGTAAGAAAATATTAAATGTTAAAGTAAGTACTTGTACAGCTGCTGTTTACGGTGAATTAGGACGTTATCCTTTGTATATTTCACGATATGTTAAAATTGTTAAGTATTGGTTTAAGTTGTTAAATACTGATAATATTATATTGAAACATGTTTATAATATGGCCTATGACGAGTTTGTTAATGGTAAAAAGAACTTGTTATCTAATGTTAAAACGTTACTATATGAATAGGGTTTCAATTGTGTATGGGATAACCCTGATACAGTTGTTTGTAGGTCATTTTTATTAGTATTCAAACAAAGAATAATCGATAGGTTTTTTGCAAAAGTGGTATGCTGATAAACAAAATGCTGGTGTCTTAGATTTGTATAACAATGTGAAAAATCATTTTCATTATGAAATATATTTTGATGTATTGCCATGCGATTTAAGAAGTTTAGTAAGTAGAATAAGGTTATCGTCACATTCTCTAAGAATTCAAGCAGGTCGGTATGATATCAATAGGATTAAAAGAAATGAACGTTTTTGTCAATATCGTAATACTCAATATATTGAAGATGAGTTTCATTTCATTTTAAAATGCCCATGCTACTCCGATATAAGGAGGAAATACATAGCTCAATATTGTTGTAATAGACCAAGTATGTTTAAATTCATCGAATTATGGCAAACTGAAAACAAAATGATTCTTTTAAAATTGGCTTTATATCTCAAATGTGCGATGTCACATAGCATATCTATAACACATGTGTGAACACTTTATAGCTCATTCTCTTTAGAGCTGATATAAATCATATACTTTCTATGTAACACGTGATTTAATTATGTATTTTGTAATTGTTGTATATATATTATGATGATGTACTTAACGTACAAGTCAATAAAAGTATGTTCTGTTCTGTTCTGTTCTGATAAGGTTTATATATTTGATAAGGTTTATATATATATATATTTTTTTTTTTTTTGTTCGTTTATTTATTATATATATATTAATATATATATATATATATATATATATATATTATTATTTTTTTTTATTTTATTTTTTTCCCTTTGAATCCTTAATACTGTCGAGAGCTTCAATAAATTTACCAAATTTAATATGAAATAACAGAACATTATATATATATATATATATATGGGGTTTTTTTTGTTTGTTTTTTAGAATAATCTTAGGCTATGTCCCAGAAATCGACATCAACACTTTCGTTTGACACTATTGCAACATTCTGACGCGATAGCCTTGCGCTTGCAATGCCACCCTATATACATGATATAATGCCATACTTATGTTAGGCTATTCCAGACAAATGGAAATAAACACCTCAAGTTCTTACTCAAATATTATACCTACCTCTCGTACATTATTTAAACATAAGTGTTACTATAATATTTTTCTAGGACTGAAGCTAAGTTATATCACCGCCTTGGCAAGGTCATCCACCATCCAGCATGTCCCGGCCGCTTTATCAACGATAAAACAAACACATTTAGTAGTTTACAAATGCATATACAACGTTATTTTATTTACTTTTTATTCGAATAATTATATTAGTCATCTAAATGTGTATATACGACAAGACCAAAACATCCTGGATGAATGATATAAAAGAAATCGATGTGCCCATCGACACACGTATTCAATAACACTTGATGCGTATTAACAATTGGTTTCGAGATAGCATTTAATGATTTAAATACCATGATTTCCAATTGACATGTCGCCAGTATTTAGATATCTCCGCCCTATTGTTGATGTCGGAGTATATTGACAATAGTTTATATAACATAGTTGCAATTACTTTATACACGTCGTGCTGTTATTTGTCGGAGGTATCGTTCTGATTTGATTGGTAGAAATGGATTAATGATTGACAACTGGCGACATGTTAATTGTAACACTGTACCGCTAACTTGGAAAGAATTATGTTAGGCTATGACCCAACAATTGACATCCACACTTTCCTTTAATACTATATTGTAATATTGTCGAAATATTGTCGACTTGTGTTCGATACAGACATGACAAAATAATAAGCTGGAATCAACTTTCATTTAAAAGCAATAGCAAATACAGTGTCATACTTCTGTTAGGCTATGACAGAAGAATCGAGATATAAAACACTTCCGTTTTAAAATTGTTATTATAAACTTAAATAATTGTCGGATATTATTTAAACATAATGTCTTTGTATAACTAAAAAGCTACTCAATCAGGGTTACCGTTACCATAAACTTCGTAAAACCTTCGCAAAATTTTATTATCGTAACCCTGATCTTCTTTCCAAATATAAAAGTAATTTAAGGACTCTTCTGCGACAAGGACTATCACAACCTGAATTCTATGGTGATGTAATTTATAAACTTCGTAAGATTCTTGGTCATGATCACTTTCATACTATCTTTGTTAAACTTGTTAAAAAGTTTATCAAAAGAGGTTATGACCCTATCATTTTGCAACGTACTGCATGCTTGGTGGTGGACCCTTTTACAGTTCGCCACTATGCTTTCCTCTTTAATTGTACGATGACCGGACAGGCTGTGGACCCTATGATTACGCCTACCTAAAGCCCATTGGGACGGTGGCGTTTGATGTTTGTCTATGATCTTTCCTGTCGTGCGCTTAATGGTTTATTCTCTTGTTGCTTTGGCTTCTGCCAAGTCATTGAGTACCTTCATTGTGGCTTTCTAGGCTATTGTTTTTTTTGTATTATATTTACACGAGCATATTTGTGTTTTACTTATATTGCCTATTGATGCTGCCTTGTTGGTTAGAGATTAGATCATGGCGGGGATTTCTTTATTTACACTGTTCTGTTTTAATGGGATGACAGTAGGGTAAGTATGAGGTTTGGTGCACTCTAGAAGCGGTTTAAACCCCCAGTGGCCTTTGTTGCCACTGGCCGTTCCAAGGCGGTAGCCCAATTGTCAACCCTTTTGTGTTTGTGATGTCGTTTGCATTTTTTATTACTTTTCGCCTTCTCGTTTGTCTGTTTGCATGTTTGTTTTTGTGTTTTGTGGTTGACTGTCGTCCTTGACTGCTGCTTTCCCTGTCCGATATTTTTATCTTTCTTTACAAATACTTATCATTTTTCTATGTCTAAATAAGTTCACAGCCTTGGCAAACGTCATCTCCCATCCTGTGCGACTCCAAATTCCAATAAATAACAGAGTTGTCGTTCCTTTTGCATTCTCCGATTGAGAATTCCTATCTGTCAACATCGTAACACAATACGGCCTTTGCGAACATAAGCAGGGTATACCGACATGTAACAAGCATTCAACACTAATATTTGATGCGTATCATCAACAAGTAGTTTGGAGATAACAATTAAATACCGATTTTTAGAACACAAAAACAGATCGATACTGACCAAATGGCGGTCACTGCAAAGAGGTGTATGCGTTAGAATTACACGTTCATAATAACCTCTGATTTCCACCCCTGAAATATTTAGTATCTGTTCCCTAGTAGAACAAATCCCAGTAATTGCAAATGCTGAGTGTGTCGCATCGTGTTTGTCTTATTCTACCAAACCTAATTTATGAGGTAACCCAAAGACCACAAGGAAATCCAATAAATGAGACACGTTAAATAAGTAGCTGGATGGGGTAAATCAACCCTTGCTATTGAACGGTTTTGACGTTTAGATCGCAAATATAACTAGGTTAAACGAAGTTTTATACAAGATGTCAAATATATTTTGAAATATAAATGAGGAAATTGTGTTTCATGTATGCAACTTTAATTGACTTATATAGTAAACCCTATTAATAGGATTTTATGTCATCCGAAATATCATATTAACTCCTGATATAAGCGAATTTATTTTTTTCCTACCCAAATCCGTTATTTGAAGTGCTTATTAAAGCGCTGTCCGTTTTAACCTTCACTAACACACAGAAACATTTTTGCTCTCAAGATTTGCTGTATAAATGAACTTGTCGACCAATAACTTTCTACTGATGCTTTTGACATTTGACAAGTTGAAATAGTTTTCGAAAAAAACAAACAGGATTCATAATTAGCTTGCCTCTTTTACATTTGTTTGCCATCATCTCCTAACAAGTATTGCCCCGGATCTGCTCGGCTATAGACATCGGGGAGCCACATGCTATAGTACCAAGTACGCCCTATAAACGGTGTAGGGTGGTTATGGGGCATTACAGATGGACGAACATACGTAAGTGCTGACTTAATAACTTAAAAAAAGATGTGCATCTCTCCTTATTGCAACTGATCCACACACCAAAATGTAAAAAAAATAATCCAAAATTGTTTTCAGATAAACAGGATCCATAATTAGCATACTTTTTCCACTGATTTGCCATCAAATTAAAGAAAAAGAAAAAGATGTGCAACAACATCTCCTTATTGCCCGAATGCCCCGATCCACACACCAATTTTTGTTTCAATAATTCTGAAGTTGACGAAATGTTGGCAGGATCCGGATATTTTTTCTAATTTCACGTTGGCACGTTTTTTTTACCAAATTATAAAAGAAAAAAAAACAAGCATCATCTCTGTATTGCTTTCCAGCCTTGGACCCTTCCGAGGTCCACCCCACGCGGCTGCACATTTTTTACCAAATTTAAAACAAAACACGAGTTGCATCATCTCCATATTGCCATGTATCCACACATCACATTTTGTTTAAATATCTCAAACAGTTTCAGAAAAATGCCCAATCCGTTTTTTTGTGTGTGTATTTTTAGTGTGTCAACCACTTTTTTTGACCAAATTATAAATATGGAATCACTAGACCCCGGGGCAGGGCCATTTTGACCTCAGGGTCATCATTTGTATGACTTTTTACAATTTTATTATCGTAAACCTGATCTACTTTCCAAATATAAAAGTAGTTTAAGAACTCTTCTGCGACATGCAAGGACTAGCACGACCTGACTTCTATCGTGACGTGATTAACAAACTTCGTAAGATCCTTGGTCATGATCACTTTCATACTATATTTAACTATACTTTGTTAAACTTGTTAAAAGGTTTATCAAAAGAGGTTATGACCCTATCATTTTGCAACGCACCGCATGCTTGGTGGTGGACCCATTTACAGTTCGCCACTATGCTTTCCTCTTTAATTGTGCGAAGACCGGGCAGGCTATGGACCCTATCATGACGTCTACCTAAAGCCCAAAAGGACGGTGACGTTTGCTGTTTGTCTGCAATCTTGTCTTGTTGTGCCCTCAATGGTTTATTCTCTTTTTGCTCTTGCTTCTGCCAAGTTACTGAGTACCTTCTGTGTGGCTTTCTCGGCTATTGTTTTATTTATTTATTTATACACGAGCATCTTTGTGTTTTACTTATATTGTCTATTAATGCTGCCTTGTTGGTTAGAGAATAGTTCATCGTGGGGATTTCTTTATTTACACTGTCCCGTTTTATTGGGATGACAGTAGGGTAAGTGTGTGGTTTGGTGCACCCTAGAACCTGGTTTAACCCCCACCCCATTCCCCCACCTCAGCGGCCGTTTTTGCCACTGACCGTACCAAGGCGGTAGCCCTGTTGTCAACCCGTTTTGTGTTTGAGACGTCATATGCCTTTATTCCTTATTTGTTGGGTTCACTGTGTTCTGTGAAAGCTACATTTCCTGTTTGGTTTGTATACAGGATTCTATTAACCAAAATACAAACGTAGAACATAAATAAAAAATTTCAATTTTCAAAATATATTTCAGATTGCTTGAGTTGTTATTTATTTGCCTGAGTATCTGACCTTGAATTCACCAACCATTCATGAAAATATTCTTATAGTTAAGCCCACGTATGCAATTGTTTTGTTTATTTCGAAAATTGGTGAAACACCAATCGTTTTGATAGAAACTGGGGTCATACGCCGCTGGCCATGGAATGTAGGTTCCATGTTCACCGTCATATGTATACCATTTTTGGGATGGATGAAATTTCTGTACTATTGACATTTTTAAATACTGAGTTCTGCTCAACGCGGTGCTAGATGTCTGGAACGGTAGCAAGCACTTATCACTACCGTTCATCAACAGTCTCAATCAAACCGAGACTGCAATATGTTTTGTATTTATCGTGTTTGACGATTCCCAAATTTCTCCTTTCATACTTTTTTTATATATCACAGTAGCGTTGCCTGTGCACTGTGGCGGCGGTAAAACGTTTATCCGTGCTAGCAATCAGAATTGTTATTCATTCCGATTTTTGGAGATCGCTGAGCCCGATATTTACTTTTGTTTTGTTACTTGAGTATCGAATATGTGGTTCCACTACTCCAGCCTTTAAAGGTTCTGAGTATTGCTTAATCACCCTAAGGATATGTTGCCGGGTTTTAATTTAGTCTTTTGATTGTTACCTGTGATACGCAGGCTTCATAACCTCTGCTCCCTACTAATTCCATTTTGCTTATTTCGCCCACTGTTTTCTCGTTTAGGGCAGCGCGTTTTGTTAGAAACTGGGGCCATAAGCCGCTGGCCATGGAATGTAGGTTCCATGTTCACCGTCATATGCAATCCATCTTCGGGATGGCTCAAATTTCAGTACTACTGACATTTTAAATATAGAGTTCTGCTCAACCCGGAGCTAGAGGGCGTGTACAGTAACAAGCGCATTTCACTACCGTTCATGAGCAGTCACAATCATACTGAGACTGTAATATGTTTTTTATTTATTGTGTTCGACGAATTCCAAATTTCTCCTTTCATATTATTTTTATATATCACAGTGGCGTTGCCTGTGCAGTGTCGAGGCGGTAAAACGTCTCCCCGTGCTTTCAATCAGAACTGTTATTCATTCCGATCGTTGGAGATCGCTGAGTCCGATATTTACATATATCGGCGGTACATTCTATAATAATTTTGTTTTCTTACTTGAAGTTCGAATAGGTGGTTCCACTACTCCAGCCTTTAAAGGCTCTGAGTATTGTTTATATATTGACTGCTTTTTAATTTAATTTTTTGACTGTTACCTGTGATACGCAGGCTTCATAACCTCTGCTCCTACTAAATTCTGTTTTGTTTATTTCGCCCATTGTTTTCTCCTTTAGGGCAAAGCGTTTTGTTACAAACTGGGACCATACGACGAGGCCATGGCATGATACGATTCTTTCTCTTTGAAGGTCATGGGAATATTTGTGAACGAACTTTGATTAGTTGAGCTCAAGTCTAAGAAAATTTTGAAGAATGGTTGCTGAATTACAGGCCTGATGAAAGATTCGACATATAATCTCTTTCATAGACTATAAATAAACAGGCGAACATCGGTGTACATGTAGTACAAGTCGTTCGTACGTCCGTGCTGGTTGCCCAAGCATACTTTCACGAATTATTTCAATTCTCATTATTGTTTTGTTTTAAAACTTTATCTCTTAATTGGGTTAAATGACGCCTAGGTCGGTGTCAGGAGCAATGTATAGTCAGCCAAAAAGAAAATCGGGTCAGCCATTTATTATAATAAATGATTGAAGTAATAAATAGATGACAACACGTGTAATCAAAAGAAAACATACTTGCATATGATACAAACACGAAAGCGAAAATTAACATCAACTGGTTGATATAAAAGACAACACAACTCAATGTGAATTTGAACTAATGGTTTATCTTTAAATCAAGAAATGTGTACTGTTCTTACAATCGTCATGTTTATGTTATTCATGTATAATTTAAAGTCAAACAAGTATTATTGTACAATTGTAATGTTAAAATAGCATTTTAAATTATCAGTTTCATTAACATAAATAAAAGGTGTCATTAATAAAACAAAAATGACATTGTATAATATAAGGAAAACAACGCGACACGGGAATTTCCGCTTTATATTGTATGTACATTATGCTGCTGTTAATCGAACGATAGATGGCTACGTAAGATCTTTCCTTTCGAAAAAAAGACTAAAACAACACGTTACACAGCAAATAGTATTCCTGCAAAGTTTCATTATTGACAGAGTACGCGTTTGGCTCAAGCATGTGAGTAAACTTAAGATGCATAAGGAACTTCAACAATTATGAATTTCTTGTTGCAACGTGTGCTGTGATTAAAACACTATCACAGTTGTGTCCTTTCTCTAACTAACTGTAACTCTTTTTTTTTAACAAAACATCTTGGGATTTCCTTGGAATATATATGGAATTAAGTGTGCAGTATATACAATATATAGCGGAAATTCCCGTGTCGCGTATCTTTTTCCTTTCAGTAGATGTATTGGGGAAGATAAACCACAGCAGACTGTGAAGATAACATGCCTCTTCATACATACATGATAATGAACGCAACCCAACAGAGCTAACAGTTAGTATAATAATTGTTAAACAAGGATATTAAGTTTATAAATCCAAAATTAAATAATGGATGAATTGATAACACTCAGTTCTCTTTTTTACTTTAATCCAACGTGTCAGTGGAATTCACCCACCTTTTTCAAGGTTACATAATTTTGTTATGAAACGTAGCTTAAAGTAAAAAAAAGGAGTTATTTATTCTTTTGTACTTTCCAGTTACACATAGTTACAGGTTGCATTCTAATAAATGGTTAAACTGTTAGCATTTCGGAAGGTAATAATAAAACTACACACTCTTTTTAAAAGCTGTATCTCACATAAAAATACATTCAAGTCCAATTAAAAAAGAGAGAATATAAGAATCCATCATGAGTATCCATGTGAGATAAGGAAATCTCACCCGAGGTTCAGAATTGTAACCCGAAACGAGGATCTGTTGAGATCCTGGTTGCAATTCTGATCCTGAGTGTGAGATTTACCTATCTCACATGGATAAACTCATTATGGATTGTTTTTCTCCCATTATGCGCTTTAAATAGTACAAGCGTTATTTGATTTTACACTAGAATAAGTCATGAAGTTTCATGTGTAAAGGTAGAGTTATCTAATATCTATCTCACGTGACTAGAAATGGGAGAAAAAAGGTTAATGTTTTTTGCAGAAGTCAATGCTCCCGTTTTCAAAAATATATTTATCAAGTGTTTAACAATTCAGAGAATATGTTGATATGATATATTATGCATGCACATTGTTTATTGCTCTAGCATGAAATCGACATTTATATAGTTTATGACACAAATAAAACCACATCTCAAATAAACACAAACACATCTCTCCGCTATATTTGTAGCATATTACACATATATATGATATCATAGTCTACATATGAATAATTGAAAAAAATTTCAAACTAAAAATGCTTTTATTCGTGCGTCCAGTATATAGGCGGTTCTAATGTTTCCCATTCCATCCTATATAATAATATGTTTTCATGTTTGTCGACTCGGCTACGGCATCTTAATAGTATACATCTAATACAAACAGTTTAGCAACCCACTATGCAACTTTTGTTTTTGAATACTGTGTTATATGAAAGATACGTATGATTATTCTTAATTAGCCAGGTTTACGTAATGTTTAGGATTAGTTGGATTACTTTGATTGATGACACCTTAACATTTGTATATAGTATCAATCTGTATGACTGTTCAAACAGAATTAAACTGACTCGTAAGCCATTCTTAAGACGGTGTCAAATCAACGCGCTAAGTCTTTCCTGCGGACAGTGAATGTTGCACAATGCGTTGTATTTGACATGTGCACACAACTCTTACTATCCATCATAACGCAGACGACACGAAGTAAAACTTAAACATACACCGCCATACACGAAGTAATTGACCAAACATACACCAACTCGGACATCTCAGTCATAACTCAGACGACACACAAGTAAAAGATCACACACACACACACCTGCTCAGAAATCTCAATCATAGCTCCGACTTTATTTAGAAGCTGACCAAACACACTCGCTCGGACATCTCAATCATAACTCCGACTTTACTAAGAAGATGACCAGACACACACTCGCTATGACATCTCAATCATAACTCGGAAGACACAAAGTAAAATATCAAAAATACACTCACTCGGACATATCCATCATAACTCGGAAGACACAAAGTAAAATATCAAAAATACACTCACTCGGACATATCCATCATAACTCGGACGACACAAAGAAGAAGATCAAAAACACACTCACTCGGACATCTCAATCATAACTCGGACGACACAAAGTAAGATATCTCAAACACTGACTCGGACATAGCTTCAATGTTTGCATGATTATAAGAACTTCAAACAGAGACCTGATCGGACATGTTCACTCTCACTTTCAAATATATAGTATAGATTAACTGGCTGAAATAAGTGCGCCGTTGAATACCATAGACATATCATGGCTGACGTGCTCCCAACCGTAACAATATATATTAACAGTCTCGCCTTTTCGTAATGTTAGGTAGGTCGATGTCGAGGCTGGGACCTTTGCAGATTGGTGGGATGCTACTGTTTGGACAATGTGATTAAAATTGTCTTCAATAAGACACGTTGTATGACCAGTTGAACTAACGAAGGACAATGAGAAATGATATATGCCTGCCACTGGACAGTGAAAAAACCCAGTTGCGTTATTGAAACCGTTACCAATATTTGTAATAATCTTTGTGAATGCAGGTCTGCCCTCTGATGCGCTGCCACCTACGAGATGAGCTGTTGGACTAGTGACTGAGAATATCACTGGAACTGAAATGGATGGTATAAGGATTGATTTGTCATCATCATCATCATCATCATCATCATCATCATTCCTATAGGTTTTTCTATATAATTTGCAAAGTTAAAAAATATATATAAATATATATATTACCTTTTATTGATATGTTATTTGAACGCTTGATAAATAATTCAATATTTAAATATTTACCTGTACAATCTTTCTGATAGCAGAGTTGAACGTCATTGCTGTCGCCGAAGCAAGGATTACAGTCCGGTTTAGGAGTTCCGGTAGTGCAATTACGGGCGCGACGCTGCATTCCCACTCCGCACGTGACGCTACAGCCGCTCCACAAAGACCACAGGCTCCATTGAGCATGTACTAAATAATAATACAAATTATGACCATACACTTACACAATTTTCAACAAATTGAAATACTATTAGTATGTGTTAATATACACAATTATAATAAACTTTCCAGGGAAATAGTGGGTTTAATGATTAAAATAAAACTTTATATAGTTTCATATGTGAGCAATATCGACTGATATTTTCACTGTTATTTTTCACTGCTGGAACTATATATACTTATTTTAATGTATAAACAACTTTTATTTAGAAAATAGCTATTAAATGTACAGCATTAGCTTGGAAGTGGCGTAACTAAGACAATGAGACATGGCTTGATTAAACGGTCAAGTATTTTAGGAATTGTTGTCACTGAGAGATGTCTGTTTTTCAAAACATTGAATTTCATAAAAGTTAGTGTGAAGTTATATTATTGGATTGGAAATCACCTAAGATGTGTCGTAGTTTACTGAAACCGATCAAGTACTATATTTTATATATGCGATTCAGTTTCGGGTTATGAGAATATCATAAAAGAATAGTTCTGGTTTGTCGTGAATGTAGGATTAATTTTCTTCTCGAAGTGAGAAAACTAAACTAGTTTCACTCATGAAAATACAGGTTTTCTCACTTCTCGATGAAATTAAATACTAACCACGCCTAACCAACAAAAATCCTTTATATAATATTGCGAGTTTAAGTTCTATACGTGAAGAAATGTGTTACAGTTATAGTAAGGGTTGTTCAGTTGTTGGCAATAAACCACCAAAAACAATTTTATTTCAAAGACTCAAGGTCAGATTAACGTTGACGTATCTATTATAGTAGGATAGGAACGTATACAAAGGGCTATTTACGCATTTGTTTTTGTTAATATTGCCATTATAAAATTGATCGCGTAGTCGATGGCGCGCCATCGCAAATCCCCGCGCTAGCCATAAAACCACATATTTGACCCAGCCACACACCCTCCCCCTATTATGACCCTGATGCAAATTAGTTAAACCACTTATCTGAATAACGTTGTGACCCTAGGGCATGGCCAGGGTGTCCCAAGAAAACTTGGGGAACTCAACGGTTACCAAGTTATGACACAAGGTCCAGGAGTGGGGATGGACAACGTGGCCAGTGCTGGATGGATGGTTGTATCCGTCTGTTCATGCCCAGTGAGGTGAGTGTATATATGGTTGTAGGGTGGGGATATAAGACAGTTTCCAATGTATGGCCCAGGGGTTATGTCCCTTAGGGTGGGAATGGACCTCCTTGACCGAGTTTTTGATGGCTGTATCCAGGAAAAGTATAGATGATTAAAGGGTGGAGATCTCAACGGTTTTTAAGATATAACCTATGGGTTATTTCCCAAGTGGGAGAGCGGATCCCGGGGTCGATACTTTTAGATGGTTATATCCGTCTGTTCATGTCCAGTTAGTGTATGTATGGCTATAAGATGGGGATCCCGAAATATAATTTTTGTCCCCCTCCACCACCTCCAGTGTAACCCCTGTTGGGAGTAAAATGTAACAAGAAAGGAAGCAAAACCAGCCACACAAAAATATAATTAACAAATTTATTTACATAAAATAATCACTTACAGAATACACAAATCCAGTTTTTCATTAATGTTCAATTTTTTAATTAACCCAAATAAAATTATCCAATGTTCCTTTAATGCACATTAGCAAGAGTCTCTTTAATCCCGAACAGTAAGTGTCTCTTTAATCCAAAACAGCAGGTGTCTCTTTAATCCAATACAGTAAGTGTCTCTTTATGTCTAAATTAATTTCCAATATTTCAGGGTTAGTCCAAATATCCAGTTTCACTATTTTTATGAATGAGCACAATAATAAGTAAATCCTCTCACAAATATATTTTATAAAATCATCCAAATCTAAATAATTTTAATAAAGAATATTGAAACTGATCTGAATAGACCTTTTCTTTCTTTCTAAGGTTTATAGTCCCTCTACCATATGAGCCCCCGGGAAGAATCCCCCGTTGACTCGGCATTATGTTTGGACTAATCTGAATAGAACCCCCCGTGTGTGTTTATATACTGTCACAGACAGTTCCTGAAGGCTTTCCCACTAAAACCATCCAATAAGAATAGTCCAAATTGCATCATAAATGAATTTGCATAAAATAGTCCAATGAAAACAGTCCACATCATCATAAATGAATTTGCATAAATAATTTGCATATGCATTGTAAACATGTTTACATCCATACTATTTTTAACTTTCTTCAAGGCCAAATCAACAATAAACATGCAACAATGCATGTACATATATATATATATATATATATATATATATATATATATACAGGTAACACCCCCAGGGCATGACATAGGCGTCCCATTCAAAATCTCGTCTGATATGTTTTATAACTTGAGTCAACGATTACACCATTAAGAAGTTATTTCACTTTCACGTAAAATTACAAAAAACCTAGCCCCGTCCTCATGGGTTGAATCATAATTCCAAAACATGGACCTAGGTTAATCATATCCTAAAGAATGAAATCCATAGCTTTATTTATATAGGAAGAGATGCATTCCATCACGCACGCACGGACGGAGACGATAACATTATCCTCGCTTTTCTACGAAAGCACGGGGATAATAATATACTTTAAGGGTATAACTTTATAGTTTAATTGTTGGTATTGAACTCACTAAAAATAATTGTCTAGGTGTCAAACAACATCAATTTTTATATGACGCTGTGTATGCAGTAGGCTTTATTCGTTAACAATGTGTTGTTTTTTTAAATGGTCAATGTTATCGTAATACATCTTAAATAAGCAAGAGGTGCACAGCTAGTACCCATAGGTATATCTACCTTTTTATTCGTCTATAAACAGTAGTTCCATACCTGACGAAAATATTGTCTGATAGGAATATAACAAGCTTCTTGGAAACATAGTACAACTCTTTTTCGTATAGCTACATGATAAACGTGTATTTTGTGTCTCTATCAAATGTATTTTGTACGGTGGTACGTTTATGACACACGACTTATTTTTTTCAAGCTAAAGTTATCTCAAGCGCTCGACTTTTTATGTCGATCTGTCATATAAATGCATTGTCTCTCGCCATCATTTCACCAGTTCCAAGAGGCTAACTAGCGCTATGGAGTTGGAGGAACTAATACAGATAGTGCATCACACTGGCCTGAAACAGAGAGAAATTGTGATGGTCCTATCATCACAATTTGGAATTTCTATATCATGCCGTCATTTGAGACGCTTGCTTTGGCGTCGGAATCTAAAAGTAGATATAAATATCGAACAGGAAAAGAAGTAGCATTCAAGGCCGACAGTCAACCACAAACACACATAGAAACAAAGAACAACTTTAAAGATAAATAAAAGGTAAGATAAGACATGGAAAACACAAAACGGTTGACAATATGGCTACCGACTTGGAACGGTCAGTGGTAAAAAAGGCCGCTGTGGGTTTAAACTAGGTTCTCAAACCTCATTCTTACCCTATTGTAATCCCAATAAACGAGACAGTGTAAATAAAGATATCCACCCTAGGTTATAATCTCTTGCAAACAAACCAGCATTAATAGGCAATATAAGTAAAACACATAAATGATCATGTATTTATATAATAGAAAAAAAAATAATTAGAAAGTGACAAGCGATAAGTATTCAATGACTTGGCAGAAGCCAGAGCAACAACAGTTCAAACTGTTAAGGGTACGACAAGACAAGATTAAAGACAAACATCAAAAGCTACCGTCCTATAAGGATTTATGTAGACGTCATATGGTCAAGTAGGCGAGATAAAAAGTCGAGCGCTCGAGTTCAAAAGTCGAGCGCTCTGGATAAGAAGTCGAGCGCTCGAGATAAAAAAGAAATGTCGAGCGATCGAGATAACTTTAGCTTGAAAAAAAAGTCGTGTGTCCTAAACGTACCACTGTATAATGTTTAATAGACCACAATAAATCATTTCCAGAGTTCTCATAAGCTTTTTAGCACAACATCGTTTGCATGATTTAGCGGCAGAAAGACACGAATTTAAAAGTTAAGAGATGTTTGTAGCGGTGTAGGCACAATAAGTAGAAATAAAACGGTCTTTCATAAGATTTTTTGGTGTAATTTAGGAATCCCAGTACATAGATGGAAGTTTCTTTTGCTTTCCTCTACCCCAGCCTTTTAAAACACTGCATTGAGTTATATGCGTAGAAACAACATCGACCTCAGTAGACTGAACTGGAGTATACGAAGTAGTGCTCCTACTGGCGTAATGAAGGCGTCAATGATAACATTATTAGCTGCTTTATCAGCAGGAAGTAATACAAATGCTATGAAATTCCTGAATTTCAAATTATGAAACGAACATCTTCGTCTCGGAGGAAGTAAAGTGGGGTTAGCTGTGTAGACGTGAATAAGGTAAAGCTGATTTGTGTTTTCTTATCTAATAGGGAGCTATATGAATCTACCGCCATATTTGTCGAAATATAGAACACGTCTCTCAACATTGCAACATTGCATTTCCATATCTAATCATTAAATGGATAAAAAGCGGACTCGTCCGTTCCTAATCATTTAGATTTTTGTTTGGCAACATAACTTATTTAGAAATATCTATTTTTTTCACGTTTAACATCATTTCTAAACGGTTATTGGGCGTCGTTAGATTTATTAATTGAAGCGGACTACCTTCTAAATAACAAATCAGTTGTTAGTATCTGTATAAACCATGTTAGATTTGAATAAACCAAAATGCATTTATTTTACGTCTCATATCTCTCACCGTGTGCAATTGTCCATAAATTAAAGAACACCAGACATACAACATCGCAAATATTGCCAATAAAGCTAAAGTAATAATAAATTACCTGGGCATGCATTGAGAGAGCAAACATTATGTTCAGTGGAATTACCAACACAATCAATGCCTCCATGTGCGGGGGCGGGATCAATGCAGGCGCGTGTTCTGGTCAAGTGGCCCATACCGCATGTTACGTCACAGTTGCTCCAATTGCTCCAGTCCGTCCAGGCACCATCGACTGAAATATATAGTTCAAGCAATTAGTTACGATTTAGAAGTATATATGTACACGAACATAATATCAGACTACATCGATCGTGTGTCTTTTTATTGCAAAAGGTGCCACTACACCATTAGGTAGGTACACATATTAATCCTCCTCTTGCAGTATTGAATTAAGCTTCATGAAAACGCAATTTATATTGTTATGCCAAAATATATGCAGCAAAATGCGTCAGCCTACTGTTATGTTATGATATATCCAATAAAGTGTGTATAGATTAAGCATTGAACTGTATGTACGGAAAATGTAAAGAAATATGTTTACCAACATCGCAGAGCCCGCAGTACTTCCTACAGACGGTCTTTGCGTGCGGTATATCATTGCATATGCCAAACGTGCTGCTGACTGTGGCGCAGTCGAAATTGGGGTCATCAGCACATGCTCCCACTTCATTTACCACTGAAAAGTATAGGGATTATCTATATACAAATAGCAGTTTATAATCAATGCATCAAACATATAAAAGTAATACATGATTAATTACATTTTTAAATCATATCATCAAACAGATGAAATAAATAAATGATAAATTACAGTTTTAAAATGTGTTCTGAGTACACACATGAAGGCTGCAATTAGTCTTATTAGTGAACACCCATCTGTTGGGCCTTTTACAACACTTTTCGAGAAAAACTTTGAATATTAAATATAATTAGTCTAAAAGACTGTCAATTGTTTTGTTCAGTTAATGCTATGCTGTCTAAAACATAGAACAAGAATTCCTCGACATAACTTGACTTTGAAATATGTTCTGATTCAACTTCCATAGGCTACTTCATACACAGTGTATAGGCTACTTGATACACAGTGTATAGGCTACTTCATACACAGTGTATAGGCTACTTCATACACAGTGTATAGGCTACTTCATACACAGTGTATAGGCTACTTCATACACAGTGAATAGGCTACTTCATGCACAGTGAATAGGCTACTTCATGCACAGTGTATAGGCTACTTCATGCACAGTGAATAGGCTACTTCATGCACAGTGTATAGGCTACTTCATGCACAGTGTATAGGCTACTTCATGCACAGTGAATAGGCTACTTCATGCACAGTGTATAGGCTACTTCATACACAGTGTATAGGCTACTTCATACACAGTGAATAGGCTACTTCATACACAGTGTATAGGCTACTTCATACACAGTGAATAGGCTACTTCATACACAGTGAATAGGCTACTTCATACACAGTGAATAGGCTACTTCATACACAGTGTACAGGCTACTTCATACACAGAGAATAGGCTACTTCATACACAGTGTACAGGCTACTTCATACACAGTGTACAGGCTACTTCATACACAGTGTACAGGCTACTTCATACACAGTGAATAGGCTACTTCATACACAGTTTATAGGCTACTTCATACACAGTGTATAGGCTACTTCATACACAGTGTATAGGATACTTCATACACAGTGAATAGGCTACTTCACATAGACAGTGTATAGGCTGCTTCATACACACTGTATAGGCTACTTCATACACAGTGTATAGGATACTTCATACACAGTGAATAGGCTACTTCATACACAGTGTATAGGATACTTCATACACAGTGAATAGGCTACTTCATACACAGTGTATAGGATACTTCATACACAGTGAACAGGCTACTTCATACACAGTGAACAGGCTACTTCATACACAGTGTACAGGCTACTTCATACACAGTGAATAGGCTACTTCATACACAGTGTACAGGCTACTTCATACACAGAGAATAGGCTACTTCATACACAGTGTACAGGCTACTTCATACACAGTGTATAGGCTACTTCATACACAGTGTACAGGCTACTTCATACACAGTGAATAGGCTACTTCATACACAGTGAATATGCTACTTCATACACAGTTTATAGGCTACTTCATACACAGCGTATAGGCTACTTCATACACAGTGAATAGGCTACTTCATACACAGTGAATAGGCTACTTCACATAGACAGTGTATAGGCTACTTCATACACAGTGAATAGGCTACTTCATACACAGCGTATAGGCTACTTCATACACAGTGAATAGGCTACTTCATACACAGTGAATAGGCTACTTCACATAGACAGTGTATAGGCTACTTCATACACAGTGAATAGGCTACTTCATACACAGCGTATAGGCTACTTCATACACAGTGAATAGGCTACTTCATACACAGTGAATAGGCTACTTCACATAGACAGTGTATAGGCTACTTCATACACAGCGTATAGGATACTTCATACACAGTGTATAGGCTACTTCATACACAGTGAATAGGCTACTTCACATAGACAGTGTATAGGCTGCTTCATACACACTGTATAGGCTACTTCATACACAGTGAATAGGCTACTTCATACACAGTGTATAGGATACTTCATACACAGTGAATAGGCTACTTCATACACAGTGTATAGGATACTTCATACACAGTGAATAGGCTACTTCACATAGACAGTGTATAGGCTACTTCATACACAGTGTATAGGCTACTTCATACACAGTCAATAGGCTACTTAATACACAGCGTATAGGCTACTTCATACACAGTGAATAGGCTACTTCATACACAGTGAATAGGCTACTTCACATAGACAGTGTATAGGCTACTTCATACACAGTGAATAGGCTACTTCATAAACAGCGTATAGGCTACTTCATACACAGTGAATAGGCTACTTCATACACAGTGAATAGGCTACTTCACATAGACAGTGTATAGGCTACTTCATACACAGTGTATAGTCTACTTCATACACAGTGTATTTGCCAAAGGATGTCCTGAAAAAGAGCATGTCAAATTAGTTTGATATTAACTAAAAACAAGTATATCAATTTATTTTATGCTTAGCAGTGAAATAGTGGATTTTAGCAATAAAATAAAAGTGGCATTTCATACGTGTGAAATATGGAGTTTTATTTTTCAAAAACTGTTTTTTTTCGAACATTTCCAACAATAAATGGCAATTTTATTATTTTAAGGTACCGTATGAGGCTAAAATCTGAAAATGTATCGGTACTGACATTTTGACATGACACGACTCTAGGAGGAGTCTTATTAAATACTTAACTAAAAAATGAGTCATAGCTTATTGAAATCGGTTTAGTAGTTTAGAAGTTATGGGGAATTAAAAACAGCAATACTATAATACTTAAGCCAATGATGTCGTCATTTTCTAGACGAAAACTATTGTGAATGGTGTCAGACCGGTGAAAACACAATGCAATATAGGCTATATTTGGAGATCAGTCAAAACTTCCACAACAATCGTTCGCTTAAATACACTTTTATTCTGTGAATTCTGTGAATTCTGGCTAGCAAACGGTCCCATATCTGGAATAAAACAGGGATTCAGTTTTTCAACATTTCGCGTCATTCATTCACATAATGCGTATTTTGAAATAAACATCTGTCAAAACCACATCTCTACCTAACCTCTGTGCTCATACTCTCCAAAGAAATAATCCTGACAAACACAGTAAAATACTTTCTATTCATGACAGCAGACATACTACTTTAATCTCAGGTTAGATTTAACAATGAAATAAAAACTAATCTTGGGAAAAACACATGCAACCTAGACTTTCGGGGTTTTTTCGAGGAAATATTTTAGCACCCTAAGACCCGCAAGTACTTCCTGACTGGTCCGACACCGTATTAAAGCAGGGTCCCAATGATCAGTACATAAAACATGCTTATTAATAAATGCAGACAATTCTCTACTTTTTGCGTGTGTGTGATCGAGATCGATTCCGGACGTTTCGGCACCAAACCATTTCGACACCTAGACGAATCGGCACCTAGACGTTTCGGCATCAAACCATTTCGGCATCTATTTTATTTTTTACCCTAGACGCTTCGGCACCCATTTATACTTGAGTATTATAATGAATTGAATGTTGTTTAACGGCTCATCAACACAGTATAGGTTATTTAGAGCCGCCCCAGAGAGAGACGGATACATAGGATTCCGGGAACCGTGCCCTACTCTTATTATCGAATAGATTCCTATGGTTCTTTAACGTTCTCGGAGGATAGACCGAAACACGGGACCGCCCGGTTTACGTCCCCATCAGACGAATTCTCTACTTTTTGCGTGTGTGTGATCTAAGGGAAAGTGTCTTGCCCAAGAACACACCGACGGAACTCAGTGGCACCACGGAGGATTGAACCCGGGGCCTCCGGTTACAAATCCGCCGCGCTACCGACTGCGCCACGCCAGCCCTATAATGAAGTAAAGAAGTAAAGAAATTACATATTTTCTATAAGATCACTTGTAATTCATTTAAAATGCAATGTTGATTGCCTTAACGGCAACTCCGAAGCGGTTTGGAGCCGGAATACAACTTAAACATGAACATAAATAGGGCCCATATGATAATCACTTGTAAAATTTAAGTAAATATGACTTTTATATTATATTGTAGCATGGTCACTGAAATTCCCTTTGTAATAGAGCAGGTGTAATAGCTCAGGTGTAAGGGTTGGAGGGTATAGTCAGCTATAAAAACTGAGTGGGGTAGTGGGTGGAGGGTATAGTCAGCTCATATCAATTTTTACTCGTGGTCTTTTCAGAAAATAAAAGTCGAACAGTTTTCGCTCGCGATCTTTCGAAACCAAACACACCATGATTGTGCAAAATTTCGAAAGATTTTCATAAAGCAAGTATTCATATTAATATATACACTCAAGAGATATGAAAACGCAACACGGGAATTTCAGCTATATATTGTATGTACAATATGCTGCTTTTAATCGAATGGCACATGGCTGCGTAAGACCTTTCCTTTTGGGAAAAATACTAAAACTACAAATAATACAGCAGACAGTATTCCTTCAAAGTTTCATTATTGACAGAGTACATGTTTGGCTCAAGCATGTGAGCAAACTTAGGATGCAAAATTTTGCAAACTATTTACGTTAAATACAGTACTGAACTAGCTCAGTTTTTCAAACAGCAACTTCAACATTTATGAAGTTCTTGTTACAAGGTGTAGTGTGATTAAAACGTCTACAACATCACCGTTGTGTCCTTTCTCTAATTAACTGCAACTTTTTTTTTTACAAAACATCCTGAGATTTCTTTGGAATATTATGTGCAGTTAAGTGTGCAGTATATACAATATATAGCGGAAATTCCCTTGTTGCGTTTTCATATCTCTTGAGTGTATTATATGTTATTTTGTTCTGTTCCGATGAAATCGCGGTTTAAAATACCGTCAGAATGCAGGATTTGGCTTCCTTCTAGGGTGGTGGGCAGGGGGTCATGCCCCCGGACTCTCCTAGACCTTTCCCTACACACTGATTTAGGCACAGCTATGCCCCTGGTATCTTTTAATTCTTCACTTTACCTTCCTGTCATCTCCATATCGACGACTACAGGTATGTAACTTGAACAAAGCCTTCACAATCTAACCCATTATTAAAAAATCGTCTACATATAAAGCATGCATTATACTTTTCTTGTTTTATTCATTTTTCTGCATACTGCATTACACTCTGATTATAAAGCATAAAATAAAAAAATAAAAATGTGTCGTGAATAACAGGTTTTATTTCATCTCGAAGTGATCAAACTTTAATATTTTCACTCATGCTTGGCATTCGTAAACATATAAAGTTTTCACACTTCTCGATGAAATAAAATCTGTTATTCACTCCAAAACAACAAATATCCTCTATGTAAAAACAACAAGATATTGAGCCTATCATGTTTTAAACATACGGATTCAATCTCTCGGATATTCGATATGTATAAAGTTTTTATCTCTTATAGTCCTTCAGAGGCTATACGGATGACTGTACATTTGATTAGATACTTTACACACCATAAACATGTTAACACATTTGAACATACTTTCTCTATGATCATATTTTTTGTTTATTTATATTGCCTGTTGAAACTGGTACTCAGGATAAAGCCTGACTGGGAGATCTTTGTTTACACTGTCTGGTTTAATGGGATTGACAACTAGTTAAGAGTAAGAGTGCAGTTTGGTTCATCCTCGAACCTGGCACACCTGTTGTGAAGCCTTCAATGTTTCTACTGTCTTGTACTTAACTTATAAAATAAAAAACGACACGTGTTTCTGGATGACGGAGTTGTCAATGTTACAATTCCCGTTCGACTTTTGTATCTATTTTGACTAAGTAAGTATGTATCGTTATTATATAGCCATAGTGACTAAGTAAGTATGTATCGTTATTATATAGCCATAGAAATCAAGTCTTACATACCAACGATAAGCTTAACTTATTTCAGTCCTACTTCCACTTTTCTTATATTTTCAAAATATATTTTAATCGAACGAAATAGGTTTAAGAACGTTAAAACTCTCTCACATTTCCTCTAGTTTTTATAAACATGCTGCGCTGAAATTATTGTGAAGATAATACCAGTATCTTATCTATCACATGCACCTTTCATATCCCAAAGATAAAAACATTTTTGGAATAAGCCGTTTTCCCAAAAAAATCACCGTCTCTTGTTATATGACGTCTCTGCCAACGGGACAATGCGAATGCTACTTCCTCAACTTAATAAGGACGACAATTTGGAAAATATATCGGGTAATACTATGAATATATTAGATAATGTCATGTCGTATAGTGTCTTTTAAGACTGACCTCAATTGCCACTACAACACAACCATACACAACCATTATTCTACATATCTGACCTTGTGTGCCCGAGGAACACAGCTTCTTGTTGCAACCATCAACAGCACAGCATTGTGAACAGTCAGTTTGTGGTGCAAAAGCACGTCCCACAATGGACACTGAAGGGACGGTTGTTGCCGGCTGGTGACATTGCTGATAGTGAAAAACAGAGAAAGACTGAATAATAACTAAACACTAGAATATGATTCACGATTCCTACGCACGCCATGGACAAGCACGCCATGAACAAGCACGCCATGGACAAGCCACATGCTCTTGAGAAAACTTGCTGGCGAACGAGATCGTCTGAAATTAGTATTTACGCCTTGATATTGATTGGAATTCTGCAACATACATAGCTGAGTTTGTTCAAATTTGAAAACGATGGGCATCGTACTGGCATAATATAGATTTCATAAACATCTCAATAAAGAAATGTAGGATATATGCATCGACTACATTTAAAGTGGGACAAGAATCAACGCATCACGAAAGATTAACTTGAACTTTGATAGCATTCCATATTAGGACGTTTCAGCGATAAGCATAATTTTGCAAGAGATTTACCATTAGATAAAGGCAGTACATCAGGATTTCTAATTTGGTTTAGAAGAAGGTATTTCCTATCTTCAAGGGACACACGGCAATCTTTATTTTTTAAAAGCTCACGGCGTCCCGCTTGTTTTTGTGCATAACTTGCATGTGTTCAATCATTAATATTAATTATAAGAATAATACTAAGCAATTTGTTGTTGTATATTATTACTTTTTGAAATTATTGCACAAATAATATATTAAAACGTGTTATAATAAGACGAAATAGTGAAACTTAAAATTTGATTTATTTAAATGTAACCAGGGTAAAAGTAAAAATGATACTGCATATATAAATCGAAACGCCCATTTCAAACACTTAAAGATTGCAGTGTGTCCCTTTAAGCACCATGGAAAAAAGCAAACGTTTTTAAATATTGCTACATATGAAAACAGAAGATTGCTGTTATTTACATCGCTATCTTTGCATCCTAACATGTACGTGGCCTGATCTCCGATACCTGATGAGTGCGTATAACAGTGCTGCAAATAGAAAATGAAAATGCATGGTAGTTGTTATAATTATTAGTCAGTAACACGTGCCGGGAGGAGTGTTGTATCGCTAGCATCGTATACGAGATTTTTTCTTATATCTCGTTTACTTATAGGTTGTGTTTTTTTAACTATGCATTGCTTTTGTGGCTTAATGAGTCTAACAATAAAACAGCATACAAGTTCCTTTGGTCAATGGATTTCGCTTAAAACAAAATCAAAATCAAGAACTAAAATTCGGTTTTAATTGTGTGTTTCTTGCAAAATGTTAAATATTGCATTTAACATATCCGATTTGGCATACTAGTCTAGTCTCAGTTAAGTTTGCATTTTCTGTAAATATGAAACTAAATTGCTATCTGAAAATATCAGTAAAAAAAATAAACACCAACTCCCCCTCCACCACCCCACTCAACCTTCCCACACAAACACAAACACACCCAAACAAATTGGCTCATATCTGAACCAAAGCATGCGAAGTTGTAGATTGACGAATACTTAACTGTCAAAGTACGGAGACATAATAGAAATAAAAACAAAGAAGATAAATCGATCTCCATGCCCCATATTTTATCTGACCGTTACTGAAAACACACCTCTAATCTCTGATATAGGTTCTAAATATCCCCGTAGTGTTTTAGATGAGACGAAAAACATTTCAATAAAAACTGCGACTACTTGCCTCCGTATCCTGACACACTGCAATTGTATGACAATCGTTGGTGCTGCTCACATTGGAACATTGGTAACACTCTAATGCATCTAAAAGGTAAAGTATGCGAGAACATGTCAAATTAAACAGAAATGATTAATCAAATATACATGTACTTAAGTACTAGCCTTTATAAGATTTTTAAGAGTTACCTCACCTGTGTAAAAACAAAAGAAAAATAATAATAATAATAATAATAATGATGATAATAATAATATGGCCTGGTAACAAAGACTTTACTATCACTTCATTTCTTCTTAATGAAAAACATAACTAAAGAGGAATTATACTTAAAGGGACACATGGCAATCTTGAGTTGTATATCAAGCATTAAAATAAGCAGCTCAGTTTATTATCCAGTATCATTTTGACTTTAAAACTGCTTGCATATATTTAAATAAAAGTTTGAGATTTTAACTGTCTTCGTTATTCTACAAAATATTTAAATATATTATTTGTGCAATATTAGTAGTAGTAAATGGGCCTCTTTGCTGTAAACAAACGGGCGCCATTTTGTTTTCTAAAAATAGAAGCGCACGTGCTATAAAGTAGGTCACGTATGCGCGGCCTCATTTGCATATGAATGGATGTGATGTGGTGGGGATTAGTGACAGAATGTTCGAACAAAGGATACCGAAGCGGGCATTATCCTGTTTTAGTCCCTAATGGGGCTATGAAATCTGAGGTTAAAATGTCAACTTACATTTACGCATATTCCAAGCTATTCCAAAATCTCAGTCAGTCAGACGCTTGATTTATTCTATTCTATTCTATTTTATATATAAACGTAAACGCTGTGACGTTCAACTGCATGCATTGTACACATTTGAAACGGCCGAACTAATACTGCCATTCTCCTATTACCGGTGTAGGATTTGCCCATCTCTAATACTCCCTAGGGGCTAAAACAGGAGTATGCAGATTTTACGTTCTTATCAAACTGTCTTAAACACTAGTTTCTCCGGGAAGTGGGTTTTCTTGAGGGGCGAAGTGCTATATTAAAGTGGGCTCGGTAATGTTTTTGGGGAAGTGTCTTAATGTATGAAATCGAGAAATAGTAATCGTTCTTTCCAGTGCACGTTTTCAATGTCGATATTACATGCATTGCGCGTATTTGAAACGGCCGAACTAATACTCCCATTTTCCTATTATCGGTGTAGGATTTGCCCATCTCCAATACAACCCTAGGGGCTAAAAACAGGGAGTTTCTTCTAAACGCCCTTTATACTACTCCTGTTTTAGCCCCTAGGGAGTATTAGTGATAGGCAAATCGTACACCGGTAATAGGAGAGTTCGGCCGTTTCAAACGCGTACAATGCATGTATTAGTTGAACGTTACAGTGTTGACTTTATAGATTTCAATTACGGAATGAATGCAATGTTTGTGATTAGCTTTCTCTTCTATTAGGTATGAGAATAGAATATTTGAATATAATAGAATAGAATAGAACAAATCAAGCGTCTGACTGAGACAGACTTTGGAATAAGCGCAATTGTCGGGTGACAATTTAACCCCAGAACTAATAGCCCCATTAGGGACTTAACCAGGATAATACCCCGAAGCGTCGTGATACACACGAGACTGGATCCCGAAGAATGACGGGACTGGCCGAGCGTTCACGATTGTTACCTTGTTATATTTAATAAGGAAGACATGATAATCGCTTACTTGTCTGATTATTACAATTCAACTTGAATATATTCATCCGTTAAAGGAACACTTGGCAATCTTGAAGTATAGTGCTCGATTTATATATCTAGTATCGTTGTTACTTTACCCTGATTACATTTAAAAAATATTACCTTTTGTTCGAACATCCTGGCGCTAATCCCTTTGAGGTTTTTCATACGAAAGGAACTCAGACAAAATGTCTCTATAATGTCCACAGATTAAGTCTAAACCTTTTGTTCGAACATCCTGGCGATAATCTCACAATACATCCATCCATATGCAAATGAGACCGCGAATACGTGACCTACTTTATATCACTTGCGTTTCTATTTTTAGAAAACAAAATGGCGCTCGTTTGCTTACAGCCAAAGAGACCCATTTACTACTTATATAGTTATTAATTTGTAAAACAGTAAAAACAATTTGCTTTGAACTATTCTATAACAAGTTATGTAGAAAAAAACTAAAGGGACGCCGTGAGTTTTTAAAAAAATCAAGAATGCCGTGTGTCATTTTAAATAAAAACAAACAGAACATATCTACATTAGTAGGCACATAATTTGGCTCATCACATTCATAATACTTAATATTAATTTAGTGATAATTTATATTCGTGTACATACATGTGCACGTGATCTGTAACAGACACGAGATTATCCAGAACAAATGCATGTTGAAGTGGCTTTGTTGAACCTGTAAAAACAAGCACATGTTATTAATAAATATTATCTTTTAATTATTTAAAACCGCTTTGCCCCGAAGGTCATAACTCTTGGTTTAATTTTCGCCGTTTATTAAGAGGTTCGAACTTTTCCATCGCAACATGGGTATTTTTCATATTGCATTCTATATCATGTTTATTGTTGAAAATAGTTTACTTCAAAGTTTAAAATGAAAGATAACTTCCAGAAAATATGTAATAGCAACACTCAATACAGTCGTGTTAGACATCAGACTCATTCCAACACCCTTACTAAGTATGCTTGATTACTAAAGGAAGGTTAAGGATTGATTTCCAATGCATAAAGAACAAATAAAAAAAAATAAGTATAACTTTAACATGACATATTGATCAGAGATTAATCAAAAAGTGATTCAAATGAATTCAAACACACATTCAAGCATATCCTCAGCCTTCAATTACACCGAGAATCTCACTAAGCGACTACATTTTGAAGTAAGTGTCCATCACATACGTTATATATAACTTTGGTTTAGTATAAATTGAATCTTGCCCATTAAAGTCACATTAACTCGTTATTCAGGTAATTTAGAGCCGACTCGTGGAGAAGGGAGTGATACAGACTAATCCGAGATCAGCCCACTCTTACTATTCCCCTGGTTCGTGTACACGCCCAGAGATCAGACTCCCGTATATGGGAACTCTGGGTTAATACATGTAGGTGTCCGTCCGACAGCGGACAAAGCTCGATTTACTATCCTTTATAGGTTTTTACTTTAAAAATATACTTCCATATATATATATTTATATAAAAAGTAATACAATTTGAAGGCTTAAATAAAGAATTGATGCAATATAATCAATTATTTATGAAATGCAAAAACAATTTGCTTTGACCTTTCCAAATAAGTATTAATACTGATTTTCATATGAAAGTTGGCACAAAGACTAACGGGGCTCCGCAAGTTGACACAAAAACAAGATGGACATGTGTCCATTTAACTTTTCATTGTCATGTTCATGTGTGTTATTGTTCGTTGTTTTAATTGCCAATACTATCTTGGATAATGATAAACAATGAAAACCAAGTTCATTTCTGTACTTTGCCATTTAATACAAATTTCTTTGTAAAACGTCCGACTATTTGCCGACGACTGTGTATTGTACAGAAACGTTGACTCCCAGAGAGACTGTGATATCTTACAGGAAGACCTTGATAAACTCGCTCTATGGGAGAAGGATTGGTTAATGGAATTCACTGTTTCAAAATGCAACTCTATGAGGGTAACTAAGCACCACGTAAACAAGCAATTTATTTCTGATTACACTCTTCATGGTCAAGCACGTGAGTGTGTATCCACGGCAAAACATATTGGGGTTACCATGACAAATGATCTAGACGGGGAACTCACATTCATAACATATCTAGTAATGCAACTAAGACCCTTGGTTTTCTTAGATGTAACTTGGCACTAGCTCCAAAAGAACAAAAATAGTTGCCTATAAAACATTGGTACGCCCCCAGCTGGAATACGCGTCACCCATATGGAACCCCTATCAACAAAATCATATATATGAGATTCAAAAAAATCAACGTACTGCTGCTAGATGGTCGTGTACACACTGGCGCAATACAAGTCAAGTTGGAGAAATGATAGCAGAACTAGGATGTTCAACTTTAGAAACCCGTCATACCCAAGCTAGTATGGCCCTTTTCTATAAAACACACACTGGTCAAGTCTCCATTAATAAGCAGAACTATATTTCCACTGTTATCACATTACGTCAAACAAGGTCAACCCATCCCTTCCAGTATACCAGGACCCATGTCAACACAGTTGCATTCAAATTTTCCTTTTTTCCCCGAGAACTGTTCCACTGTGGAACAGTCTCCCTCTGTCTACAGTTTCCAATGATTCTGTAGGTTTAAATCTCAAATTTGAGCATCACGTCAGTGGCATTGTCAATTAATTATATGTGGCATAGTCAGACGGGGTTATTTTACTTTGTATATTCCATACACCAACTGCCATGATAGTCTTATACAGACTGAGACAGTAGAAAAAGAAAGAAAAATTGAATTTTTATAGCACAACGATTGTCGTATTTATAATGTGCGACGATGAAATAAGAGATTTTACGAACCTGTCCAATGCGCCTTTTCAGAATGACTGAATATCTGAGTTAGAATCGTGAGGTCTCTTATCAAACCGGCCTTACATTTCGTATGTAGACCTACTATACTCCTCAAAATAATTTAAGGACCCCACAAAGAAAGAACAATAATAATTACTTAATCTTTAATATTCTGCATTGCATATCCATATCAACAGTTAATACTTTGGGGTTAAGTAACAATTGTTAAATAATGAAGTTAAACATAACAACTGCAAAAAGACAGTAAAATGTTCAATAATGGCACAGTTAAAAATGACACAAATCAAAAGGTAGTTCTTAAATTATTTTGAGTAATATATATTAGTATCATTAAAGTCAGATCCTTATCTCATTATTATATTAGTATATGGGATCTAACAACATCTAAAAACGTTGCACTGTAGGTCACATCAGATTGAACTTACATCTAGTTAATATTTATAAGTAGATAACAACGGAATCGCGTGTTTTAAGAGCGATTTAAGGGGAAATATTTCGTTCTTAATAACCCATGTTTTGTTTTTTTTGCTTTTGTTTTTTAGAAGAAGCGTAGTTTGCTGCCATTGATGATGTATTATGAATTCCTAAAGTGCGTTTAAAAAAAATATTGTGTACTTGTTTTCAAATGGGCGTGAATATAATTTATTTGCTTTGCAATTAAAATCGCTATCCAAATGTCAGTCCCATATGCAGCGTTTGATTTGAATTTGAAAAGCGAAATCTTCAAAAAAAGAATTTTTATTACGACAGATCAGGGTTCTTATATATATATAATAACCCTGGACAGAATAATGCCTTTAAACTTTTGTCATACATGGAATTTGCAGTTTATATTCCAATTATCACCCTGCTTTGTAATCATGCGTTTATCGATTACAACCATCATGCTATTCTAAATATCACTCTGCTATCCTGATTCTTCTGATATTTTCTTGAGTTTGGCAGAAGGAGTCTTGTGCAAACCATGGTAACATTCAACCACGACATTTAAAACGATGCTAACAATTTATCTATATCTTATACCTTCATACTGCATTCGACCATAGCTGATCATCATAGCAGGTGCCTAGTGGTGTCATATGAACGTTTGGCATCAGCAGTCACGCAATAAAATAAAAATAACTTTACTGACTAAGCCACTATTGAACAATGGGAAGGCTATTCCATATTATAATAGTTCTCGGAAAGAAGAATGTATAAGTATCAGTGTTGACATTTAGTAGTGTTATGGGTGAGATGACCAGTTGTGAGACACGAGGAGAGAAGAATCTGTCATGGGTATCCGGTGAAGTTAGGAATTCCAAGCCGAGGTATAAGTGTTTTTATCGGAACCGAGGCTCTGCCGATGTTCCGATTAAAGGTTGACATTCCCTATCTGAACCGAATACCCATGATAGATTCTTTTTTCTTGCATATCAGAGACATGTTGTGCGTTGACGCCGCCAGCTACTGACGTTTTGCATGTTTTCCTGCATATCGGATGTTGGTGCGCGTGTATTTTATCTCGACCCTAGGGTGAGATGAAAATTTCTTGCATACCGGACAAGGATATCTGTCATTTTACCGGGGCTAAATATTTCCTTAGGGACGAGATAAAATTCACGCGCGCCAACATCCGGTATGTAGGAAAACATGTAAAACGTTAGTAGCTGGCGGCGTTGACGCACAACTTGTCTCTGATATGCAAGAAAAAGAATCTATCATGGGTATTCAGTTCAGATAGGGAATTCCAACCCTCGGTATAAGTGTTTTAATCGGAACCTCGGCAGAGCCTCAGTTCCGATAAAAACACTTATACCTCGGGTTGGAATTCCCTATCTTCACCGGATACCCATGTAAGATTCTTATAATCTAGCCCCGGTAAAATGACGGATATCCTTGTCCGGTATGCAAGAATGTACTGTTCCTTATATATAGAGACTAGACATGTATGGATGTTATTAACAGAGGATTAAACTAGCAAAATAAAAACAGGAAATACATGTAATTTATTTATTTATCTTTGCCAATTTTAGTAAAATTTTAATTTGAAAAATATGTGTTTCTTTACTTTAGCATACATCTGCTGTGTAAAATACAGATGAAACAGAAAATCCCATTTGTATATGAGGTTTCGTTCACATTTCTGAAGTGTTTGACCGAAGCAGCAGATGTTCAGCTAGTGTAAGAATTTCGTATTTGTCATATGAGCGAGAAAAAAAAGCCTGGCTAACTTCTTCTTCTTCTTCTTCTTCCGAAAAAGTATTTGGTCTGCCTCCACCACAAAAAAAATCGGCCGTAACATATAACCTAAAATGTGCTAAAAATGACGTAAAATACCATTCGAACAAATCTTCTTCTTCCGGTTAAGGTCAGCATTCTCGAGAGAATGTACAGAGGAGTGAGAAAGGTGGGCGTCCATGGTTAGAGTCTCTGACTTAAAATCTCTTGCCCCTCACCGTTGTGGGTTTGATCCCTCATGGGCTTAGGTATCTTTATGTGCGGAAGCTATCCAGCTGGCTTGTGGAATGTCGGTGGTTCTACCCAGGTGCCCGCCCGTACACGAAAATTGCCCGGATAGGCACCTGGGGTCTTCCTCCAGTGGAAGCTGGAAAGTCGCCATATGACCTTGGCTGTTGGTTCGACTATAAAATCCAATTCAATTCAATTGTAACGAAAGCTCTTATTTTAATAACTCTAGATGTCTCCTGGATATAACCAGCATTAAGCAAATGCAGATTCATTTTCTTCCTCGATCGTAGTTGCATCGGTGACTAATGTTGTGATGCTACGTGGGTAGAAGGAGTCCTTGTATGCTCTATGTGTTGCTGCAGGCTGGCGTAAACGATGGTTGCCTCGGGTGCGCCTGTCGTCGGGACACACTATCTGGCTGCCATCAAACTATTCAATACCACGCTGGATCTTGAAAGGCATAGAGCATCGCCGTCTGTTGGTTAGTGTATCCCAGCCTAGGTCCTATATCATCCTTGTTATACATCCTGGGGTCTTGGTAGTTGTTGTACGCAAAGCTCGATATATCCTTTGCTAAGTAAGGGTCCCACACTGTAGATGCATATTCAAGAGAAGGTCTCACTTTTCAAGTGTACGCAGCTTCTCTCACGTTCTTGGTGCATCCTCGCGGATTACGTCTTAAGAAGCCTACTGTTCATGTATTTTCCACATTAGTCTTCCATGACAGGTCGCTGCTGATAGTGACACTTAGGTACTTTCCAGTGTCAACTGCTTCTAAAGTGTGACCATGAAGCGTGTATGAGTTCTTCTTGGTGAACTTCCTATTAGTACCTAGGTGTAGCACCGCGCACTTGTGAGAGTGAAATGTCATCTGCCATTTCTGCTCCTACTCTTCTAGGACTTAAAAATCGTGTTGGAGCTGTGCTGCATCTGCGTCATTCTTGATACTGCAAACAGTCATCTGCAAAAGGGCGTGCATCCGATGAGGAAAATGCTACCACAAGTCATTAATGTAGGCCGCGAATAGCAATGGACACACTACTATTCCTTGGGGAACACATGCAATGACATCAGCTTGTGTAGACTTATAGCCCTCCAGGAAAACTTGTTGTTTCCTTTGTCCAGGACTTAATCCAGTGTAGTGTGGCCCCTCTCACTCCATAATAGTGAAATTTGTAAAGTAATCTCTTATGGTGTACCTTATCAAACGCATTGGCGAAGTCGAGGAGAATGATGTCGACTTTGGTCCCTTCCTGAACGCAACTGATGTTGTCCTGTGTGGTGGTAATCAGTAATCAGGTCTCACACGAGCGAATACATCTGAAACGATGCTAGTTGTCACACAGGATCTGGCGATGGATAAAGTGCTTCATAACACTACTGTGGATGATATGTTCATGCATGTATCTTGCATACTACTGACGCTGGTGATACTGGCCTGTAATTTTCTTATCCCCATTCTTGAAAAGCGGGCCTATTAATCAGGGATAAGTGTTCCTTGGTGTAGACAGATTGGAACTGCTCATTGAGAATGTCAGCTTTCTTAGTGCTCTCTGATATTTTATTGTTTTACATTTATTTACTGGTCTTGGCTATACTAAAGATTTTATAGATACCAAGAACAAGGTTTGCTGCACAGCTTTGAAGATCAGATGTTGGAAAAAACTGTACTTAAAAGGGACGATTAATTGCGGTGTTAGACCTGACGTTGACCATTGTATAATAATACGTTAATAGTTTAGAACTATATATACACATCTAGTAATATATGAACACAGGTATGCGATCTGAAATATAATAGCCAAGAAAGAAAGTAACACATAATAGTATACACGTTCTTAATGTGTCGTCGTCACGGTCCTTGGCCGAGTGGTTAGAGTCTCTGACTCATCGCTGTGGGTTCGAGCCCTCGTGGAACCAGGAGTCGATATCCATCCGGCTTGCGGAACCTCGGTGGTTCTATCAGGTGCCCATGTGTCCACCCGCGTACGAACAAATGCTCGGAAATTCCAAATGGCACCAGGAATCTTCCTCCACCAATGGCAGCTGGAAAGTCGCCATATGACCTTAGCTGTTGGTGCGACTAACAGACTGTACCAGAAATGCAAAAGAACCAAAAAGACAAACGACCGCACAGCCTTTCTCAAAATGAGGCACACTGTCAAACAAAAAATCTAGACACTTACACTACCTCGAGGACAAACTAGTTGTAAAGTCTCAAGAAGAAAATGACTCTTCAAAGGCCAGTTTTGCTAGAAAAAAGTTATACTCCCTCCTCAAAAATGCAAAACAATATGCCAGCGGCATTGCGCCTCTCGCCAAGGACAATGTCCTCTATACTGATAACGTGGCTAAGGCAATATTCTCAACTCCCAATTTCAATCTGTCTTCTCCCCTACAGCACCACTCGATCTAAAAAAAAATCAGTCAAACTACGCTATAAAATGATAAAGACACCATGGTTGACTCTGACATACCAAAAGAAGCAAATCCCAAATTCTCAAACATTGTCATCTCCTTAAATGGTGTCCTTAAACAGTTACAAAATCTTAACCCAGTCAAAGCATGTGGACCTGATAAGATTAAGCCATTTATTCTTAAGGAGTTGAGTGTGGAAATTGCTCCTGTAGTACAGGCAATATTCCAAAAATCCCTGGACACAGGTACAATCCCATCTGACTGGTCTAAAGCGATCATGTCACCCCACTTTTCAAAAATGGTGATAAAAGCACAGCAGCTAATTATCGCCCAATTTCTTTTACATGTATATTGTGCAAGGTTATGAAGCACATTATTGCCTCTAACATGACAAGTCACTTCGATAAACACGACCTACAGCACGGCTACCGCGAAAGACGTTCTTGTGAGACCCAGTTAGTGCAACTCATGGAAGACCTACTTCGGAGCTTAGCATCAAGTAAGCAAATCGACTTGATACTCCTCGACTTCAGTAAGGCGTTTGATAAGGTAAATCACTGAAAATTACTATTCAAACTTCAACAACATGGGGTCAAGGGACCAACACTCCAGTGGATTAAAGCATTCCTTATAGGTAGGTTTCAGATGGTCGTGGTGGAAGGGGGAACCTCGTCCGAAGTCCCTGTTATTTCTGGTTTTCCGCAGGGTTCAGTACTTGGACCTATACTGTTCCTTCTATATATAAATGACCTATCAGAGTCCCTTTATTCACAAGTCCGAATTTTTGCAGACGACACAGCTGTATACTTGACTATGGATAACCCAACACACAGCACAAGACTTCAAGACGGCCTCGACACCCTATAAAATTGGGAACAATGGGATATATCCCAGTAAATACCAGGTTATACACATCACCAGGTCAAAGAAATACATGAAAAACAACTACACCCTCCATGGTCACACTCTCGAATTAGTTGAGCACGTAAAATACTTGGGCACTGATATCTCATCAAACCTTAACTTTAACCTTCACATCCAACGAGTCACATCAACGCAAACAAAACCCTCGGCCTCATTAAAAGAAATATCCCGGTTAAACATAAGGGCATCCGTGAGGCAGCATACAAGACGCTAGTTAGACCTCAGCTCGAGTATGCGTCCACAGTATGGATCCCTCACACACATCATAACATCCATCAAATAGAAATGGTCCAACGCCATCAGATGGACCACGAATAACTACTCCACATATGAAAGTGTTACAGCCTTGGATGACGTACCCTGGAGCAGAGAAGGGCTGATGCCAGGTTAACCCTTTTATATAAAAAATTTCATTGTTTAGTAGCAATTCCAATGCCCACATACTTTCAGCCGCCTGTGAAAACGACTCGGCATAGCCACTCCCTGTCCTTAACCCAAATACATACTAATGTTAATTGTTATAAATATTCATTCTTCCCACTGGCAGTTGTCCAGTGGAACAAACTGCCAGCAAGCATTGTTATGGCGCCAACCCTGACTCAGTTCAAGGTGGCACTGAGTTCTGTCCATAATGTTATGCCGTAGATAAACACTGTTTTTATCCTGCTTTTACTATTCACTCCCCTGTAAATCAACACTATCATCTTTTTATCTCACTTTCAAAATGTCATGTATATCACACTTTTACTTTTATTCTCACTAATATGCACGGACGCGCACCTCCACAGCTTCATCGTAAGAGGGTGATGGAGTATATAAAATCAAATCAAATTCAATTCAATCATGCCACATGGATCTTCACCGCGTGCACGTCGCAGCTTAGGCACTGATGACACTCAAGATGTTTTTTTAGAGGTCGCCTTGCCAGCTCTGCATACATTGCCGAATGTCCATGGAGGCAGCAATCTGGATTTGTTGCCTCGGTAATACTTGGAGTGGTACTACTGAACTACATTGAGGATGTCTAATGACACATTGATGTACTCAGTAGCTTGAGTGCCATTTGACCGAGAGTGAAGATGTCTCCTGCGTCCCGTCACAGCACACATCACCTGACGGCTACACCGAACTGGGAAGAAGTCAGAAGTCCGCAGGCCGGAGCTGAGATCAACTCCCCAAAGTAGTATGTGGCAGTGTGTAGGCAGTTATAGGGATCGACGCCGATGCCTTTATTTGACTGAAGACCGAAAAGGGGAAGATGTACCGGCCATCGGATGGTGTGTGCGGCGCAGGGGTCATACTGTGATGGGTGTGGCTACACCAGCCTAGCAGTTCGTTGACTCAATCACCTAGAGGATATCATCCAGACCCCCCTCCCCCCCCCCCCCCACCCCCACCCCCAACTAACCGCGGCAGCGAAAACCACAGAGCAGAAGCGACAACCACCAACATAAAATCAACTGAAACGACGACACAGCAGCAGCAAATTAAACCTTCGAAAGACACACACACACACACACACACACACTTCAATCATGTTTGGACAGGTTTACTTGTTGGCCTCCTGCTATATTTAGGGTTGAAAAAATGACTACCGGGCACCCACAATAACTTTTTTAGTACTTATAAACTATATATCATTGGAAAGCTTAGAATATGTACTTTCCAAAACACTGAAAATATTTAAATTTGGATGCCAAATAAACGAGTTATGCAACACATACACCCATCAGAATCGCAAAAATTGCCTTATTTTGATCGCTTAAAACACCTGGCTTCCTCTCGGAATTATTTAATACAGCTTTGATCGGTAATAACTTTATATATTTATTTAGCTGAAGATAACTACTTTCTAAAACTGTAAGGATCATTTAAATCGTGTAAACATTGGCAAAGTAATAAGTCGCTGGATATATACATGTGAAATCGTATATTTTTAGCCGTGATATTTTGGTTCGGACCACCTGGCCCCCAAAATATTTTTATGAAGTACTTTACCGATAATATTTTTGTTTCTATATTATGTTATGCACTTTATTAAGATCTAAAAATGACTTATTTCTGTCTAAAAATGACAAAGGTGTATGCTTTTGAAAACAGCTGTTGAATTTGCCGATTTTATAAATGTTACAAATATCAACCGAGTTATGCGTGTTATTTAATGATAGTGACAGGACTGACAACAGTAAAATAAAACCAACACAGTGTGTTTCATTCATTCATTCATTCATTCATTCATTCATTCATTCATTCACTCATTCATTCATTCATTCATTCATTCATTCATAGTTTAATAATATTTTATTGCAAGCTTCATTATACAATACACATATATATAAACAGTGGCATAATAAGCATGAAAACAAAGCAATTGGGTTGGACTACAAGTTATTCCAACATTAGTTACAGTCCTTCCCACATCGTTACATGTTACGTTTATTAAACTAAAATGGCGGGGTTAACAAATAACTAAATAAATTAATTCAAATTAAAGAAAGTGAAAAAAAAAAAAAAAAAAAAAAAAAAAGTTATGAGAAAAATAATATCATCACGACCACAGCTGTCTCGACCAAACATCCCTGCATGGTTCCCACCCTCGCCAACCCTGCCCATAACCTGCTCCTCAACGTCAACATCACAGGGGACAGGTACATATTAATTAAGAGAGAAACGGCGAGTACGTTTTATATAAATTTGAACTTCTGTAAATAAAGCTAAATTGTCTTCGTCTGTTCGATTATCACTGCCAAATAGGAGTTTTGTTGAACTTAGAGGATGGAATGTACGTGTTCTTTGAAATAATTGAATTCTTTCATTTATAAATTGACTGCATTTAAACAAGAAATGTTCAGCATCCTCAATTCCGTTTCCACATATACAGTTGGGATCTTCCCTCAGGTGATTGCTAAAAAGGTCAAAATTTAAATTGCTGCATTTGTTTCTAACACGTGCATGGTGTACTGCATAAAAACGTTCGCCATGTAAAAAGAAAATTGGTACAAGGGGAGACTTAAATTTGGTTTTTAGGTTGGATTTAAATGACGCGAGAGACGGAGCGTTTCTTAGTGAAATATCAAGGTCATTCCACAGCTTAATGGCGGAAGGTAATACCGATCTAGAATAAATTTCCAAACGTCGTGGTAAGGTTATTAAGTTAGTTGAATTTCGAAGATTGTAAGGATAAATTTCATCTGTTTCGTTTAAAGTTGCAACAGTTGGAGGAAATAACCCGCTTAAATATTCCGGTAAAAGGCCGTGCTTGTTTTTGTAAACTAATATTAATTTTTGAATTATTCGGCGATCTGACAAAGACACCCAGCCGATTTCTTTAAGAAGTGTTTATATTGAAACAGAGCGAGTAAGACCAGTTACTATTCTCGCAGCTTCATACTGAACTCGTTCCAGTGAATCCTTTTCATATGCTGTACAACTATCCCAAACAATTGACGCATATTCTAGCAAAGGTCTTAAGTAAGATATATATATTTGATTAAGTGTAGGACGTTTAAGTTTATATTTTATTAGACGCATGGATCCTAGAACCCTCGAAGCCGATGTAGTTATAATATTAGAAATGTGTTCGTGCCATGTACCATCGTTACTAAGAGTTAACCCTAAATGCTTATGATGTTCAACAAATTCTAAACGAGTATTATCAAAAACAATTGAAGGACGATTAACGTTACCTAGAGTGAAAAACATTACTTCCGTTTTTGAGGGGTTGAAGTTTACTAACCATTGTTTTGCCCAGTCTGAAATTTTATTGAGATCTGAATTTAACACTATTTCCATGAAACCTATGTCTGACGTAGATATGGCCAATGAACTGTCATCAGCGAAAAGTCTGGTAGTGCTGATTAACGAGTCGGCTATGTCGTTTACGTAAATTAAAAATAACAGAGGTCCTAAGACAGACCCCTGGGGTACACCAGCAGTAATAGCTTTAGTTTCTGAAAAAGATGGCCCAACGAAGACTCGTTATTGTCGATCTTTGAGGTAGTTCGCTATCCAGTTTAAAACATTTTCTGAAATTCCATATTGTCTAAGTTTGAATAATAACCCTTTATGCCACACCCTATCGAACGCTTTAGAAATGTCGCAAAAAATCATACATGTGGATTTCTTTTCGTCGAATGCTTTGCAGATCTGATTATAAATGTCAATAAGTTGATAAACGGTAGAATGTCCAGGGAGAAAATCTGACTGATTCTTATATATAATATTATTTGAATGTAGATGATTGTAAATATGTTTAAAAACGATTCATTCATTCATTCATTCTCACAGAAAACATATAAAACAATGTATTTACATGCATATAACTTAAATACTACTACAATAATACATTATTCAAAACAGAATTATAAGAGACTAGCTATTCATGTATTTTAAATATATCGAATGCAACAATCAGTAAAAAAAAAGTGTCCATGCACGACGCATAATTGACCAACTAATGAAGTTAAATATCACACCTTCCATATCACTATCTTCATATATTTGTACAATTGTGTAGGCTTTAATGTAAAATTGCTGAATAAATATATTTGTATTTGTAAAATGTGTATATACCAGGGAGTACGTTATACAGGGAGTACGTCCCTGGTATTTAATAAATACCAGGGACGTATTTATTTAATAAATACGTTATTATTTATTTGCAGTTTGAACATTTCCAAGTAGGAGAATTCAAGTGGTCTACACAAGATTTATGGAACATGATTTATTGTCACATTTAACAACCTCGTCAATTAGGCCCGGTAATCTGCATTGGCAGTAGATTTTAATTTTATTTATTTTGAATTCCGATAGTTTCCGTCCGATTTGGGCTGTTACCCCACAACCCGCATTCCCGGGCATTTGGGTAGATTTGGCCAAGGATTTGGGTAGATTTGGTCATATTTGGGCACGAATTTGGGTAGATTTGGGCGGTCCATCGGAACACCCCAAATCCCACCAAATTCCCCCAAATCCCACCAAATTCCCCCAAATCCCACAATAACCCCCCAAAAGCATCCCCCAACCGCCAAAAGTCTCCAAACGTGACTTTATATATTGTTTTAAGTATAAAAATTATTAATTTATTGCCTTAAATGGTTATTTCAAGCGTACCTATGATTCGATCGGTATACATTTTTTTCACACATTCGTAACAACTACACAAAATAGGACAGTCGGTGAAAGTAATCACTCGTATGGGAGTATAATGCATTTTAATTACAGAAATAATTGATATAGTAATATTAGTTATTCAATTACAAATAAAGCAATCAGCGCTTATTTGGTTAAGTGATATACTACTAATTTTGGTTATAAAGCATTATTACAAATAAAGCAATTAGAAATCATGACACTGCTTATTGAAATAAATCACTCAGTGAGTGAAATATCATAATAACCCAAGCGCAGTTGATAAATTAAAGGTATATAAGTATTAATATGTCAAAGTATATTTCATAGATTCTTATACCTATACCAAAATGACACGATTTGCATTATTTGGAGATAGTTATATTTCCAGATTGGAAACGTTTACCAACGGTAATATGGAATTACCAGGGGTCTGTCGTTTTTTTGGTGTTCCTGGCATGTCGACGCAGCGAAAATTCGAAGACAAGTTCAATGAACTTCTAGACTACCAGCCGGACGTCGTCTTCATTAACCTCGTCGGCAATGACATAAATGGAGCGTCTTTGGCAGAAGAAGTGTTCCTCCGTCTTCGTGACATCATGCTTAGACTAAGAGCATCCGGAGTGGAAAGGGTTTTTGTTGCCAACATCGTAGAGCGTGGTTCTTTTTTCAAATCTAGCCACCTTACGGTGCAAGTATTCAATCAGATTCGCCGCTGCATTAACAAAAAACTGTCTAAATACATGCAAAAAGACTTCATAGATATAATGAAACAGCTGAAGTATCCTAAACACTACAGTGAAGACAACGTTCACCCTGGAATTCATGAAGGAGGGATGAGAATTTTGAAAACACAGGCCCATAGATGCCTTTTGCGCGATCATTACCGCAAATAATGCAAGTCTGCATTACAATGGTCCTTTTCAGGACCATACAAAGGTCCTTTTCAGGGCCGTACATATTCTTCGTACAGACTTGTGATAATTTTGTGAAATATTTGTGTCAGGACTATTGTGATTGTATTAGAATAATGGAATTCACAGTGCCTCCCCGAAAGCGTAAAATAAGGTCTACAAAAAGAACCGCATTTTGGCCGTGTGGTTTGTGTCGTATGAACTGCACTTCTGATTGCATTTTATGCGAATCATGTAATCAGTGGTTTCATGCCAATTGTGAGCATTTGTCTTCTGAAGAATTTGGATCGTTTCAGGATGCTGACACATCTTATACATGCAACCAGTGCTTCAGATATACACTCGAAACAACTTACAGTTACTCCCGAGGATTAGGCCGACTAGTGCAGGTAATCAATCGGTTATAATTACGTATATGTTATATCATGCAAATTCATCTGTATATATAATGTTACAATTACATTGATTACATGTGTTTATTAGACCATCTCTGTTGGCAGCGTGCCACCTAACTGTAAACTCCGTCTGTGTGGTATCTGTCAAATGGGATCATTGTGTGGATTGCACTTGTAACGCCATTTATCGCCTAAGGACATAATTAGCTCCTTTAGTGACATAACAACATGTTAACTAGCATTTCTTTATTAACTTTGGACTAACAATAACGCAGAATCGCTAAATAACATTTTGAAACATTCAGTCAACTGGCAGCCGCAGCAAACGCAAGAATTAATAGACAAACTTTACAGCGTCACAGAACTGCAGTTCATGGATTACAGAAGCGCGCTACATGATACTGGTAATTACCGCCTTGCAAGATTCGAAACTCATTATCTCGTAAATGACGCACTTTGGCGATGTAAATCGGAAGAAGCGAAGAAAACACTGTTCCAAAGTTTCCTGTCAGACACTAAGCGTAAAAAAACAACCGCGTACACTCAATCAAGTGACGGGAAATACTCAGTGGTAGTCAAGGCTAAGGGCACAGCATTGGGCCATTGTGGTAGCTGAGTGCTATAGGTATAATGCTATTGTCCAAATGTGCTATAATTATATATACAATGTAATTACATTATATTTAACTTGTGTCTACATTATAATTATCTAATTGGTTGTAAAAACAAAAACAATCAGTTTTGATTATTTTTTAATTGATATTTCAAAATAAAAATGATCTGTTTTAAAAAACTTCATTTATAATAAATAAAGAAAAAAGGCTGGTTTAATGTTTGGTTTTTAATAGATTTTATTAAAATCCAAAAAGTCCATGTGGTACCAGCTGCAAACTATAGATGCTATATCTATAGGCTAACGTGACAGGGCGAATTAAATATTAAATATTACCCTATATAAAGTATTATAGCGAGCACAGCTAGCGAGAAGTGCCGAAGGCACTTCGAGCGCAAGCGAACTTTACGGTAACGGGAGAAAAAAAAAGAAAAAAAAAAGAAAAAGAAAAAAAAAAGAAGATAATTGCTAATCTATGTGTCTCGATTTTGATGGTAAATCGTCGTTGTCACGCTTTAAGCAATTCTAACGCAAACACCGGCTCCCACTATAGGAGTTTTAGTTTCGAAATTCTGATTTGTTTTCTTTAAAACAGTTTTCTGTGCAACGTTTCAGTTATGACTGATAAGAGTAGAGTTTCAGAAATAATTTGAAAGTCTCTCCGACTCCTTCACAAAGTCCTGTAGAATATGTGCAGCAGAATATTTAAAGGGTTCAAATGCGAAACTAAGGCTTTCTAGAAAATATGTGGTTTCCGTGGGAAATTTCAAAATGACAACAAATGCAGGAATATGCTGAACATGTCAACAATTGCAGAGCGCACAATGATTAAACAACACTAGCAGCATATGTGAGTTATTCATTTATTATGGTTTTTATTTGTAAACACTCAGTATGAAGGTTAAATTGTCTTGGCCGGAAACTTTCCACATTATGCAAATTAGCGCGTGTTAAAATCAGTGACGTAACAGTTGTAAATATTTACATTATTTGCAGACGACTTGTGACAACTCAGGTAATTTCTGGAAGACTCGGATTGCTTTTACTTTGTACTAACACTTTTGTGAGTTGATGTTGAGCTAGTTTAAATGATTAATTGTGGACAAATCGATTATAATTTCTTTCACTTCGTACGAACACTTTTGTGGGTTTATGTTGAGCAAGTTTTAACTTCACCTTGAACTTACCATCACTCATGAGTCATGTAAATATTAACCGTTGTGCGAAGATGTTCCAGAGGAACCCAGCATAGTACTGGAAGAATAAGAAGTTTTAAATGATTAATTATTTATGGACAAACCACCATCCTCGCTGCGAACGGAAAGCGTTTCTTCAGTCTAACCCCTAAAATAATCTACAATATATATCTCCCACCCCCACCCACACACCCACCACCACCCTGAAAAAAAAAAGAGGAAAAGTTTCCTCAGACAGACCAAGGATTTGTACAATAAGATCTTATTGTACAAATCCTTGGACAGACATCCCTCTCCTGGAAAGTCTTAAACTACAAGCCACCCCACCACTTCCCAGCCAGCATGGCCATATCGGATAGATTTTTGGTAATTGTTCGGAATGTCTGCAGATCGGCCCGATGTATCCGTTATCTGTCATAGACATCGGGCCGTTATGCAGACTGCCGCTCTGTTACCGATATCAGTAACAGAGCGGCAAGGCCCGATGTCTATCCGTTATCTGTATATAGGAAACATATCGGTCCGATATTGGCTTGCTGACTGGGTTTGTGTGTTTTTTTTATGATTTGCTGAAAAGATATCGGTCAGATGTCGACTAAATGTTGGATATGCCGACGTAGAGCCAATTAATTCAATATTTTCCAATTTTTGAATTTTTTTTTTGTTTGTATGTCATACTAAATTGATTGTTCAATGCATTAATTTGAATGAATATAGCACATTTCTTCTAATGTCTATTATTATATCTCAGGCCAACGTCAGGCCGACATAGTTTGCATCAGTTGATACCATATATCGGGCCGTTGTCAGTCCGGTATAACACGCCATATATCCATAAATGGAGGTAATGACATGTCATTTTGAATATTGTATATGTAATATTTATAGCATTCTTTTTCGCAGGCCCGAGAGTGCAGTATAAATCGCATACGAGAAAAGTATGCTATAAATGTTTTTTCCCTTAGAAATTGCTGGTAATTGACATTTTGATTGACAGGTTGTGTGTAAACTTACAACTATGCGCGTGTACAATGGAGTAGGCCATGGTATAACTGCCGATTCTATCATTTATAGCACGGCTGAAATATACCGGCATTTATAGCACGGCTTAGGTTCAGATCTTCAGGTTTATGAAAAATATATCATAAGCAACAACAAAGGAAAACCATTACAGCTATGGTACAATTATTGTTAATGTGAACAGATATTACTCGCAAATGTCATTTTTTACATTGCAAAATGATGCTACCTATATGCCTACATTCACAAGAGTTTTATTTATTGCTAATGAATATTTTTCCAGTCGAGCTTATTGAGATAAGCACCTAAAAAAAGATATATATAAGGTAGTGAGTATTCATTAAATTGATTTGATAAAAAAAATCGGACAGAGTTAAATGCCCGATAACCTTGTATGTTGCGAAACATATACATGTATTTTGGATTGGTAATCCGATGCTCTAGCTACATACTGTGCTAGCTGGATGGTGACAATAGAACGAATTTGATGTTTATCTGTCATAATGGACCCACTTCGGGTCGAAACTATATCGGATACATATTGGATAGATAACTAACCGATATTGGACCAATGATGGATAGTAAACTAAAAGGATGTCTAACCGATGATGGATTGTAAACTAAAACGATATCTAACCGATATTGGACCGATGTGTAGCCGACAAAATATCGGTCCGACTTGAAGCCGATGGGAAACGCCGATCTCAGGCCGATATCGTTTGCGATACTGGTCCTATATAAAAAAAAATATAGGGGCCGATGAAGGCTAGATATAGGATTGCTGGCTGAGTCCTCACCCCCTAGATTTGTTCATTTCAAAATACCCCCCCCCCCACCCCACACACACACACCGAACGACCCACAAAACACACACACACCTGTGTGTACTAGGGTGTGGTATTCCAGTGTGGCAGCACTGTAGACTGTAGATAGATACATTACACTAAACACAATCATAAGTCCAGTTTCTATTGTGCCCATACAGGTGGGTGTCCTATCCTTTAAAATATGGCGGATGGTCTGGTTCTCAGATAGTGATTTTATGGTCATATCTGTGGTATGATTAAAAATGACCTCATTATAGAATTTAAAAACCGGAATTGTTTGTATTTGTTTTATGGCATAATTATAGACCAGTGGTACGATTCACCGGAACACAACAGACCAGAACATAGATGAAATACCAGGATGTACTGGAACTGCTTTTTCAGTGAAAAGCAAAAATGAGATTTACACTACAGAAGGGCTGCACACTGAACATCTTCAAGAAAAGAGTCATCTATCCTTTGTTTATATTTAAATGGTTGTCTGTGACTGATAGTTGCATTATTCTGTCAGGCATTTACAACCAGCATTGGATGGTGACACTAGCATCTTTTAGGAGTGGCCCATTGGGTCAGTCACACACAGATTGGATTTTTTCAAACCCATACACTGAAGTGAATGCAACTTGCCATCTTGTACAGACGGTTCTTATTCAAGGTAAGATCAGGACAGATGGACTGTGGTGTTAAAATTAAAACAATTATCCCTATCTCTCATCTATTTGTGAATCATATTTAGTGTTATCGACTAAATACACAGGTCATAGTTTGCATATATTTAGTAATAAATAAAATAACATAGAAAATATCAACATTTCTGGCAAAAAGAAAAAAAATGTAAAAACGCAATTGGAACAATGTATGTATATGTATAAAGTTAACAATATTTCAATTTAGTTATATCACGACAGTGTATACTTGAAGCAGTGAGGTAAATGCTGAATTTGGCTGTTTACTTTTTTTCAAGCTAGTCTAAAACTTTTTTATCTAAAATTATACTGAGTTGCAAAAGAAAGTGTATACAGCTCATTTGTGAAAGAAAGTGTGCAATGAGTTTTTTTTTAATGATTTATTCATTCTTCTTATTATTATTGAGGCCCCCAGGAGGATGGAAGGGGTACATCTTCCTTTGTTCCCTGAAAATATGAGTCAGTGTTCCCTTGTTCCCCACAACTATTTTGCTTTGTTCCCCAAAATTATTTGTCCAATGTTCCCCTGTTCTCTTAAAGTATTTTTAATGTTTAAAAGATTTGCTAATGTTCCCCAAAATTCATTCTGGCCTACAGTACGCTGTCATCACAAAAATATTGTTTGAAATGTTAACTTTTTGTGATTTTTTTTTTAATATTAAAACTAGATGTTAGAATTTTATTTCCTGTAAAGTCATGTGCCATTGTTCCCTAACCTAAACATATGTGTCGATGTTCTCTTTTCCCCTGAAAATAACAGCCATTATTAACAGCCATTGTTCCCTTGTTCACCAAATATAAATGGCCATTTCCCCCAAAACCCCTGAGAGGACCTCATTATTGTGTTGCTTTCAACTGTATTGTTCTTTCATTGAGTTTTATCTGTTTAAAATTTACTTTCACATTTTCTGTGCTCGCCTCAAGGTTTTACCTTAGTTCATATTAATTCTTGTATTGTTATGATGCATTGAATAAAATATCAATACGATTGTAATTATGTATCCATACTGGTTAAATTGCTATTGTCATGAAGGTGTGAAAAAAACGTAAACCGATGATACGTAAACCGATATTATCCATTTTAAGGCAATACATTAATCATTTTAATATTGATTTATGGACTGTTTTACAAATTAATACCTTTTTGCATCTTATGTCCAGTTTGTGGGGTTGTGGTGGGATTTGGGGGAATTTGGTGGGATTTGGGGGAATTTGGTGGGATTTGGGGTGTTACGACGGACCCGATTTGGGTAGATTTGGGTATTTCGTGCAACAGCATTCCCATCATGCAATGTTCATGATGGTTGACAACAATGTAAACAAATGTGATTTAAACTAAACTGGTTTGTATTTAACAAGCAAAAATACACCTTTACTCGAAAAATTCTGGCGATATTTAAAGCAACACTATATCTATGGAAATACTGTGTTAAACTGTGCCAGTCGTGTAATACATGGGTTATAGCATAGATCTACATTCACCTGTTAGAATTAGAAAGCCTCCAAACTTGACACATGACCTGTCGATCAGCATCTTTACCGTTAATCCGATCCTTCTCTGACCCTAAAATCCTTTTACCCTATGGATACAGTTACATGACCATGATGACCAAAATACGCTTACTCACGTAAAGTATTGGTTTAAACTACATGGTTGTGTACCAGATATATCATCATTATCAATAAAAGGCTTGATGTTGTAATTATTTTCACAACCCCACTTTACAAATCACTAGACACTGACTAACTGCAGAGGATGGAGAGAAAAAATATTTTAAAAACGTTAAGAAATACTCTCAAACCAGTCAGAGCTCTAACCTTAAACAGTTATGCTTTTCATATAAACCTGTGACTGTTATTAAAAAAAACCACTAAAACTGGGATAGTAACCAGAATCAGTTCTATCACAAAATCATTCAAGTTTAGATGCATTCTATCTTCTGTACAGGAATTTTCCCTATATAAATATATATGATTTTCTCCAGGTAGGGTGATTATTCAACTTTACAACAATCAACCATGCAATAAAATTATATGAGCATGGATGAAAATCCAATGTGCAATTAAGGCCTCTCAAGTTACCCAATGTTATGCAACAAAATTCATTAAAAATCATTTTGTAGGCTCCAACATGATAATTAGTGAACAACTGCTAATTGGATCTTGAAGAAGATGTATTTATCCTTACTGGTATGCAAGTAGTATCCGAATTTCCGTAAACAAACGACTTTCATAGCTCTTCAATAGAAAATATCAATTTAATTTAATAAAATGATACAATTTTCATCAGAAGAAGAATAGTCGTATACGAAAAAGTGAATATGTACCGAAATATAAATGATTTTCTTTCCAGCACTCATTTCTCCGCAAATATGCACGTGGGGAAGTCTCACGCTAACCACGCATGCGCAGTTATGTGTTTTTAATTGCTCTCCAACATTTAAACAATGTTTCCCCATGATGACAGCAGCAGACGATAATAAATAAAAACTCTTATTTATATATATAACCCTGTTTATATCACAGGCACCCGGCACAGAGCTAGGATAGTAAAAGATGGATTTGAGTGGTTAAAATATTAATTAATTGAGTTCTGGACCCCCAAAAAATGGTTATATATATGTATATATATTATATTCTTAATATATATACATATATATAACCATTTTTTTGGGGCCAGAACTCAACACTCAAATCCATCTTTTACTATCCTAGCTCTGTGCCGGGTGCCTGTGGTTTATATAACATGTAGGCATAAACAATTGGAAAAATACAATACTGCACTAAAATATTGATCGGTCAAATATGATTATCCTGCAGTAGCGGATATGTTCAATTTGCGTAATGGAGACAACTCTTGTTAATATATTTAGGTCATAAATGGTATGAGTTGTCTTTCTTACGGAATGGGGCGTCCAATAGGGTTAATGACCATAAATGTATCCGTTTATTTAGCAATTCGGCTACTACTTCTGTACCGCTGTCAATCAACGCTTATTGGTTACCCTTTTGAGGACCCCTATTAACAGCGCGTGTGCGAGCTTGTAATCAGATGTTGACATTTTTAACAATGAAGTGAACTTTACTCTGCAAGTTGTTTTTGTTTGAATAATATCAAATAACAACAAACAGTACAATAAACACTATTTTCTGTTCGGATACTACTTGCATACCAGTAGGCCAAATAAAAAAATGTGTGTGGTTCAGGTAATCCGACCGACCCTATTTTAAGGGGCCGACCCTAAAACTTTTTATGCAAAAATTAATTTATTTTTTATTTATTTTTGTTGATAATGCAAAAAAATCGAACTCAAGGTATAGTAATTAGCATATTAAATTCATCATCAGAATTGAATTCTTTATTGAGAAAAAAAAAAAAAGCCTACCTACCCTATTTTTTTTGCTGCTGTTACCTGAACCACACATATTTTTTTGTTTGGCCTTAAAGGGACACTGTCCGTAACTTTAAGCTTATAAAACACACAATAATTATGTTCGCAAACATAACACACTAAACATTATTCAATATTTACTAATTAAAAGCAAGATTGTTTAACGGAATTCAATCGCGGTACAAAAAAAGAAAATCCACTTTGTGCGTTTGAACTCGCAGCCCAAACTAAAATTACCTTTTCTTTACACTCGCAGTAAAATAGTGTGCGTGAGCTGAAGTAGTCGGACAGCACTCCGCAATGAGCTAAGCGGGCTATACATATTACACAATACATACTATGGTAAAAACCTACGCGCTTATGAAAGTCACGTGATCGCAGAAAAGGTAAATATTGTGGGTCCCACTTTATTTACATACAACAATTAAAACTTTTTTTTTCAAACTCACGAATGCATTCCTACATACTTCTTAGGGTCTATCCTCATGTTTTCATGTATACACTTCACTGAATAAAAGTCAGACAGTTATTTGGTTATGCTCAATATCTGCTTACTTACGGACAGTGTCCCTTTAATAATAAGTATTCAGACATAAATAAACACTGCACATTTGGCAATTATTTCGATTTATTAGCAAATGATCTTGGTAACTGATTTAGGTTAGAAATGGTTATTAGGGAATAGTATCTCTACTCTAAACCAACGGAAGATAATAATTTGGCATTTTAATAACTTCCAGCAGTTATAAAACTTGTAACTGTTTAAGGTTAGAGCCCTGACTGCAAACCAGCCTGTGTACCTATATAAATACCGTTATAAACAAAACACAACTGGGGAATTCGCGCGCTAATTTGAATAGCTGAACCTTTACATCGAACCATTGAATAAATTATACATGCCATAAAGATTAATAGTGTGCGCTCAAAAAGAAATTAGTGAAGGGGGCAACAAATTCACGCCATTCAATACAAATTTGCAGACAGTTATTTCCCATTAAAATAAAATATCAACAAGTAAATTACATCTCATGTCGATTTCCAGATGGAATTTGGTGTAATTATAACTTATAATCTTTAACTAGCTGTGAGAATTGTAGCTGTTATATGGTGTGTACCTACCACAGAGCTACGATGCCATCCTTTATATATATTTATATAATATATAATAAGGATCAGAGTATTTTGAAGACATCAAGCAAAACCTCCATGAAGAACCACCTTATTTCAATAGACTAAACCTTAAAGACCACGCATGCATGCATACAACTCGCCAGAGAAGAATATCAAGTCGATTTAGTGATTTTTGTGTAAGACTCTTTGTTTCAGCAGACATATTTTTTCTAAGAGTTTACCATTTAAAATATCACACACGGTGTTATTAATGTTCTGTATTTGGAAACTTAAACCCTCTCACAGCTGACACAAATTGACAACGTTAACAGGAAAGCTTTAGGTGTGTGAGTAGGGCGGGTTAAATTTCCAAATACGAAACGAGACGTCACATGAGAACGAGATTATTTCGAGCGTAAACAATGGAAATGCCGATGATTAACAGTGTCCTTCGATCACCGACCATTTCGGCATGTATTTTCTTTCTTTGGTGAGTTTTCTGCATGCAGCTGTGGTATTTAAGGTTTATTCTACTGAAATACGGTGGTTGTTTAGGCAGGCATTGTGTGATGCCTTCTGAAACCTTGCCGGAAAAGTGTGTATGGGGGTCCGTATGGGGTCCTGCTGATAATTAAAGAACAAGGAATCATGGCTCTATGGTAGCTACATACCGCTATAAGAGCCATGATTCTCACGTCTAAATTTTTAACCTGATACCACGGCAAGGTTATTACAGAATATAAGACTTATAAATATAACACCATACTGACATTCTGCGCAGTCCTGTGTAGTAGCCCCTTCTCCTTAAAAAACGAAGTTCAAGTGATTGTAAATATAGAAAGATAAATTCAGAATTGTAGTTTCCTAGTAATACAACTGATGAACTGCATGGTGACCAACTGACTTGGGTAAAAGTAATTGTGGTTAAAAGTGATCCAGGCCTCTAGTTTATATTTAATTCACTTTGATGTTACACTGCAGGCTTTTACCTTAGGATTAAGAAAAATTGAAAGCCTTTTAAATTCCATGGTTCATCAAAATAACAGGGTTCTATTGATTTTTTTCATAAATATCTGCAAAGGACAATGTTGTAGTATGATTTTGGAAGTAATCAAATTTAGAAGACTTTTAAGAAATTGCGATAGAGTTAGTATTGTATGTCTTTCTTCTTTACAGCAAGCAGATTATTAAGAAGTGAGAAAACACCTTCAATGATGACACATCCAAGTCAACGACCATTTGTGCTGACGTATAATTCGGACGAAATAGGTGAGCCTAACATTTTCGTTTTGGACCATGTCTTATAATATCATTAACCATGGTATAATGTCTAGGTCTACTTGTAATATCATTAACCATTGTATAATGTATAGGTCTACTTGTAATATCATTAACCATGGTATAATATATAGGTCTACTTGTAATATCATTGACCATGGTATAATGTATAGGTCTACTTGTAATATCATTAACCATGGTATAATGTATAGGTCTACTTGTAATATCATTGACCATGGTATAATGTATAGGTCTACTTATAATATCATTAACCGTGGTATAATGTATAGGTCTACTTGTAATATCATTAACCATGGTATAATGTATAGGTCTACTTGTAATATCATTAACCATGGTATAATGTATAGGTCTACTTGTAATATCATTAACCATGGTATAATGTATAGGTCTACTTGTAATATCATTAACCATGGTATAATGTATAGGTCTACTTGTAATATCATTAACCATGGTATAATGTATAGGTCTACTTGTAATATCATTGACCATGGTATAATGTATAGGTCTACTTATAATATCATTAACCGTGGTATAATGTATAGGTCTACTTGTAATATCATTAACCATGGTATAATGTATAGGTCTACTTGTAATATCATTAACCATGGTATAATGTATAGGTCTACTTGTAATATCATTAACCATGGTATAATGTATAGGTCTACTTGTAATATCATTAACCATGGTATAATGTATAGGTCTACTTGTAATATCATTAACCATGGTATAATGTATAGGTCTACTTGTTCATCAAGTCTAGTCTCAAGTTTTGCTGATCTACGCTTTTTTTAATTTGTATTGTATATCAAGTCATAATCGCTTATAATTATAAATATTTTTTGTTTGTTCTAAACAAAAATCTTTAGAGCATAACTAACTCATTAACATCCTTTAAAATTTTAAATTACGCTTTATGTGCAATATAAAGGCTATAAAACTTAAATATTTCCAAAATGGTCATGTGCTTGTCTTGACAAGTAATTATTTCTGGTCTTCTAAATCAGTCTTAGCATTAAGTAAATGTTTTCCAATTCTGACCCTTTCAAGTGAGATACAGAAGAGATAAGATAAGAGAAGAGATGAAAACTTGAACCACATACTACAATAATGATGAATTTAAAATTCTTATTCCCGAGAGTCACAACATCTCTCAGTTATCATCATGAACTTAAGATTCTCTGGTAGACAATAATCCATTTTAGAGAAGCTAATTTTCTCCTTTTGAGATGGTTGCCCATTTTCTTGTTTACAGATGATCGTGACATAATTTTCCTTTTTCATTACCTTGTTCACAGATCGTCTAGCACACAGGGCAGTAGATGGTGTTAGGAGCAACAAAATCAAGCCAGTGGATTATGAAAAATTGCGCAATTTGGCAGCTGAGAAAAAATTCTCTGCTCATAAAACTTTACTGAAGGTGAAAAAGTTTGAACATTTATCAAAACAAAACAAAGAAAACCATCTACTAAAACAGCATAAAATGGTCTGGCAGAAAGAGTTTATAAGATTGAACAGCATTAGGAAAAAGATGCAGACGGAGGTGGACAACCATATAAGGAGTAATGCAACCGACGGCGGGATTTGTTCCCAGATATACCAGGACTTTGAAAATTATCAGACCAGTTTGGAGTCGGAGTTTGGCAAGTTCAAGCAAGCAACTACGGAACCTTTGTGGAATTTGAGGTGAATTTTGTATATATTTTAGAAATTAAATATTTCAAACGGGTTTATATTGTCTTAGATCAACACCTGTTAGGTCATAATCCTGCAGTTTCTATGTGTTTCACACCAGGTTTTGATCTCGCAGAATATAAACATGCTGGAAATATTATATTTTTTATCTGACATGGATTTTCTGTGTATTTAATACACACATTTTTGAGAGATTGAACATAATATAAACAAATTCACACAACTTACAAATTGTATGTCCATCTCAACGCCAAACAAAGAAAATATTCGGCTTTATCCTGATTTTAACAATTTCAATCTGTTGTTTGAATGTAACTTTGCTTTAAACTAACGTAATTTTTGTTTTTCTTCCTTTACTGTCACCGATCAATTCTGATCATCACGACATGGTGGTGGCATATATGCAGCCAGAAACTGTATATTTATTAAAAGTTAAGTACAGTGTCTAAAGATGAATTGTAGAATTAAAAACAAATGACTACTGACCTTAACATTAAAACTAATTACAAATATGATGTGAGAGTTGTGTGTATAGTCAACTCTCATTTTATAAGTCTAATTAAGTTTAGACTTAAAAGAATCTACTGTAGTCATGGAAACAGTAGATTCTGGAAGAGCATTCCAAAGTGGTATTACTCTTGGAAAAAATGAAAACTTTAAAAGATCAGTTGAGGCAGTCAGTCGATCGTATTGTTGTAGATGGGATGTTCTTTTTGAGTATCTAGTCGCTTTATTAGTCATAAGATAACAGTCTCTGTCAATGTCAACTAGTCCATTATGTATTTTGTAAAAGAATGTTAAACATGAGTTGGTACGTCTTTGCTCTAGGGTTGACCACTGTAAATCGGATGTTTTCTGATTTGTTTAATTGTTTACTGTGACGTCATGTGAGTGATTGTGAAAAAAATCTCTAATAATCAATCAGCATTAAGTATTTTAATAAACTATGTTAGATATTGTAATATATACACTAGTTAGTACTCCTAACCATGGGGAATTGTTGTTTGTTAGATGTACCAGCAGTTTTACGAATGTTCTCATTTAGAGATAATAATATATACCAAAATAACTACCTAGTTCAGAAGTTGTAATAATTTTTGCATATAATATAAGATTTACAATATTCAAATAGTGTTTTAAAAATAGCATAAAACGGAGGTAAACAAAATCCAGATTGTCATGTCGCTTTAAGGGTGAGATTTTATATAAAATGGTGAAAATAAAAAAGATTTTTTATGAGATCAAAATAAGTCTTACGTCTTATGACAGAGAGCTGACAGACTTGTCTATATAATTTCATGATGTTGTATCATTATGTGGTATCATTATGTTGTATCATTATGTTGTATCATTATGTTGTATTATTAGAGAAGACCTGCAGTTTTGGCTGCAGGAGAACTTGTCGGACCTACGTCTGGGTGCCCCAGATGCTGTGGAGAAGCATGGCGAGATACGGGGAACCGTGACATCGGTAAAGGCACAGCAGCACAAAGTGTTGGAGCGGCTGAAACATGAGCAACTGTGTCTGGAACAGGAATTAAATATTGGTGAGTAGTGAGTATATAGGGTTAAATTTGCGAATTTGTGCATAAAACATGAAGCACCAATTAAGAAATAAAATACTTCCAGCGGGTTTATATTGTCCCAGATCAAAACCTGGTGGGCGGGACTTGAAAATCATCCATACCAAGGGCCGTAGGCCCGCGGTTTTGATATGTTTCAAATTCCAACCACCAGGTTTTGATCTTGCACAATATAAACCCGCTGGAAATATTTAATTTTTTATATGACATGGATTTTTATGTATTTTATACGCACATTTTCGAGAGATTCAACACAATACAGACACATTCTCACAACATACATTGTACGTCCGTCTCTCAGCACCAAACGAAGAAAATATACAGTTTTATCGTGTTTCGAACAGTTAAATTTGTTGTTTGAACATAAAGTTGCCTTAAAATAACGTAATCGTTGTTTTCCGACGTTGAAAATCGTTTAAAATGACGTTCTAACGGTTGAAGGACGTGACGTGAGAAGTTTATATAGCTTTTTCAAAAACTCCTTTGTAGCCAATCAGCTTTGAATATTTTCATAAACGATGTTAGATTACTGGTGCGAACGTTTGATTGCTAACTTTTACCGAACAAATCTAGCATGAAAACAGGGATAATTTTGGTGAAAGGCTTGACAGAGTTATGGTGCTTGTAACACAGATGATAAACATGTATGCCAAGTTTCGAAGTTTTTTGTCGATATGTTTCTGGAATATGACTACATTCAAAATGTTAACCAAACATCTATGTGGAAAAGGGAGATAATTCTAATATAAAAAGCATGACAGAGTTATGGTGCATGTCATATATTGTTGTGTAATAATGATGATCATGTGTGACAAGTTTCACAGATTTCTGTCCTTTGTTTTTTGGAATATGACTGTACATTCAAAATTTTAACCAAAAATCTATTAAAATGAACAAGGGGGATGGTTCTCGTAAAATGCATTTATCACATAACTTACGGTGTGGGAGTGGAATAACACCATTCTATATTTTCGATATACCACTAGTTATATAAATATGCAAATAAGCCTAGTATGTACTGTCACAAATTCGATAATGACTATGATCCAATTCCCACCGATGTTTATCGTTTCGCGTTAAAACGACAGCAAAATGTAATAAAAGTCGTTATGTGAGTTATGTGATAAATTCTATCATTCGTTCTCATTCATTATTGAATTTATTAAACTCTTTAGCAAAAATGATATAATGCTCGGCAAGAGCTTCACATTATATCATTTTGCCAACTTGTTTAATAAATTCAATAATGAATGAGTACTCATGTAAGATCCTCTAACAGAGTTAAGATGCTTGTCAAATATGGTTGTGTAATGATGATGAATATGTATGCCAAGTTTAAAAACTTTTGATCAAATGTTATTTGGAAAATTATTGTACACTCGACATTTTAACTGAACAATCTAAGTAATTTAGGAGGATAATTCAGGTAAAATAGATGACAGAGTTATGGCTTTTGTCTTTTAACATTGTGTAATGATAATGAACATGTGTGCCAAGCTGCAAAGCTCTTCGGCAATTCATTTTTGAGAAATGAGGAAAAACAAAAACTTCAGCACATTTAACCAATATGTCAAAACGCATAGATGGACTGACAGACGGACATACTTACACAAATTCATGTACTTGTGTGATGCAAAACCTGTGTGTCTGTTTTTTACATATAGAATCGTCTTGTGCGACTGTTTTTGAACAGCTTATATGTCATTTTTTACTATTTTTACACATTTTAGTCACATAATACCCTGACTTGTGTGACTGCACTTTTTTATTGCTTTAAATGAAGAATTAGAACATTTCCTATGCACTGAGACAATCTTGCTCTAAAAGTCACACAAGTATGCTTTAAACACAAAAAAAGACACATAAAGTGCTCGCGTAAACTAGGACGGACAGACGGACAGACAGACGGATATCGCAAAACTATAAACCTGGATTTACTACACATCCAGCTACCAGGTGAAGGCTTATGTTTTATTAAGGTGTCCCTTTCACACTCTACAGCAGAGCATTTGTTTGAAGCGTTTGTAGTAGCGTTCGAGTTTTCTTGTTTCTCACGCATAGCGGAGCAAGCATGTGAAGTCTGTTTCTTAGTTTGCTTTTACTAAAATTTATTCGAGATCTTGGTTTTACCAATCTATTTCTATTGCGTTGCCTATATTTTACTACTTTAGGTGAGTTTGGTAGTCTGAGTACTACCAACTTTTATCTAAGTATGCATGACTATACATGTATTTAACAACAACTTCAGGTGAGTTTGGAGATCTGGGCAGTACCAATCTGTATCGACGACCTCACATACAACAGGGTATTCCTGAGGATGCATTCGACATGGAGTGTCCCGATGAAGATCTCAAAGCCAATGTGCTGAAAGAATTTATTATTATTGATGAGAAATACCTTGAAAAATTAAATCAACTAGAGGACGACCATGAATGGACATTAAGGTAAAGAGAATGTAATGTTTTAAACTATATAAATAATAACATTAACTGCCATTAATATTCGTGTAACCAAATGGTTTCATGTACTTGATAATATACGTCTCATCATCATGGTTTGTAAAGACTCCATGGAATCCATTGTATAGAACTACCTAGTAGAATTTCATCTTCTCAACATGCTCAAAAAATCTTAAAGTTTTGATGAAGCATTAAAACTACAATCTCGATGTATTAAGCCAGTATCAATTTAATTGTAAACCTGCTTGCATATAATTAAACAAATAATTTGAGTTCATTTTTCTTCGTTGTTCTACCTTTAGGTATAAATACATTAATTTGCAGTATAATCAACAGTGAGTGAAATACAGAACAATTTGTCTAATTATTAATATTAATATTGCAAGTTATGAAGAAAAGAAACGGGACCCCACAAGTTTTAAAAAAATCGAGATTGCCGTGAGTCTCTTTGAAATATAAAAATATACTATATGTCGATGAGTGGTTAAACAACAGTTCCATTTATAGACGATATTTATCAATATTAACATTATTATTCATAGTGGTAGAAGAAATTGACCATATTTAATTTACTTCCGTTTAAATAAATAATTTTCCTTTTTCAGTCAAGACCAGTATGGGGGCTGGGACGAACATGACCACACCCATTTTGTACTGATCTATGACCAGTACCCCTACGACCTCGCCAACAGACGCATGCTGATCATTGATCGAATAAAGAGACAGTGTTCAAGTAAAAACAGAGCTGAAATAGTGAGTGAAATATATTTTCATACCAACATTGACGTCGGTTTCATGTCATTTCATATTTTGTGATATTACCACATATAATAGACGAGCAAGTAACCGAATGAGCTACATGTATTGGGAAATTGCATGTAATGCAAGACAATATGATCAAAACCTGAAGGCTAAAAGTGCTAATGGATATCGCATGAGCTAGGGAAATATAAATCTTGCAGTTCCATCGATGTTTACAAACAACAATTTTTTTTTTTCTTCCAAATTTACAAATTTATAACAGACTTATATTATTACCTGCGAGTGGTTCAACCCCACGGTACTTTTTTTGAATTCCATCAAAATATCTTGTTTCTATATAGTAAATATTCAAAATAGTAGCTGTGTTATGTTTATTAATATAATTATTTTGTGTTTTATAAGCTAATAGTTACGGCTAATGCCCTTTTAGTAAGGACAGTTAGTAAACATCTGGACTAGAAAAACAGTTTATCCACAAACACTGTAAGTAATATTAAAAGTAATTTTATTGTGTATATACGTACAGGTACACTCATCAATACATGTAAATAAGGCCGACCATAAAAAATTGCTGGTTTGCTGTTTCCCTACCTACCCACAAAAAAAAGGCCCTAGGGTCACTCCACAGTTTAATGTACATTTCTCAATCATCAAACCCATGACAAGCCCTTAGCCTGAATCCTTGAGCAAAAATAAATCACATCATCATCGTATCATACATTTCTTAGAAGACAATAAAATTACCCATGTTTCCATACCAAATAAAAGTATCAAAAAGCATTTTCTGTACAACTTTAGTCCCATTTCTTTAAGATTACCCCACCCCTCAAAACATGTTAAAAAACCAATTTTAGCAATATTTTAAATGTCAATAAATAAAAAAATAAAAAATTCCTACACATATCAGGGTCATGTTTGCACTCATAATGCTCTTGCATATCAGGAAATGCTAAATTTTACATATCTAGTCCGGCGTTTTAAAAAGTTATTCCATGCTGATCTCCCCGTGATTGAAAATCAGCCATTTTACCTATTTTTAGAAAGTTTTTGATTGGTTCACATTTTTCTATTTATAGCCTCCAAAAACCCCAAAGAATGCATATTCCAATACACCAAAATAAACTTAGAAGTACTCAAAACTGAAAACAACATCAAACATGTGCTTCATAATCATTATAAATACCATCCATGGACCTAAAAGATGCTTAGTTGATTTCTTTCTGATTTACACCATGGACATTCATGCGAAACTGAGGAGTGCCCCCTTAAGGGAAAGTTGTCCGTTAAAAAAATTTGAAACGCCCCTTTTTCCATTTCACGAATTTATTCCGGACGTCTTGACATACGTATTATTGTGATTGTCCAAAAATTGGCCTAACGGCACCTTTTTAAGATAACACTGAAATAGCCTTTTTAACAGCTTTTTTGCAAACCTTTTTCTTTCGGTCTGTTTTTTTTTCCATAGCATGAAAAAGGTCTGATATTTGCAATCAGAAGTCATTTCCACTCTAAAAAGTTGCCTCCTATAACCCGATGTATATAAACCCGCTATCTTATGCGATTTTTTTTTATTTTAATGCGACACAACATAATGACGTCATGTGACATGACGTCACCCCACATGCTATTCTATGTTTAATGTCATTTTACTATGACATCAAAATACCATAGCAACCGGTACTTAAATGGGACATTACCATTAGCAAACTGTACATATATTGAAACAGTGTTATGGCAAACCCAAGAATTACACCAATGGTTAGTTTTTAAATGGCAAAAAGCCCACCTCAAACTTAGAAAGTCCTACTAAAATTGCATATACCAACCGCAAGACACATGGGATCTTGAGATATAGCAAGTTAGATATCTGACGATAAGTTGCGATACATCTTGAGAAATTGTAAGATATATCTCTATTTATTTTGTGATATCAATGACTCAAGACACATTGAGATATCTCAAGATAATTATCTCAAAACAACTTAAGATATCTCAAGACAGTTATCTCAAGATAACTTGAGATATATATATATATATATATTGAGATATCTTGAGATTAATTGAGATATCTCAATACAAATATCTCAATATAAATTGAGATATCTCAAGATAAAATGTGATATCTCAAAATGGAGTATCTCAAGATAAATTAGACATATATCGAGATATCTCAAGATACGGTGCATCGCGGAGTATTACAATATACATATTTTACCGAGTTGTTCATAATCTGGGTTTCGTAGCAATGCGGGTTTGCCTTATCGACAAATTACATTCTAACCGAAGTAGTTCTCTTCGCAAACAAACCGAATGGTAACAAACTTTGAAAATATGTTGAAATACAGACAAGAAATCCTTCATTTGACTGTTTTAGTTTAAAAAAGGTTTGACCCTTAAGGGGGCACTCCACAGTTTAATGTACATTTCACAATCATCAAACCCATGACAAGCCCTTAGCCTGAATCCTTGAGCAAAAATAAATCACATCATCATTGTGACATACAAAGACAATAAAATAACCCATGTTTCCATACCAAATAAAAGTATCAAAAAGCATTTTCTGTACAACTTTAGTCCCATTTCTTTAAGATTACCACACTCCTCAAAACATGTTAAAAACCAATTTTAGCAATATTTCAAATGTCAATAAATAAAAAAATAATAATTTCCTACACATATCAGGGTCATGTCTGCACTCATAATGCTCATGCATATCAGGAAATGCTAAATTTTACATATCTAGTCCGGCGTTTTAAAAAGTTATTCCATGCTGATCTCCCCTTGATTGAAAATCAGCCATTTTACCTATTTTTAGAAAGTTTTTGATTGGTTCACATTTTTCTATTTATAGCCTCCAAAAAACCCAAAGAATGCACATTCCAATACACCAAAATAAACTTAGAAGTACCGGTACTCAAAACTGAAAACAACATCAAACATGTGCTTCATAATTATTATAAACACCATCCATGGACCTAAAAGATGCTTAGTTGATTTCTTTCTGATTTACACCATGGACATTCATGCGAAAATGAGACATTCATGTGAAACTAACCCAAAACTTTTTATAGCAATTATTTAATTATTTAGCTTTTTCGTTATTGTTTTGTTTTGTTGCTATATTCAGTATATTTCTTTAATATCTTACGGTGTTTATTGTTCTTGGCAAAAAAAAATTATAAAAGAATTACCTACCCATTCGTGAAATCCTGGGTTGGGAGACAGCAAACAAATATTTTTTAACCTAAATACATGAAAAAAATATCGGCTCCTCCACGATACCTTTACGAACGGTATCAGTCTATTTAGCATTGCATTAACTACAATTTAGTTTGTATCAACATTTACAGGTTGCTCATGAACACTGGTGGGACTCATACCGTTTCTTCAATCAGCGATGTAAGGCCATTATGGCGGATTGGCAGCGAGACAGGCGCGAGCTCAAGGACAAAGCGCAGTCGGTGTTCACAGAAGCGTGCGTGGCACATGAACTCGAGGAGGTGAAGCTCGAGTATGTGAAGAGACACGAGGCCCTGAGAGAGGCGCTGTATAATCAGGTATATAACTATCTTTAAAGGGACATGTGGCAATATTGATTCATTTAAAACTTATGGTGTTCTGTTACTATCGTTTTTCGCAAATGATCGTTAAAGGGACCACGGTAATCTAGAACTTAAGAAGTTTTTATCAAGCATCAAAATTATCAGCTTGATTTATAAATTAGGTCTCATTTTGACTTTAAATCTGCTTTCATATGATTAAATAAAATGTTCAGTTGTTCTTGCTATTCTACCTTAGTTTTAAATATATTATTTGTGCAATATAATCAACTATTTGTAATATGCAAAAGCCATTTGCTTTGAACTTTTCAAATGATATTAATAAGGATTTTAGAATATGCAAGTAAATTATAAAAGTCAATATGTAAACAATATTTGTTTATCCATTATTTGTAATATTTACTATAGCATGTTTACAAACTTACAGTTATGCAATACAATTGGAACACAAGGTTTAAAACTTATAGAGTTTCTTTCCAAATTATTGCAATAGTTCAAAACAATGTTTTGCATATAAATTATTTTGATTATGATAGAATAATGAAGAAAAATTGAAACTCCCAAATTGTATTGCCTTTTATTTATTACATGCACAAAGGTTTAAGTCAAACTGTAATGTGAGGTGCTAATTTCAATACTTTATAAATACTTGAAGAAAGATTGTCATATGTCCCTTTAATAAAATATATATATGTAGGTTGTTTTATGGGGCGCTTGTTTTAGCCAAAGATTTTTTTTAAGCTTTTCAGACAAAAACTCATCTTGTACTTAAATAAGTTGTATATCAGTGAAACAGACATTTTTAGTGGTAAATTAAAATACACTACTATTCAAAATCAGTTCAGAAATAAATATTTCATTTGCGAAAGGTGTTTTTGATGGTGCATTTTTAATGCAAAGTCCATTTTTAATGCTTAGTCCTATTTCATGAAAACAATATTTATTATTATTATATCCTTGTAAAGAAGAAAATTACGATTTTAACCATTCATAAAGAATTTTGAGCCAAGTTGAATTATTGGGTAGTGCATACTATAAGAAAAAATTGACAAAAAAATGATTAGCAATAGCCAAACAAGCTTTGAAAGATCTTTTAATATTATATTCCTTATACATGTTATACAGAAAATTGTTTTATTTTGTATGTTATATTGTTACATTTTTTATTGCAGGTGAAACATTGGCGTGAACAGAAAATGGAGGTTATGATGATACAGGCTGAGATGTGGGAACAACAGAGAGAATCAATGAAGCAGAGGTATGAGCAGGAAAGAGAGAAGGAAACAAAAAGAAGAGAGGAGGAAAAGAAACATGTAATTGCATATTAGTTCCATATTGCATACATAGTTCCATATTGCTTACATAGTTCCATATTAGTTCCATATTGCATACATAGTTTCATATTGCAAACATAGTTCCATATTATGTACATAGTTCCATATTGGGTACATAGTTCCATATTGCATACATAGTTCCATATTGCATACATAGTTCCATATTGCATATAAGTTCCATATTGCATACATAGTTCCATATTGCATATAAGTTCCATATTGCATACATAGTTTCATATTGCAAACATAGTTCCATATTATGTACATAGTTCCATATTGGGTACATAGTTCCATATTGCATACATAGTTCCATATTGCATACATAGTTCCATATTGCATATAAGTTCCATATTGCATACATAGTTTCATATTGCAAACATAGTTCCATATTATGTACATAGTTCCATATTGGGTACATAGTTCCATATTGCATACATAGTTCCATATTGCATACATAGTTCCATATTGCATATAAGTTCCATATTGCATACATAGTTCCATATTGCATACATAGTTCCATATTATGTACAAAGTTCCATATTGGGTACATAGTTCCATATTGCATACATAGTTCCATATTGCATACATAGTTCCATATTGCATACATAGTTCCATATTGCATACATAGTTCCATATTGCTTATTAGTTCAATATTGCATACATAGTTTCATATTGCATACATAGTTCCATATTGTGTACATAGTTCCATATTGCATACATAGTTCCATATTGCATATTAGTTCCATATTGCATACATAGTTCCATATTGCATATTAGTTCAATATTGCATACATAGTTTCATATTGCATACATAGTTCCATATTGTGTACATAGTTCCATATTGCATACATAGTTCCATATTAGTTCCATATTGCATACATAGTTCCATATTGCATACATAGTTCCATATTGTGTACATAGTTCCATATTGCATACATAGTTCCATATTGCGTACATAGTTCCATATTGCATACATAGTTTCATATTATGTACATAGTTCCATATTGCGTACATAGTTCCATATTGCGTACACAGTTCCATATTAGTTCCATATTGCATACATAGTTTCATCTTGCATACATAGTTCCATATTGTGTACATAGTTCCATATTGCGTACATAGTTCCATATTTAATATTGCATACATAGTTCCATATTGTATACATAGTTCCATACTGTGTACATAGTTCCATATTGCATACATAGTTCCATATTGCATATTATTTCCATATTGCATATATAGTTCCACATTGCATATTAGTTCCATATTGCATACATAGTTTCATATTGCATACATATATCCATATTGCATACATAGTTCCATATTGCATATTAGTTCCATATTGCATACATAGTTCCATATTGCATATTAGTTCCATATTGCATACATAGTTTCATATTGCATACATAGATCCATATTGCGTACATAGTTCCATATTGCATACATAGTTCCATATTGTGTACATAGTTCCATATTGCATACATAGTTCCATTGTGCACATAGTTCCATATTGCATACATAGTTCCATATTGTGTACAGTTCCATATTGCGTACATAGTTCCATATTGCATACATAGTTCCATATTGTGTTCATAGTTCCATATTGCATACATAGTTCCATATTGCATACATAGTTCCATATTGCGTACATAGTTCCATATTGCGTACATAGTTCCATATTGCATACATAGTTCCATATTGCATACATAGTTCCATATACATAGTTCCATATTGTGTACATAGTTCCATATTGTGTACATAGTTCCATATTGCATACATAGTTCCATATTGTGTACATAGTTCCATATTGCGTACATAGTTCCATATTGCGTACATAGTTCCATATTGTGTACATAGTTCCATATTGCATACATAGTTCCAAATTGTGTACATAGTTCCATATTGCGTACATAGTTCCATATTGTATAAATAGTTCCATATTGCAAACATAGTTCCATATTGCATACATAGTTCCATATTGCATACATAGTTCCATATTGTCTACATTTCCATTTATATGTAGAGTAAACTTGTCAAAACATTTGTTTCTGGAGCCTCACTGGTAAACTCATCAAGGAATCTTTAGAAAACAGGCTTAAAATATTAACATTGTGGTCTTATGGTGCCGTCTATTATTAGCCTGTGTTATAGAGGCACCTTTTAATTTAATTTTCATTTCTAGAACATAATAAGTAACATCTAGATTTGTCTGATAGATCTCGTGCTTTGTATATACCAACAGCCTAGGCCTGGTTTTTATGTCCCTGCCATTCAAAGAGTGGCAGATGGGAGTGGCAGATGGGCATACAGTGTTACCGATGTCCGTCCATCCGTCCGTGTTTCCATCCTTGTCAAAAATGTAGTCAAGACTCTAACTTGGGTAATTGTTATCCAATTTTCTCCAAACTTGGTAAAATTGTATATGGGTACAATGTCTTGGCCAAGTTCGATAATCGGCATCAGCACTTAAGTAATACCAGAATTATGGAAAGTATAAATTAATGTTATCTGTACTGTAAGATGGGTAATTGCTATCCAATCGACTCAAGACTTGGGTCAAAATGTATATGGGCATACTGTTTTGTCCAGGTATGATAATCGACCCTAGTAATTCTACAGTTAAAGTTATGTCCCTTGGAATAGTAAATGTTCACAAAATTAATGTTATCCGGTTTTTACTTGGGTAATTCTTATGCAGTCTTCTTCAAACTTGGTCATATTGTATAAGAGCACAATTTCTCATCCAGGTTTGGTAATCGACCCCATCTACCCAGTATTTCCAGAGTTACGCCCCTTGGAATAATAAAAATTAACAAAATCAATGATGTCCAGTCTCTAACTCTGGTAATAGTTATCCAATCCAAATTTGCTTAAATCATATATGGGCTCAATGTCTCAGCCAAGTTCAATAATCGGCCCCATTGTCTCAGTAATTTCAGAGTTATTCCACTTGGCATGATAAAAAATCACAAAATTGATGTTGTCCGGACTCATAACTTGGGTAATTGTTATCCTCAAACTTTGTCAAATTATATATGGGCACAACGTCACAGCCAAGTTTGATAATCGACCCCATTGCCTCAGTAAATCCAAAGTTATGCCACTTGGAATAGTAAATAGTCACGAAATTAATGTCCGAAAGACATTTTCTTATTAATATGTGAAGCAATAGCGGGGACATCTGTGTCATATGGACACATTTCTAGTTTATTATTTGTACTGAGGCTCTTTTTTTCATCAAATTCCAAACTAGGCGATGGTGAGGATGCCAAAGAAGACATAATTGTGATTGTCCATATATAACTGGCATATATTGCATTTCATGCAAGGATTTACCGAGATTTCTGAGGGACGGAAAAGCGATATTAACTATGGAGAAATAATTCCCTTGGGAAATATTTCCCACTAGCTTAATGTTTTGGAACTTCTTTTGACTTTGTTTTCTTCGACTATATAAGTTAGTAGATAACCGGTACTTAAAGCTGCGTGTGTAAGCAACGTCCGCCAACGTATGAAAATTACGTAAATTCACCACAGTGACGTAACATAGACATGTTATCCTTTTGCTTGAGTTGTTTCAATGTTAAACATTGTATTTTATGTAGAATTTCTCAAAGATTGTTATTGAACTGAGACTGATAATGAATCCTCAGAAAATCTGTATACCTTAGAATTCAAGAGATTTTGGTTTATTCTCTAATGTATTCTCCAATTTGTTAAACTTCAATTCACTTATTGACATTCTTCAGTGTCAGTGACGACACGTGATTTAAGATGCATAGGCAAAAGAAATTTCAATATGCCTGGTTAAAAATATCTCAAATAAGGTATTAAACATTTATTCAGAAAAATGATTTCTATCCTTCGTGAAAATACGTCTGCATAAACTCGTGCTGGCGCAATCGTTTGTTTATGCGGACGTATTTTCAGGAAGGATAGAAATCCGGTATTGAAAAACTAATGGTAATTAAACTATACAGCTGGCATACATCGTACAGTAGTTAAGAAGGAATGTATTATAAATCGTGGTAATTAAACTATACAGCTGGCATACATCGTACAGTAGTTAAGAAGGAATGTATTATAAATCGTGGTAATTAAACTATACAGCTGGCATACATCGTACAGTAGTTAAGAAGGAATGTATTATAAATCGTGGTAATTAAACTATACAGCTGGCATACATCGTACAGTAGTTAAGAAGGAATGTATTATAACTCGTGGTAATTAAACTATACAGCTGGCATACATCGTACAGTAGTTAAGAAGGAATGTATTATAAATCATGGTAATTAAACTATACAGCTGGCATACATCGTACAGTAGTTAAGAAGGAATGTATTATAAATCATGGTAATTAAACTATACAGCTGGCATATACATCGTACAGTAGTTAAGAAGGAATGTATTATAAATCATGGTAATTAAACTATACAGCTGGCATATACATCGTTCAGTAATTAAGAAGGAATGTATTATAAATCATGGTAATTAAATTATACAGCTGGCATATACATCGTACAGTAGTTAAGAAGGAATGTATTATAAATCATGGTAATTAAACTATACAGCTGGCATACATCGTACAGTATTTAAGAAGGAATGTATTATAAATCAGAATATTTTACAAAACAGGTGAAAGTATTCCAAGAAGAGAAAGACAAAAAGAGAAAGCTGAAAGAAGAACAAGATAGAAAGAGACTAGAAGAGATACAAAATGCATTGGCTGAACAGGCAGTGTTCGATAAGGAGAGGTAAAATTAATGATTTGTACATGGGAGTAATGAATGAATGAATGGTGTTTTAAGCACATCAACACAAATAGTCTTATTGCTTTATACAAAAAAATGATGAAAAAGAAATAGTCCATTTTATATTAAAAATTAGGCTAAGAATGTAAAATTATTTAGAAATAATGGATGATATGTGTGCATGGTAGAGGATATTTATCAGTTCAAACTGAATACCAGCCTAACCATTTCTACATGGAACCTGTTATTTATTGGTCATAACAACATTCCTTTCATACGTTAAACATGCTTCAAGTTTGTCTTTTTCAGCTGGAAGACTAATTATACCTGTATTGGAATAAAAATGAACAAATATCATTTGTTATTTCAAAAATATATGTATTACAGTCGTAACTCCCTCTTTCCGCAACCACAATCCATATCAAACTTCCTGGATGGCTGCCTCCATTAGAGTCTTTTTGCACATTTTCAAAAGGTCATATCTCCTGTATTTTTTAAGATAGTTTGATAATTTTTTCACGGTTTTTAAAACCCTTTTAAATTAAACTAGTTCCAGAATAGTGCAACATCTCCCTTTAATAACAAACAAAATTAAATTCTCTTATTTAATATTATTATAATAGTATTAAAAAAAATCAAAAACATACCATACCAAAAAAAGCGCAAAAAGACAGAGAATTTAGTATTAACAATAACATGACGTTTCTGAACTACAGAATCCAGTATAGAGAAGAGCAGATTCAAAGAAAAATTGAAGAGAGGAAATTTCTTGAGGAGGAAAAGGATCTAGAGGAACGTGAAAAAGAATATAGACTGGAAATGCTGAGGGAGAAGGTAAATGTGTGAAGGAGAAAAGTGCTGAGGGTTATAAGAATCTTTCATGGGTATCAGGTGAAGATTGAGAAGTCAGCATGAGATATATATGTTTTTATTGGAACAGAGGCTCTGTCTAGGTTCCAATTAAAACAGTTAAACCAAGGGTCGGAATATTCCTATCTGAACCGGATACCCCGGAGTGATTAGTTTACTTACATACCATTGACATTTTGTGCATTGACATCACCAGTCAAGGTCGTAACTGCCTATATTCATAAAAAAATATACATATTTGTGGATAAAAGACCCAAAAGATTGTTCTAGAAATCACTAGATTGCACCATATTAAACCATTTGTTACAATATTTTTTGGCAGACCAGACACCACCCAACTAGATCGGTTCTTGCCTTCAGCAGTCAATTATTACTTTCGTGTGTATAATTTTTAAACAACCTGGTTACGCCCTTGCCAATACCCAATAATTTGTATGTTTATTTATTTACATGATGAAGTCCTATAACATCAATAGCTTTGCTTTCATCTATCCAATTTCTGCCTCAGTTATGTGTAATGGTTTATTAAAAACTTCCGACATGTACCTTTACAAACTTTACAAAAAGTCATTCATAGTAATGATGTGAATGTAAGGCCATCCTTAAAGAATTGTTGGTTTACTCTGTTCCATCCTAAAAAAATTTAGGTGGGTAGGACCTTCTTTTATTTTTGCCGAGTTCTCTGACTGGTGGAATGCTTATAAAAAAAAGTTGGTTAGCTGCCTTTTTAGTGAGTAGGTCGAAACGCTGCAAACCAAGTCAAAACGCTGCAAACCAACAATTTTTAGCTCTACTGATCAAAGATCAGCAGATGATGTGAAATTCAAGATGGCCGCCAAAGCTAACAATAGATTTTTAAAAAACAAGTTTGTAAAAACTACTTCTTGAAAACTATAAGTGATATTGATATGGAACTTTTTCTAAAATGATCATCATGACATGATGTTGGTCCTTGTAGATCATTTTGATTCAACATTAAACATGGCTGCCAGCGGCCATCTTTGTTTACATATAGTTATATAGTAAACACTTGTATCAACTACTCCTCTGAAACTACTTGGCAGATTTTCATGAAACTTCACAGTAATGTTGCTCTGGATGTCTAGTTGATCCTAGCAAAATTTCAGGCCGGCCGAAAATTCAAGATGGCCACCACAGCTAAAAATAGATTTTTAAAGAACAAGTCTGTAGCGACTACTTCTTGAAAACTGTAAGTGATATTCATATGGGACTTTTTATAAAATGATCAGCATGACATGATGTTGATCCTTGTCGAAAATCATTTTGATTAAGAAATAGAACATCGTTTACTGTGAATTATCGTTTAATATATCACGGTTTGGAGTTCAATTGTAAACAATAATATTTGTTATAATATAAATTATTGTTTACAATTGAACGACAAACCGTGATATATTATAGATAATTCACCGTAAACGATGTTCTATTTCTATTCTAAAATAGAAAAAATGTGAAAATAACGCACACATCTGAAATCTTACAATTGAACGACAAACCGTGATATATTATAGATAATTCACCGTAAACGATGTTCTATTTCTATTCTAAAATAGAAAAAATGTGAAAATAACGCACACATCTGAAATCTTTCGCATTGCTTTGCTTACTCTCCTAACGTTGCATACGTTACAATGCGCAATGCGCAATGCTTATTCTCATAATGTTGGAAAAATTACAGTGATATATCGTTCAATATAACGAGATATTTTAAACTAGGCTTTATAGTGCGGGTGTATTAGAATTCGACATTAAACATGGCTGCCAGCACCCATCTTTGTTTACATAGAGTTATATAGTAAAAACTTGTAGAGACTTCTACTCTGAAACTACATGACGGATTTTCATGAAACTTCATAGCAATGTTGCTCTTGATGTCTAGTTGATACAAGCAAAATTTCAAATGATGGCCGCCACAGCTAAAAATAGATTTTTAAAAAACAAGTTTGTAGCGAGTACTTCTTGGAAACTATACATGGGACTTTTTCTTAAATGATCAGCATGACATGATGTTGGTCCTTCATAAAACTTATTTTGATTTGACATTAAAAATGGCTGCCAGCGGTCATCTTTGTTTACATAGAGTTATATGTGATATGTGATTTCTTGACAATATATGTTTAGACATTGCTATGACATTGTCCAGTGAATCAGTCAAAATATGTGTTTTATTTGGACCTTCCAAGTAACATTTATGGTTTGTGTGATACAAATAGGTATTTTATCTCTATGAGCCAAGAATTTAAATTTGATTTGAGATTTTAATAAAATGCATTATAATGTGTGTTAAGCCCAGTGATTTGTTATCTGTATGCCTCTTTGGTTGAGGGGTTAACAATGTTTCATTGTAAACCTTCTCGCCTCTCACCGCAGCGAGTTCCAAACCCACTGGGAGCTCAACCTAAAGCGAGAAAGTGTTGTTTCTTATGGATGTCAGGAGGTAAACAGTACTGGTTCTACCCAGGAATAAATCGCTTTTGTACATGCCTAAAATGTGCTGGAAAAAGATGTTAAACATCAAATAAACAAATCAGTTGATCATTTTTGTTTTGAATGTGAACCTATATTGTGGATTGAAAGACATGGAATAAAGAATAATGTTATCATTTATGTATAATAACATGTGTATGAACATTCAGGTACGAGTTGTAGCGGACAGTAACCCTGACAGGCTGATGTCACAGACGCAGGCATGGCAGGCGCGTATGAAGGAGGACGAATCTATAAACATCAACAAGCCTTTGTTTGAGATTCACGGATTTACTGCCACCCAGGTCTGTTAAAGTTTCTGATTCTTCAGTTAAAAAAAAGAAAATATGTTTGGATATGATAGCAACACTTGCAGTATGTTAATGTCCTAGCTCATCTCAGGCATTAGTGATTGTTGTCTACATTTTACTTTTAGAAATAACCTTAGAACAGCTTGACCAAATTGTATGCGGATCCTTAGAACAATGTTTTTCAGTTTTGTTAAAATGTAGTAAATTCAAAATCTAGGATGGACACCATTTATTAAAACAGTCCATTGTTTAAAAACACTTCTTCTCAAGAACCATTGCTGACATGCATGTACTCACAACATATAAATACATTTTAAAACTATAAATGATTGACACTTTGTAACTTCAGGTTACATCCGACAATCGAGTAAGATTGGAGCAAAAGTTGCGGGAGGCAGGACTTCATACATCAAACTACGCCCGTCAGATGATAAGTAAAGTTCCGCCACCACAAGCTCCTCGACGGGACATGGAGTCCAAAGTTTTTAAATATGACTGAGTGTGCCAGACAGTTATCACTCAACAATTTTGACAACTTGTTGTTTTGGTGTCCACTGAGTTCACATTTAGGAGTGTTTCATACAATACTCAGTTCTCGGTCATGTTAAATGAAACTTAGTAAAACAATGGCAAGAACAAAAAATTCTTCAAAGCACATGAAGCATTTAAAACAGTGATGATCTTGGAAAGTCATTTACATGATGGAGAGCTTCATACATGATTCAGGTCAGACAAAGAGTCTTCAAATATCACCGAGATATAAGATTGTTTTGATTATACATGTAGATACATACTTCAGTGTGTTCAGGCCTGGAATTCACCAACCATTCTTAGACGAGTTCAAGTACCCAAATTTCGTTTACAGATATTCCGATGACCTTCAAAGATAAACAGTCGTATGAAGTTGCTATTTATTAGTATTTATCATATTAAATTTTATACATAGCAGCTTATTATGAATGTTTTGACTTAAACTTACAAAAACATGTGTGATTGAAATCTGCATACTTGGGCTCAAGTCTAAGAATATTCTTAAGAATGGTTGGTGAATTCAGGGCCTGCTGGTGTCCAATACCAGTGATTTATTCTGAAGATCTGCATGTACATGTCTGGTGGTCTTCAAGTGTTTAGGTTAAGTGTTTGGCTCAAACGAGCATGGTGCTAATCTTCATTGAAACACTCATTCAAACAATTATACAGATGGAAGGTTAAAAAGCGGATTGAGTCTTTTCCAACTGGTTTTACCAATTCATACATTTGTTTGTACATACATCATACATCGTACAAGACTTAACTGGAATTTTATATTTAAATGTTAATGAGTTGGAAATGTTTAATATGATTCTGAAGAAAGTCAGTTCATACGTTACATATACTGAAGTATAACTGAGACCATGTGACATAAAATGATCATGTGACAAAGGAAGACCAAATGAAAGGGATGACTGTGAACATGTACAAACAATTTGTGATTTTTAATACACACAAAAAAAACCTGGCCTCATAGTCATGTCAATTCTTTTAATTAAGTTTCAAATGTTTAACTTTCGTAAAACGATGAACATATTTCAGTACTGTCAAAGTAAACAGGACACTGCAGCAGACTGCACTTATTGAAGGGACATGGATTGTTTAAAATTGGTTATTGAAATTTGAACATTTGAAATATCCAACTTGTCTGTGATATGTTTGTTGTTTAATAAAGAAAATTCAGAAGTATATGGCTAGCATCTGTTGAATGTCCAATCTCCACACACTGATATAATAAATACATGAAATAAACTTCACCATTTTTAGCTCGACTAAACAAAGAAGATAGCTTATGCCTCGGAATCAGTTTCCACGTCAATATAACATGGGTAAATGTTGTTACAATGATTCTTCCAAACCATTCTTTATAAAAAGCTTTTATACATGAGAGTATTTAGGTTTGTAATACAGCTATTAAATTTGGAGTCAGGTGGCCAAAGGTCAACCTAAACTCAACCTTGAAAAATGGTTAAATTTATCACATTACTTGCAGTTTGGGAGTGTTACACTAGTCCAATCCTGATCGGTCTTTTCCGTTCACCTCAGTGTGTAAAAAATTAGAATTGGGTTGTAGATTTTAGTTACATGAATTAAAATAGCAAATCATGGAAATTAATGAGGCAGTTCCGTTGTTAGGTGTCGTAGCAACATGTCATGTAATCATACGAAACATGACATCATACGAAGACGATAAATGTACTCCTCCACATTAATGTTTTATGACATTTTGGAATTAAAAATCTCACATTTATGCTAATTTAAGATTGAATCTATTAAACTCTGTGTTTTTAGGTTTGGTGTCCGAATGTGAAATGGCAATGTTAACCTAAACCTTGAAAATGATAACATTTTAAAATGTGTATACAATACCTCTGAAGTCAGGTACGTTAACCGTTAAGATGTCATTTTAAACACCAGAAAACACATTACCATTGAGTCATCGTTTTAAACGTCCAATGCAAACAACAATGCACTGATGCAAAACAATAATGCAATGGAATGTGTTATTTTAAGCGACACTAGATTCCAATAACACATAAAAATCCATGTCAGATAAGAAATAAAATAGTTCCAGCAGGTTTATATTGTGCGAGATCAAAACCTGGTGTTTGGGACTTGAAACATCGAAATCGCGGGCCTGCATCCCTTGGTATCAGCCTGCGGCCCTTGGTGTTGTTGAACTTCAAGTCCCGCCTACCAGGTATTGACAATATAAACCCTCTGGAAATATTTCATTTCTTAAATACATGAGTGTATTTGGGTTGGTCATACACCTGTTACGTTTGGAGTCAAAGGTCTTAAGTCGCAGTGAATGTGAGTTTGACCCTAAAAATGGATACAGCCGAACATCTGGTGTTTTAGATAACCTATGGTTAAGATACATAGTAAAGTATGAAAAATTTGGGGTTCATCAGATGTCTTCTGATGTTTAAATATTCAGGGTCATAGTGAACTTCAACCATGTTCAAGGTCAAGTTTAAGTTCAGCATGACTGAAATTTAACTTGCTGACCCATACATGTAACTTACAACCTTAGTGCAGTGCATGGTCCACTGGCAGAGCATTGGTCTCCAGATGGAGAGGTTGTGGGTGCAGTCCCAGCCATGGCCATGTCATTTATCATTGAGCCAGATAATAAGTCCACATTTCTTGGTACTTGTTCTTCCCAGGAAGCTAGCGAGAGTCATTAATATAAGTTACAAGAACTTGTTTTTGCAATCGATGTAAAATAACCCAGTTTCATGAGGATAGATCAAGATAGTAAAACTTGAGGTAGCATGCAGATCCCTTTTTGCTGTACCAAAGAAATAGCTGTCATTCCCTAAACAAGTTAGAAGTCCCCCAATAGGAGCTGGAAACTAGGTACCAGGGTTTTGAATTTAAGAGAAGTCCCCTTATGGGAACTGGAAACTGGGTACCAGGGTTTTGAATTGAATGGGTACTGAGAACATGATATTCATTCCAGGAACTATCCACATTATTGTCATTTTTAGATCATCACCATTCCCCATTCCAACCTGATCTGACCTGAAGTTTTAAAGGGTAGTAAAACACTATTCAGTTGTTTTTAAGACCCGGAATATATAATCCATGAATCGCAGCAAGGAACATCAAAGAACTCAGTCATGGTTTCGTATATTTTATTTATTAAATAGTAACTTTTAAAAAAGTATTTAATATTAAGGCATTTTGCAGCTGAAATTTTCTTACGAACATGAATGTATTTTCGTACATTATGTGACACATTTTGTATATTAAAGTCCAAGTGATGCTTTCTACAACTAAATATACTACCTGAATGCATTAAAAACCCTTAATAATTATATACCTGTAAATATAAAGTATTCACAATAAACTGTTTAATATATTTGTATATTTTTAAACTCAAATAGCATCACAGTGATAAATAATAGCATTAACAACAAATAAATAGATTCACTTTTCCATCCATTTATCTTAAAGGTAGTTTATCTTTATATTAAGAGTTTGTTGAAATATCACAGACACACTTTTAATCTTAACATACATAACAAGTTATTTAAAACAGCCTTTTAACATAGAAATGTGTAACATTATCAAAAAAAGTATCGATATACCAGTTAACAAACTCCAATTTCCAGCTGATATTTTAATTTATATTTATTTTTGAACTATTTCTATTAATGCGTTGAATATATAGAACAATTATACAATTTATGTTTATGAAAAAACAGTCAGAAACTTAAACTTCAAATGTATTTTGACGCCTCTTATGTAAAGACTGCATTTAAAAACTTCTAGTCACAATTAATTAGAACCATAATTTGGCGTGCTTTGCAGTAAAATTGTCTTCATTTAAATTGCGTTGCATTTATCTATATAAAAAAAATGTATTGTTACAATGTATCAAGTTTACATAGATGCATCAATCCCATTATTCCTTTCAATTCCACCAATGCAAGCACGTTTAATCGAAGTTTGATTCTCTCAGAATATCATAAAAAGTCCAACATACTGCGTGTAAATGCAATGATGATAGATGAGTTTGATGAAATGAATATTAATGCAGTCTGAGAGTTTTAAGCTTTTGGATTAAACTGCTCTACACGTTCCAGGAGGGCATCGGAGTATCCGGGAGAGTAGTATCTGAAAACAAACAAAAGTTGGGATTAATGAATGTATAAAAAGGAAGTGGCAATCAGTTGATATTCAACTTTGTATTACACGTTTTTATTGCACTTAACAAAAATATTGCAATCCGATTGCATGGCGTTCATACATTTGTGACTATTAGTTTAAACTTATTTATTTTACATCGATTGTAACGAAAGCTCTCTCAACTTATTTTAATCACTCTCGATGTCTTCCTTGGTAGAACAAGTACTAAGCAATAAGTATAAGTAAGTATAAAGCATAACCCGTCGCACACCATGCATGTTACTGTTTCTATGAATAATCAAAGGCACCTTTAAAAATACATTTCTTATCGCAAATGTAGGGGTACAAGTTTGACAACCTGCTTGAGCATCATTTTATGTTGGCCTATATAGAGACAAGTCAGTTTTAACTCTTTCCTTTGACGCCATTGTCCCATTTCTTACAACAGTCATTATTATCATCACCAGCAGTTTGTTTGATGTTTAACGTCATTTTCCACACATTTTAATCTATATATGATGTTCAATTTTTTGTGATGGAGGCAGACTACCCACTTATTCCTGGGTAGAACCAGTACTGTATAACTCCCACCATCTGTAAGAATCGGACACTTTTTCACAAGTTGAGCTCCCAGTGGGATTCAAACCTGAAGCAGTGAGAGGCGAAAAGAAAAAGCAGTAAAAGTAGAACCATCTTATCTTTACAAGAAATAAGAATATTGCAGCTAGTTATTACAGCAGAACAACAACACTATCAGCAGAAGCAGTAGTGTTGGAACTACAACATGTTAAATTGGCATCAAATGTCAGATGACAAAAACTTACTTTACAATTTCTTCTGGATAACAGTTATTGATTGTGTTAACATATTCTGCTAGTGCTGATCCAGGCTCTGCTTTGATTTCTTGTATCTTTCTCAAGCCAGCGCTCGTGACAAATAATCTTCTGGCTTTGGAATCGTGTGGCAGTACTTTGCTGAATTGTCCGACAACATGTTTGAGAATGTTGGGTGGTGCGTCGTGGAGGAGGGGTTCGAGGGCAGGCAGGTGGACACATTTCTGGAGGATATTCTTGAGGGCTTTCTTGCTCTGAAAAGTGTAACAACAAATTTATTTTGTTGTTAATTAATCGTATTAAAGAAACACAACAGTTATAGCCACACAATGCAAATTCCTTGAAAAGCTGTAAACCTGTCAAAACAGATTAACAGAACCACGTACCAATCCTATATCACTATATAGCTTTTGGCTGTGTTTTATGTACAATGTCTGTAAAATTAACAAGTTCATTAAACTGTTACCAATATTTAAGTAGGGAAACACTTACTGCATAAAAAATATAAATAGAATAAATGTCTTCATTATATTGGAAATAAAAATTGAGAATTAAAAATAAGCAATATTATTTAATGAAAATAACAAACCCAAAGTAATTTAGAAACGTTGACAAAATCATCCAATATTAACATATTAACCACCATTTAAAAAAAATCTTTCCTTATTTAGGAATTTAAATTAGCTTAAAAAAAATAATTGCAGATGGTGACTCCTAGTTTACCTAAATATTAACACTACTTAATTTTCCCTGAATTTCTCTGAATAACCGACTCGCTTTTCAAAACTGCAAGCAAAGAAGCAATTTCACTTTTGTCAATCATGCATACCTTTGTCTGTAAATCTTCTGAGGCGTCAGCTCTGAGGTAACATTGCAACAGTTTTGGTAGGACATTTGCCACTGCTACAGCCTTGGCATGTTCGGGCGTGTGTCTACCTATTTGTCCGAGGGCCCACGCTGAAGCTGCTTGAATGTGGTCCTCGGGTTCCTCGGAGAGGGCAATTGCTAGCTGTACTACGCCCTATAAATAGAATGCAGGATAAAAATGAATTACACAGAAATTTTTACATGGTACTTCAGTATACACGCTGATATGGAACTTAACGCTTTACCATAATAACAATTACGATATTCTAGTATTCTCCAACTAGGACTTGTGTCTTGCATACAATTCCCCAGGATTATGGGGAAATCTATGACTGACGCATAATATATCATGTACAGTGGCTATTAACTATGTTACCAAAATAACTTGTACCTCCTGTGCTGCTGAAATACTGTAAGACCACTTTTTTAATGTCTTTATAATGGGAAATAATAGACACACAAGGTTTAATAGAATTTATTAACAGAATAAATATAAAAGCAGGAAAATCATTTATAACATATAAAGCCTTTAGTAGTCATAATAAACTGAAAATGTACACATACCTTCGAGACTATAACTGCCATAGCAAGATTTTCTGAGTGAGCAGCAACGTAGCCCAGCATCATTATACCGGGCAGTCTCACGTTACCCTTGGATTCTCCCACATAGTCGACAACAGCAGCCACACCACCAGCATTCACGATCAACTGTGACAGCTGAATTATTTAAGGAAATGAAACATACAAGTAATATTAAAGGACTTGATTTTAGTGAAGCTATTTTCTCAAGTATATTGAATGTGACTTAAAAAAAGAAAGAAAAAAAAACATGGACAATTTTAGCTCACAAAAGTTAATTTAAATGCAAAATGACGTAAGCTTACAAATGAATGAACTGAGAATTAAATTTTGTGACAGTTGTTTTTTCCATAGTTCAATCAGAGAAATAATGGATTATGGAGAGAGCTGTAACTAATGTTGTAATAACTTGTAGTTCAATCCATTTGCATATGTTGCTATGAATATTGTGATGTTGAATTGATATATTGTAACATATCTGCAATAAAATATGATTAAACTAGAGAAATAATGAGTCAGATGAACAACCATCTTAATATAGATGCTTGTTTTGTCCATACCTGTAAATTTGTAAACGTGTGACCTTATGCTGTAACTGAGCTAATAAAACTAAACATGCTGGCGGTTTTATAAGACTGACCTCAGGGGTGTGTTTGGCGATCTCTCTGATCAACGTAGCCACGTTCTTCTTCACATACTCATCAGGATCCTTGAGACATGTCAGCACCGCTGGGAATATTTCTGCCTCCACAACCATCTCAGCAAGGTCAACTGAGTGCTTGGAGATCTGGCTCAGAGCGGAGAAAACTTGACGCTGTTTGAAAAAGAAAAGTGTTCATAAAAGTTTAGTTATAATAAATCGTAAAGCTACAAGAAACATACCTTTGAGACTTAAACATAGTTCCGTGCCTATAAGTGTTTATTTATCCTCGCTGTATTGCGCTAAGCATTTTAGCGAGCAGAGCTCGGTTTAAAGTCTCATCCGAAGGACTGGTAAGGTAGAAAATACTTTTTTGAAATATTTCGATAATTAACCCAAATTCGGTCCTGGCTAGGATTGAACGCACGATCACTGGGTTACTAAGCCGCAATGCTAACCATTACACCATGGTGCTACTCTTAAACATAGTTCCAATATCCCAATCAAGCTTATATCTACCAGAGATTTGATCCAATTAAAGTTTTTACACCTGTACCAAAATCATTTCCCATGAACAACTCTAACATACAATAGAGCACATGGAACATGCCTCACCGCCAATTAAGGGGAGAGCTTGTTACTAAATCTCGGGAACATGCCTCACCGCCAATTAAGGGAAGAGCTTGTAACTAAATCTCGGGAACATGCCTCACCGCCAATTAAGGGGAGAGCTTGTAACTAAATCTCGGAACTATCAGTTTCAAAGATATCAAACGGTGCAGCTTGTATATATTACGTTTGTTATGTACATTAAACTACTTTCATTAGGAACATACAACAGTTACTGTCTGCCATAAGCCTGCTTAATATTACCACAACACTGTAACTTGCTAGGTAGTTAAAGGTAGACATGTCAATCTTTGATTATATTTTTATATTGTCTTGTCCCTTAAGTTTTTCTACATATCTTGAATAGGAATAATAACTCGAATAGTTCAATTCAAATTGTTTTATCTTCAAAATACTAATTATTATTGACTATATTGCACCAATTATATAGTTAAACTTTTGATATATTAAAGAAAACGTAAAACTCAAAATTGTATCGCCTGTTATTTAACTGTATGCAAGCGATAGTAGATTAACAAATACTTCAAGATTGCTGTGTGTCACTTAAAACTTATCCACACCTTAAAAATGTATTACAAATATCAATGTGAATTTAATTCATTATAACTTGTACAACTGATATACCTTCAGTTTAGCATCTGGGTTAAGGATCATTTGAGCAAGGTGAGCGATGGCGCCAGCATCCACAACTGTCTGGGCAAGTTCTGGAGAGTGTTTACAGATGTCACTAAGTGCCGAGGCAGAGATGCGTTTCAGCGAGAGTTCTGGCTCCTGAATACACAAGACCAGTAAAGGAACAGCACCAGCATCCACAACAGCCTGTGCAAGCTCTGTAATTAAAATATCAGTATTGGTTCAGTATAATTTAAATAGTTTTGTCTTATGTAATGCCAGATTGACAGTTTATACAAAAGTGTTTCTCTCATTTCTCTCTCAGCAATGTATAAAAGTATCTCACTTCATGTACATCAACATAGAATAACAAAAATGATCTCCCTTTATGTACAAGAAGAACATTTAAATTATCTCCCTTCTTGGAAATATAATATTGTATAAATTATCTCCCTTCATGTACATTGATAGAGTATATAAATTATCTCCCTTCATGTACATTAAGATGGTATATAAATTATCTCCCTTAATGTACAGTTGTATAGTATACAATGTAAGTGGAAGCTAAAATAGAATTGTCTGAGTGTATATATATATTTTCTTCAGAGTCAACACAATACGCAAAAGTTAAATAAAAGTTTGTCACTCACCAGCATTGTGTCTCGCAATATACCCAAGGGCCCAGGCGGCGGACTCCTTCACACCCGGGTCAAACTCCTCAAGGCAGATGACCAAAGCATCCAGGGCTCCACAGTCTACCACAGACTGGGCAAGTTGTGGTGAGTGCTTGGCAACTGCACGCAACACAAATGCTGCAGCTTTCTTGTAGAATCTCTATTGAGTAAAGCATAAAATTAACTAGTGACGAGAATATATTTGTGATGTTTAGTAAACTACTAACTGATAAGTCAGTAAGACATAATAACAAACAACACATGTAACTTAATTTAGTTCTACAATACCGGTATATACTATATAATTCAATATCTTGTTATATTTGAAATTCAAAATCAAGTTATGCAATATTATTTATATACTGACAACACATGTATTTAAACCTAGGATCTAGTTATGCAATATATATATACTGAAAGGAAAAAGAAACGCAACACGGGAACTTCCGCTATATATTGTATATACTGCACACTTAAAGCGACACTGTCCGTAACTTTTAGCTTATAAAACACACACTAATTATGTTCGCAAACATTACACACCAAACATTACTGAATATTTACTAATTAAAGCAGGATTGTTTGACGGAATTCAATCGCGGTACAAAAAAAAAGAGAAACCATTTCGGGCATTTGAACTCACAGCCCAAACTAAAATTACACTCGCGGTAATAATAGTGAGCGTAAAGTGGTCGACCTAGCTCCCGACTGAGCTAAGCGGGCTATACATATCAATCACTAAATACTATGGTGAAAACCTAATGCGCTAATGGAAGTCACGTGATCGCAGAAAAGGTAAATACGGTGGGTCCCACTTTATTTACAAATAATAATTTAAGCTTTTTTTTTCTCAAACTCACGAATGTATTACTACAGACTTCTTAGTGTCTATGCTCATGTTTTCATGTATATATTTCACTAAATAAAAGTCAGACAGTTATTTGGTTATGCTCAATATCTGCTTACTTACGGACAGTGTCCCTTTAATTCCATATATATTCCTAAATCCCAAGATGTTTTGTAAAAAAAAAAAGTTGCAGTTAAAGAAAGGACACAACTGTGATGTTGTAGCTGTTTTAATCACAGTACACGTTGTAACAAGAAATTCATAAATGTTGAAGTTCCTCTGAAAAATTGAGCCAGTTCAGTACTGTAATTAACATAAGTTTGTGCCAAACACGTACTCTGTCAATAATGATACTTTGCAGGAATACTATTTTCTGTGTTACGTGTTGTTTTAGTATTTTTTGTTAAAGGAAAGATCTTACGTAGCATATAAATTGAAATCTGATTATTCAATCTATTGACAACACCTATAACACAGAATCTAGTTATTCAGTACATTATTTACATGTCACAACACATATAAATCAGAGAATCTAGTTAAAGGCAAAATCATTATATATTCACAACACTGCATGTATTATTTAATTATGCCTCTTAAGGGTAATCCTAATTACACTCAAATTTTTTAAAAGTTATAGTATATCTAATGTATGTCTGTATCGATTAAGAGCAATGTATTATATCAAACATGAACATACATTCTGTTCTGCCAAAGAATACACCAGTTGTGGTAATATGTCACCCTTCACAACTGCCTCTGCCAAATCATCGTTGTAGTTGGCCAAGCGCCCCAGAGCAAGGGCAGCTGTCTGCTGAATGGTAGGTACTATGTCCAGCAAAAGTGGACGAAGGAGGGACATAACACCCGCATTTTGAAGGGTTTCAATGTTTTGCGGGCGTGTGGCCAACTCTGCAACTGTCTGGACAAACTGTGTCCGAGCTTTCTGATACTGCTCAAACACTGTAAAAAAAAAAGAGCAAGATCTTGTTTTATAGCAGGTACTACATAATGTCGTGTTTATTTTAATATAGAAACATGTAGAACACAATAATGAATGAATACCAAATGTCTGATTAAGATTCACAAATTGATGGGAGAAGGTGATGCTACACTCTCTTTCTAGTATTAGTAAATATAATAGTATTACTGGCAGCTTGATTTCTATGAAAGACTTAAAAGCCAAATATTTAGCAATGGCAATATTTATAATACTTGCCTACTCCTTGTCAAACTTTGCAAGATGTTTTATGTTCAAATGGTTTGGCTCTCCCATATACGTAGGAGCCAGGGTGGGTGTGGTGGGGGAGGGGTGGCGAGGTATGTTTTGGTGTGAATGAACCTGACTTTTTTGTTTGTCAAAACCTACAGTACCGCTTTATGCTTGTTTGGCATGACTTTTTTTTTTCTCTCAAAAATTTGGCCCCCTAGTAATTGAAACGTACCTATGCTTATGTCCCCCTGCACACAAGGCTCAAGGTTTTACATGCCCTTTTAATAATGGCATAATCTGACAATAGATCTACCTTGCCCGAATGCTGAATGAGCGCTTTGAAAACCCAATGATTTACCCCATTAGGAATCAAACCCAGGACCACAGATTATATTACAATACAATACTTCATCAGGAAAAACTGTTCATATGTACAAACAAGTTTTAACAAAACTTTACTGCAGAAATTAATGAACATGTAAAATTATTTATGTAAAATTGTATATCTATTTTCACATTCTTGTTTTTTATTATCACTTTAAAATATAACATACCTTGTAAAACCTGTCGCTGGCTCATTTTGGCCTTTCGAATATATGTTTAGTGTGAATTATTGATAAACACTGTGTTAAGAAAAATAAAACTGGCCCGTTTACAATCTGCTTTTCCCTTGCACTGGCGTTTCTATGGTGAACTAGCAACACACTGGACCGAGGTAAATAAATAGAGAAAATCAAGTGGAACATATTAACAATCCAAACGTTAAACAACTATATACAATAGTTAAATATTGTTTTCATGTGCAGTAAGAAAAACCCTTCCCACAGGATTGTAGATTGATATATTTGATAAAGTTTTACATAATGAATAATTATGTATTCGCTGCGGAAAACAAAAATGGCAGCGCCCTTGTGTATCTTCGTTTTGCGAAAGTCAAATTCAATTGTTCGGGTTAATCATGTGGTTGGTATTCTAAATTAAATTTGAGGTATCTTGCTTGGAATAAACTTATTTAGCTTTTCAAATTTCAGCACTAGTTTAAGATTAAGGTCGCAAATTAAGGTTAAGTTCGTAAATTAATCCGGTAAATGGTTGTTTCGGCCAGAAATGTGTTCGACCCAATACTTATGGGGCATGACTTTTATCGGATATAACGCGGAAATATCTATCTATCTATATATCTTTTGTCAAAACACCTGAAGTAAACCAAGAGGGAAAAATGTGGATGCTGCTGGACTCGAAACAGTGACCCCTTGCTTTGGGCAACTGCACTACCAAATGAGCTAAATGGTACACAGCTCACTCACTTACAGGATGTGTGCTCTACCAACTGAGATAACTAGGCTGCGAGTTACCAAATACCACCACGTTCCTCCCCTTTTATCTTTTTTAAGAGCTGACCCATTTTTTCTGGTCTCCTGAATTCACCGAATTACCTTGTCGCCAGTGAAGTAAACTAACCCATAAGGGACTCAAACCCGGAACTCCACGGTGAGTGCTGTACCAAGTTAACAGCTGTGCTGATTGGGACGCTGGGTACCCAAATACCACTGCAGACCACCATCACCAGTGAGGGGAGAGGAGATTATAAATAACAAAATAAAGTAGTTTCCCACTGAGCCCTCAAGACAGGGTGTGTCTTTTATTTTATCTGAGGTTGATTTGTAGATTAGCATGGATTTAGGTGTTTCATGTAACCACGGGACAGTTTCTGCGTCTTCAAGGGCCAGAGGGAGTCAGTAGAAGTCCCTGTTACCACATGTTTTAAAAATACCCCTTAATAAACTTTCCAATGGTGTCACGTTCCAAGTTTGCCTAGGCCAAAAATAAAAATAAATGTGTTTCCGGTGGCTGACCAACCCTATTTTTCAGGGTGCCGACCCCAAAACTTTTTATGCCAAAATGAAAATAAATAAATATATATATATTTGTTCTGAACGATGATTTATCACACAGCTTACATCATGAATGTGAAACATAACACCATTCTATATTTTCTGTATTTCACTGGGCACTGGTGGTATAACTATGCAAATTATTACTGAATTACATAGCAAAAGTGTAAAATATTTAGGTAAGCCATATGATTTTCCAGGAATGTTATTTGATACATTGAGTTGAATGTTTTTCTTTCATGTAAACAATACAACGCTAATAAACTATTAAACTAATTAGTAAAATGCATCTTTTGGTTTTGTATGGTGTTTTACTTCATTAAAAGTGTCGTATAACTTGTAACAGGAACGCTTACTTTCGAGGTAAACTGGCAACTTCACAGAGAAACTTTCATGTTATATCATCAACATGTATGTGTTTTATGTGATAAATCCGTCACAGTTTTACATATCTCACAATATCTGGCTTAAAAAAATGCCTACAGACCTACCTTATTTTTTTCAGAGCATGCAACACACCTAATTTTATGCCCCGCCACAAAAGTGGTGCAGGCATAGTGTTACCCTTGTCCGGACGGACGTCCGTACGTCACATTTTACAAGTTTTATTAAGTCAAATTTTCAGATACTAAAAGCCGTACAGTTTCAAACTTCATACAAACTTACATCTACATGTATATGGCAGCAATATGTTCCTACCCAAATCAGGTCGGTATAAATGACCTTGGCCTACGTTTTACACTTTGTTAATTTATATTCAAGTTTTGCATTCAAGTTTTTTTTATTAATTGAGCTTCTCAGATACCAAAAGCCATACAGTTTCTAAACTTCATACACACATCTGTATGACAGCAATATGTTCCTGTCCGAATCAGGTCAATATAAATGACCTCGACCTACATTTTCACTGACTCTGTTAATTTACATCCAAGTTTTTCATTCAAGATTTTTACATCAAAGTTTTTTTCCAACACCAGATACCTTAGAGAATTCAAACTTTACAAATGTTGATAACTACATGGCAGCGATACGTTCCAATGAAAAATGGGTCGATATGAATTACCTTGACCTACCTTTGGCACTTTGTTAACTCAGTTTCTCAGATACCAAAAGCCATACAGTTTCCATGGAAACTTCATACACACTTCCAACTGTATGATAGCAATATGTAATTGTTCCTACCCAAATCAGGTCAATATCAAGGTGATCTGTTGGGATCACTCTTCATCCGTCGTCGTTAACTTTTGCTTCAAACGACTTCTCCTCAGAAACCGCTTGGCCAATTTTTACCAAACTTCACATGGATTATCCTTAGTTGAATGGTTTTTAGATTGTTAAAATTAGGTCAGCGCGACATCCAAAATGGCTGCCATTACCATATATGGTTGAAACCTTTAAATCTTCTTCTCAAGAACCGCTGGACAGATGTCAACAGTTTTTCTTTTAAAATGATCGCCAATGCCTAGACTATCTTTGTTCAAATGAAGTCCCCAGGTCAAAAATGGCTGTGCCCCGGGGGTCCAAAGTTTGTATATTGAGATTTTGCATGTTTTTCATAGACTTGTATAGGATTTTTTGTGCGTTGTGGTTTCAGAAAAGATTTTTAAAAAAATATTCTGTTCTGAAACCACAAGGCACAGAGCTCTCATATATTTACAAGTAATGGTCCGCTACCAAGTTTGTTCAAATGGTGACCCTGGGGTCAAATTTGGGCCCCGTCCCAGGCTTTACATAGGATTTTTTTTTAAAATTCACTTCTTCTCTGAAACTACAAGAGCCAGAGGTTTAATATTTTGCATTTGCTATAAGCTTATGGTCCTTCACCAAACTTGTTTAAATGGTGACCCTGTGGTCACATTTGGCCCCACCCCAGGGGTCACATGTTTTACATAGACTTGTATAGGGAAACACTTTTAAAAAATCTTCTCTCAAACTGCAAGAGCCAGAGGTTTAATATTTTGATTTCCTATAAGCTTATGGTTCTCTACCAAGTTTGTTCAAATGGTGACCAGGGGTCAAATTTGGCCCCGTCCCGGGAGTCACAGTTTTACTTAGATTTATATAGTAAAAACATTAAAAAATATTTTTCTCTGAAACTACAAGAGCCAGAGGTTTAATATTTTGCATTTACTATGAGCTTATGGTCCTTTACCAAGTTTATTCAAATGGTGACCCTGGGGTCATATTTGGCCCTGCCCCAGGGGTCACATGTATTACATAAACTTGTATAGGGAAAAACTTAAAAAATCTTTTCTGAAACCAGAAGGCACACAGCTCTCATACATGTATATTACATGTAGCCCTGGGGTCACATTTGGCCCTGCCCCAGGGGTTACACTCTAGCACCTTCATTTTGTATTTGATATATAAAACGTTGTCAGTGTCTTTATATCAATGTTGTTAACACAACAGAGGCCACATTTCTTGAACAATTTTAACCAAACTTGCACAGATTGTATATGACCATAAGACTTCGGAAATGTTTGATAATGGGCCAGTACTCAGGTGATCGATTTAGGGCCATCTTGGCCCTCTTGTTTATTAAGTCAATTACTCACATACCATAAGCCTTACAGTATTCAAACTTCATACACACTTAAATCTATATGGCACCATTATGTTCCTACCCAAATCAGTTCCATATAACTTGCCTTTTAATATTACATAAGTTTAACATTTTGTTACTCCATTTTGTAAGCTACCGATAACCCTTTTGCGGGGCATTCGGGTCCCTTGGACACATTTTCTAGTTCTTTTGGCATTATAAAACAACATTTTAGCACCAAACTAGGATAGTGAATATAAACATCCGAATTGAATTTAATGGATTTTATAGTTGCACCAACAGCTAAGGTCATATAGCGATATCCATTGGTGAAGGAAGACACCAGGTGCCCCCCAGACAATTTTTGTGCTCGGGTGAGAACCAGGGTAGAACCACAGATGTTCCGCAAGCCAGCTGGATAGCTTCCTCACATAAATATCCCTAGTCCCATGAGAGCTCAAACCATTGTGGTAGGGGCAGTGATTTCAAGTCAGAGACTAACCACTCGGCTGCCACCATACAAATTTATTCAACTGTAAAACTAGGACACAGATTCTCATGTATCTTTTCCCTCTTGAGTGGCCAAGAATAACCTAAGATATAAATGTGTTGACGAGCCATTAAACAATTCAATTAAACAATAGTCGAACACATAACTGCTCTGTGGGTCCTGGATTTTTTAATGGTGTTATTTCCCTAACCTAACCCTAAACCATTAATAAACTTGTATAATGACAATTATTGAATTATAGTTCAATACCTCTCAGAATATTGCCAGCCATATACAATTTGACCAAGTTTGGAAAAGAGTGGATGACAGTTACCCAAGTTAGAGACTGGACAACGTTAATTTCGTGAATGTTTACTAATGTTTACTATTCCAAGGGTCATAACTCTGGAATTACTGTATCAAACTTGTCTGAGACATCATGCCCATATACAATGAGACCAAGCTTGGAGAAGATTGGATAACAATTACCCAAGTTTAGAGTCCGGACAACTTTTCGACACCTAAGGCACAGGAGTAACAATATATGCCTTTCCACCATTCTTCGAATGGCGGGGTAGGGTCATAAGAACAACATATATTGAAAACTAGTTTGTAACATATACATTATACATCAAGAGGTTAAATGTAGTTTAAACATCGCAAACAAAAGTAATACTCAGCTAAATTAACGAAAAAAGGATAAAAAATCAAAAGAATACATACACTTATTTAATATAATATATACCCTGATCAAGGTCAGTGATTGGACGAAATGTTGATAATAATTAAAATACACCCGATGTCAGTCGTTTTGTTCTACTACTCCTTGCAGTTTCCTCGTACTAACTTGATATGTAGAATACCAATACATGTACTACCTGTATTTGGTAATCAGATTATCTAATCATGCTGGCCTCGCCATCTGAGACATGCAAATGACAAATCTTGATTTTTCATCAGACAACGTTATTTTCGATTTAAGTGATCAAATCCAGTCATGTAGAGAGCTTTAATATAGTTGACCACTTTGTTTGGTAACTTAAAGGTCTTATTTAATTTTATTTTATTTTTCAGGCATTTGCGCATAAAAAGGTACCAGACTCAACAACGTTTTATTCAAACCTTAAAGAACTTTATGAAAATGGTGAAAGTAAAAAAGACAAATATGTAGGTGTTCCAAAAAATGAGAGGGTTCATCCAGAGACCCCAGCAAGAGGTGAATACGAGCTGGAGCCACCAAAGGGAAGGATATATGACAAGAAACCGTTCCCTATAATTCTTCAAGCTAATAAAAAGTATTATTGGTGTTCATGTGGACATAGTCATACTCAGGTAATTATTGTATATCAAGCCATATTCAGGTAATTAGTGTATAATAAGTAATAGATAGAGTGGTTTCATTGAGTTGGTTCATTTAAACATCGAGGTGTTGTAGCATGGTCGGTGACATTTCCTTTGATGAATGCAGAGCATTAAATCGTTTAATTTAGGATAACTAAAGGGGCGTGGCTAAACCATACTACAACTACCGGATATTGGAATTTAGAGTACGGTCAATATGACGTCGCAGTGTTACTAAGTACACCATGCTACAAAAAAGATAGTCTGTCTCAGCTCGTTGGTTATTTAAACATCTCGATGGGCTACGCCCATCTCGGTGTTTAAATAAGCCAACTCGCTGAGACCAGACTCTATCTATTACTTTAAATTAATCAACGAGATGAAACCATACTCTATTTGTTTTGTAGCATGTCCATTTCAGCTCTATTTCAGTTATTCTAACTGTTATTCTCACTGTTATTCTCACAGTTATTCTGACAGGTCTTATTTTCAATTAAATGATTTACACCTGTGTCTGAACAAAGAGAATTGTCTGTGACCATGCTACAAAGTAGATATATTGTAGGCATACTCCGGTAATTGGTGTTTATTAGGGTAAATATATTGTCATACTCTGGTTATTGGTGTATATTAAGGTAGATCTATTGTAGTCATACTCAGGTAATTGGTGTAGAATAAGGTAGATCTATTGAAGTCATAATCAGGTAATACATGTATATTAAGGTAAATATATTGTAGTCATACTTTGGTTATTGGTGTATATTAAGGTAGATCTATTGTAGTCATACTCAGGTAATTAGTGTATAATAAGGTAGATCTATTGTAGTCATACTCAGATAATTATTATATATTATACTCTGATAATTAGTGAAAAGGTTGATCTGTTGTAGTCATACTCAGGTAATTGGTGTTTACTAAGGTAAATATATTGTAGTCATACTCTGATTATTGGTGTATATTAAGGTAGATATATTGTAGTCATACTCAGGTAATTAGTGAAAAGGTAGATCTATTGTAGTCATACTCAGGTAATTAGTGTAGAATAAGGTAGATCTATTGTAGTCATAATCAGGTAATAAATGTATATTATTGTAGATCTGTTGTAGTCATACTCCAGTATTAGTGTAGATACTAGAATAAGGTAGATCTATTGTAATCTTACTCGGGTATTAGTGTATATTAATGCAGATCTGTCGTAGTCATATTCTGGTAATTAGTGTATATTAAGGTAGATCTATTGTCTACATCAGGTAATTGGTGTATATTAAGGTAGTTCTGTTGTAATCATACTCAGGTAATTAGTGTATATTAATGTAGATCTGTTGTAGTCATACTCCAGTATTAGTGTAGATACTAGAATAAGGTAGATCTATTGTAATCTTACTCGGGTATTAGTGTATATTAATGCAGATCTGTCGTAGTCATATTCTGGTAATTGTGTATATTAAGGTAGATCTATTGTCTACATCAGGTAATTGGTGTATATTAATGCAGATCTGTCGTAGTCATATTCTGGTAATTGTGTATATTAAGGCAGATCTATTATAGTCATACTCAGGTTATTAGTTTGTATTAATGTAGTTCTGTTTTAGTCTTACTCTGGTAATTAGTGTATAATAAGGTCGGTCTATTGTTGTCATACTCAGATAATTATTATATATTATACTCTGATAATTAGTGAAAAGGTTGATCTGTTGTAGTCATACTCAGGTAATTGGTGTTTATTAAGGTAAATATATTGTCTACATCAGGTAATTGGTGTATATTCAGGTAGATCTGTTGTAATCATACTCAGGTAATTAGTGTGTATTAATGTAGCTCTGTTGTAGTCATACTCTGGTAATTATTGTATATTAACATAGATCTATTGTAGTTATACTCAGATAATTAATGTACATTAAGGTAGATCTGTTGTAGTCATACTCTGGTAATTATTGTATATTAAGGTAGATAAATTGATTTCAAGGTCACAACAAACTTAAACTTGTCCTTAAAATTGAGCGTGCAACTTGAAATTCTATTGGATCAGTCTTTTAAAGAAACTTTGTACTTTGTATATATTTCTATATTCTAGTTGGTTATACAGCTCTTGATATCCAAGTTCAAGGTCAAAGTGAAAAACTTGGACTTCAAATGGAGAAACTTATATACCAATGTTTTTGGCAAAGTTTTAAAAAGCAGGATCTATTGTTCAGATACATACTGCATGATTTGCAGACTACTAGGTCAACTAACTCAACAGTTATTTTATTTGACTTGGACAGATTTTAGCTCTGTATAATTTTCGAATTCATTAAACAAAATAATATGTACACTGTGTCTTAAAGGAAATGTTGGCATATTTTGAAATAATTATTGAGAGTTATGAAAAACTTGAGAAAATTAGTAAAATGTGGATGATAAACTAAGAAGATATCACATTTGAATGTTCCTCTTAAATTGATATGGAAGTTGCCATTTTGAAACCTATATGGTATCACAGTTCTGAATTACCATACCTAGTATGAACTATTTATTTCATGTTTAAGACAGTTTATGTATGATGTAAATTATTTAAACCAAGACTTTGCTCTTTGTTGAGTCTTTCAGCAATGTAGCTTGATGTCATCCAGGGGCATAGCGTGGCCAGTTTTCAATATACACCTAATACGAGGTGCAAACGTCGAGTGGGGAAGGAGGCTACAGGGAGCCTTCCCCAATTTATTTTTTTCATCTTTGGACCAAAATAGTGCATTTGTCACTCTGATTTTATTGCATTTTTCAACTTTTTAGTTACTCCCGGGAGTAAAGGAGTATGCCATGCTAGGCTCCTGTCATCAACCTTCTACTGGTATCTGACATGATTCATCCATAATTCCTTTCAGACTATATAGTTCAAATGTCATCAGAGTTTCAACTGAGAAAAATAGTTAACTCCTTATACATGTACTTCATCTAGACACATGTCATAAATTGTGATATTTCACCAAAATGTTCACGTCCAAAAGGGGCACAAATCATTCAGTTTATCAAATATTACGATTGAGGTGCAAATATCTTCATGCTCCATATAGATATTTCAAAGCTTTATCCGTTGTACATTGCTCGACTCATTCATATTGAATATTATGACATTTCAGCCATTATGCGATGGCAGCCACAAGAAACTGGCTCCATCAGAGTTTTTGCGAGAAAAGTTTCTCCAGCCTAAATTTGCCCCGAAGTTATTTACGGTGAAAGAGGATGGAGAATATTGGCTGTGTAACTGTAAACAGACGGAAAACCGCCCATTCTGTGATGGCACGCATAAGAGAGAGGACATTCAGGCTAAGAGAACATTGTAAAGTGTGTGTTTTATGTTTTGCAATATAAATAGTGTGTATCAGGCCTGTAGCCAGCCAGTCCTGCTGAAATGTAACCGAGGTAAATCCCTTCCTAGCGGGGTCTGAGGACATATACCCCGGAAAAACTGTTGTTTTCTACAGATGATTTCCTGCATTTTAGTACATTCCCAGGCCAGATTTACAGTTTTAAGTTAGACAGATATTTTCAAGTCCATTATATTATACCTCATTTGCATATTTCACTCTTTGTTTAATGTGACGTCATCCGGTCCATAAAGTTGCATATTGACCGGGCGCCCGGTCCGATAGCTATATAAATGGACGTGTGAAAAAACCGTCAAAAATATATCATAAAACGTATTGATTTAATTTGTTGGTCAGATTCGGTATAATATAACAAATAATGTATGGTGCTTCGGTCCATATGAAGTTTATGGACTGGGCAGTCCATAAACTGGCATATGGAACGAAGCACCATACACTATTTGTTAAATAATGCCTACTTAATATTTGATATCTTCCCAAAATTCTACCGAGGCAAATACCTGTTTTTCTCAGGGTAGCTATGGGCCTGCACGTGTATAATGAAACTACAATGTGAACGTGAAGAGTGGAGACATGCAAGGAAAGATGAGGCTGTGTTAAACTTTGATGTATAATTATGTGTGTGGACGAGCAGTATTTGCACATTTTATATTATAAACGTGTTCCATGTTGTGGACAAGCACATTATCTTATGTTGGTATTCTTACCCGATTTTGCATTATATTATAAACATGTTCAAAGGCATACCTGCCAATATGTGAGAGGCCAAAGAGGGATATCGGTCTAAACAGTAGGAATATTTGGGCTATAAATAGGGATATTTTGATATCAGAGATTATACATTTTCCCTTTATTTAAATTAAACCACAAAATCTGAGATTGTAAATTTACACAAAATCTGAGATTGTAAATTTCACTTGTTCAGCTTCTTAAAGGGACACATAGCAATCTTGAAGTTTTTATCCAGCATTAAAATTAGCCTCTCGATTTATTAAATCCAGTTTTGACTTTAAATCTGCATGCATAGATTTAAATACAATTTTGAGTTTTCAACATTTCTTTGTTATTCTACCATACTAAGGTTTGAATATATTGTTGGTGAAATGTAATCAAACGTGTATTATTCACATGCAAACTCTTAAAGTATTGTAGATAAGCAATGTGTGTACATAGTTAACATGTAGAGTGAAGACATTTGGAGATAGAACAGGAGTTAAAACGTTTTAATGCTGCCTGAAAGATGTCAGGATATTTTTCTTCAGGGGAGCACAATCACTGCTTTGTCCGCCCGTCTGTCTTTTCTTGTCCAGAGCATAAATTACATAAAAAATACTAATGTGACTGAAATCAAACTTTGCATAATTAAAGAAGGCAATGGGAGGAAGTGCAGAGCACAAAGAACTATAACTTTATCTTCATTCAAATTAAAGATACTGCTCTTTGTAATTGCATATTACTTTAATACAATTCTTGTCAGGAGCACTACTAGACAACTGCAAATGGGACTGGAATGAAATGTTACGCAATCAAAGAGGGCAGTAAGATGAAGTGCAGAGCAGAAGAACCATAACTCTTAACTTGAGTAAATACAGAACTATCCCTCTTTGTACATGTTTATAACGTGTCAACCAGACGTCTCGTCTGGAATGTAATGATTTCCATTCCTTTAAATGCTAGGAAACGTCATGTTATTGTTTTGTCCTTTATCTAAGAAAAACAGTCATATAATAAAACACAGATCTACTTACGCTTAATATTGTTGTACATTTTCCCTTTCTGATACAACTTCTGATACGACTTCGTTCACACAATCATCCACTTCGGAGATTATCCATTGGTGTGCTTAAGCTGTGTACATTCACAACAGATCTGCTGAGACTATTTCAGATTGTCGTACCTTTTTTTTACAATGATGACTATTCATACAGACTTCATGCACCTATCGATGTCGCACACACACTCCACGTCGGGTAAACATTGACAATTCTCAGCAGTTTTAATTATTTTAACACGTTCTCTTTTTCAAGCTAATTAACATAACTTTGCGCAGTTTTAAGCTAAGTGTCGGAACTGTGGATATGCAGAACATTTATAGTATACTAGGTAGTGGAGTGTCGGAGTTGTGAAAAGGTCTAGGAGTCGGAACTGTGGACATGCAGGATTTTCCGACTATCCGCTACCTTCTCTATATTCTATATGGATTTAGCGGTGGTCCCAAGATTACATAATATAAGAGTGATTGAACTAGATGTGTTAGGTGAATACATTAAAGGCATGCGTGTTGCCTTCTTCAGCCTTTTTCCAGAATGTATGACACATTACCGTTTGGCAAAGATATGAACAGGTTATAGGGAATGTAAAAAAAAAAGACCTTTGAACACAGAAATCGACATTATTCCTTTATATTTTATACCCCCGCTTCGAAGTCCCGTCCTGTCACGTCGCATTTTATTATTTAACAAATAATGGTTGCATGGTTGCATATTTGCTTTTCCGTTTTGGTATTTTGTGAAACTACATTTAAAAAAAACACATAAGGTTACATTCCACTAATTATACAGACTTCACAAGGTTACACTCCACTAATTTTTACACACGATTCCACTAAGTTCTTAATTTTATTTATTTTTAATCTTTTTCTTTTTTTTATGATTTGAAAATACATAAAACCATAAATTTACACACTATGGATTTTAAGACCTCATAAGGTAACACTCCACTAATTTACGTCGCATCGCTTCACCTTTTATTATTTAACAGATAATAGTTACATGGTTGCATATTTGCTTTTCATTTTTGGTATAATGTGAAAATACTTATGAAAAACGTGTAAGGTTACATTTCTTCTTTTAAGACGTCAAATACGTAATAACCTTATAAAGTTATACACTACCAATTTTAAGACCTCATAACGTTACATTTACGTTGCGTCACGTCACGTCCCTTTGCATTATTTAACAGATAATTGTTGCATGGTTGCATATTTGCTTTTCCTTTTTGGTATTTTGTGAAAATACGTTATGAAAACCACATAGTTACATGTAAATTCCACTAATTATACAGATTTCATAAGGTTACACTCCACTAATTTTTACATAAGATTCCACTAATTTTTAGCTCGACTGATCAGAGATCAGCAGAGCTTATGCCGTGGTGCGGCGTCCGTCGTCCGCCCGTCTGTCCGTCCATCTGTCTGTCCGTAAACTTTTATTTGTAGCGACTACTCCTCTGAAACTACTGGATGGATATTCATGAAACTTTACAGAAATGTTGCCCATGAAGTCTAGTTGATCCTAGCAAAAATTCATGTTGATGCGAAATCCAAGATGGCCACCAAAGCTAAAAATAGATTTTTAAAATACAAGTTTGTAGCGACTACTTCTTGAAAACTATAAGTGATATTGATATGGGACTTTTTCTAAAATGATCAGCATGACATGATGTTGATCCTTGTCGAAATTTATTTCGATGAGACTTTAAACATGGCCGCTAGCGGCCATCTTTGTTTACATAGATTTATATAGTAAAAATTTGTAGCGACTACTCCTCTGAAACTACTGGATGGATATTCATGAAACTTTACAGAAATGTTGCCCATGAAGTCTAGTTGATCCTAGCAAAAATTCATGTTGATGCAAAATCCAAGATGGCCACCAAAGCTAAAAATAGATTTTTAAAATACAAGTTTGTAGCGACTACTCCTTGAAAACTATAAGTGATATTGATATGGGACTTTTTCTAAAATGATCGGCATGACATGATGTTGGTCCTTGTCAAAAATCGTTTTGATTCAACGTTAAACATGGCTGCCAGTGGCCATCTTTGTTTACATAGAGTTATATTGTAAAAACTTGTAGCGACTACTCCTCTGAAACTACTTGACGGATGTCCATGAAACTTCACAGCAATGTTGCTCTTGATGTCTAGATGATTCTAGAAAAATTTCAGGCTGGCTGGAAATTCAAGATGGCCGCCACGGCTAAAAATAGATTTAAAATAAATAAATTTGTAGCGACTACTTCTTGAAAACTGTAAGTGATATTGATACGAGACGTTTTCTAAAATGATCAGCATGACATGATGTTGATCCTTGTCGAAATTTATTTCGATGCGACTTTAAACATGGCCGCTAGCGGCCAACTTTGTTTACATAAGATTTATATAGTAAAAACTTGTAGCGACTACTCCTCTGAAACTACTGGATGGATATTTATGAAACTTTACAGAAATGTTGCCCATGAAGTCTAGTTGATCCTAGCAAAAATTCATGTTGATGCAAAATCCAAGATAGCCGCCAAAGCTAAAAATAGATTTTTAAAATACAAGTTTGTAGCGACTACTCCTTGAAAACTATAAGTGATATTGATATGGGACTTTTTCTAAAATGATCAGCATGACATGATGTTGGTCCTTGTCAAAAATCGTTTTGATTTGACGTTAAACATGGCTGCCAGTGGCCATCTTTGTTTACATAGTTATATAGTAAAAACTTGTAGCGACTACTCCTCTGAAACTACTTGGCGGATTTTCATGAAACTTTACAGGAATGTTGCTCTTGATGTCCAATTGATCGTAGCAAAATTTCAGGTCGGCCAGAAATTCAAGATGGCCGCCACAGCTAAAAATAGATTTTTAAAAAATAAGTTTGTAGCGACTACTTCTTGAAAACTATAAGTGATATTGATATGGGACTTTTTCTAAAATGATCAGCATGACATTATGTTGATCCTAGTCAAACATTATTTTGATTCGACGTTAACATGGCTGCCAGTGGCAATCTTTGTTTACAAAGAGTTTGTATAGTAAAAATGTGTAGTGACTACTCCTCTGAAACTACTTGACGGATTTTCATGAAACTTCACAGGAATGTTGCTCTTGATGTCTAGTTGATCCTAGCACAATTTCAGGTCGGCTGGAAATTCAAGATGGCCACCACAACTAAACATAGATTTTTAAAAACAAGTTTGTAGCGACTACTTCTTGAAAACTGTAAGTGATATTGATATGGGACTTTGTCTGAAATGATCAGCATGACAAGATGTTGATCCTTGTCAAAAATTATTTTGATTCGACATTAAACATGGCTGCCAGTGGCCATCTTTGTTTACCTAGAGTTATATAGTAAAAACTTCAACTTGTAGCGACTACTCCTCTGAAACTACTTGACAGTTTTTATGAAACTTCACTTCACCTAGCTATCAAAATCTATCAGTAGAGCTTCAAGGTCATTGACCTCTTGTTTAATTATTTGTCATGTTATTTAACAGACAATGGTTGCATATGTTCTTTTTCTTTTTTAACGACGCGGAAATACGTAATTATCACCTCATAAGTTATACACTACTAATTATAAGACCTCATGTTACACTCCATTAATTTATGTTTTGTCGCGTCCCGTCAATGTCGCATCATGCATGGTTGCATATTTGCTTTTCCTTTTGTTTTTTCGTGAAAATACATTATGAAAACCACATATGGTTACACTCCACTAATTTTTACACATGATTCCACCAAGTTTTTAATTATTTGTCCTGTTATTTAACAGATAATGGTTTTATATTTTCTTTTTCTTTTTTTATGATAATGAAATTTTCATGAAGTTACACACTATGAATTTTAAGACCTCATAAGGTTACACTCCACTAATTTACGTTGTGTCGCGTCTCGTCACGTCCCTTTGCATTATTTGACAGATAATTGTTGCATGGTTGCATATTTGCTTTTCCTTTTTGGTTTGATGTGAAAATACATTATGAAACCCACATAACATTCCACAAATTATGCAGACTTCATAAGGTTACATTTCACTAATTATACAGACTTCATAAGGTTACACTCCACCAATCTTTCTGTAAGACTCCACATATTTATATCCCCGCCATTGCACTTCCATTTTTGTATGATGTGAACATACTTAAAGGAAATGTAGCGCCACAGCCAAACTATCTTTATTATTGAGAGTTCTGAAAAAAATGAATAAAGGTGAAAGAATTTCAAAAATCGTTTGGCTGTGGCGCTACTTCCCTTTAATGAAAACCTTATACTGTTACACTCCACTAATTAATATATATATATTTTAATTATTTGTCGCGTTATTAAACAAATAATTTGACAGCTAAATGTTGCATATTTTCTTTTCATTTAATATGCAAGACTCTGCTCAGCACGAACTTCAGAGTATTCCTATGCATCCTTATATCCATATTAAGGAAATGATACCTATTCTGACTGGACACCAATGCGGAAGTACTAATCGCCTTCAAATTATTTGCATTAAATTAGTTTTTTAGTTAATTTATATGAAAATACAGAATCAGTACCTTTTTTGAGGATTATAACTCACATATATTCAAACAGGTCACCAAGCGGGAGTATTAATCACCTTTAGTGATAGCTCTAGTTTAGTAAGGTCACGTTATATTTCTTTATAGTTTATATTGAAAGCTTGATGAAGAAATATTAAGAAAAGAATACAGTTATGGCAATGTTAAGTTTTTGTGACGCTGGATGGACCGACACAAGACAACAGACAAAGTGATCCCTATGTTAACTTCTTTTTTCTTTGAAAAGACTTTGCAAAAATGTCATGTTTATATACAGGTTGAATGTATTGTCTGGATTCTAAAACAGATCTATTTTAGGTATCTTGTAGCTGAAGAGTGAGAGTGGAAAAGATTTTCATGATTTGGTTGTGTCCTTGACCTTGATCCTGTCAAACTCAAAATGTATACGGTCCATTTTCTCATCATGAAAGTATAATGTCTATGGACGGACTAATAAACTGATTCCAGTATACCTCGCTAACTTCGTTTTTGCAAGGTAGTACAATCTTCACTAATGGTGTAACTTTCTGTTAAATACAAAAACACTAAAAGTATTAAAGACTTATGACCCAACCTTGGTTATTGACCAACACGAAATTCTGTATACCCTAAGTCAGTTGTCTTGATAGATGTATAAGGGTGACCTGAAGTGAATGAAAGAGCAGTTGTTGTTCCAAGTACGGTGAAGTATTTTTGTACTTTAGGGAGTGGGGAAAAAGAGCAAAACAATTTAGCTCGGGCTCAAGTGAGCTATGTAATCACTTTTCGTCAGTCAACAAATGTCAACGATGATCTCCTCTGAAACTGCTTTTCTCAATTTTGACCAAACTTCACATGAATGATCCTGCATGATCCTGTCGAGCTTTTCCAAATTTATAAAAAAGCAGCATCCAAGATGGCCACCGTTAGCATAAATGGTTTAAACCTTAAAAACTCGTCTTCATTAGAACCACTTAACAGATTTCGATCAAATGAAATCCCCAGTGTTGAAAATGGTCTCGCATCGAAGGTCTAAAGTTTGTATATGGAGACTTTCCATGCTTTATATACACGTATAAGGATAACTTAAAACAAGAGGTCAATGACCTTGAAGCTCTACTGATATATTTTGATAGCTAGATCAACATTCCTGTGAAGTTTCATAAAAATCTGTCAAGTAGTTTCAGAGGAGTAGTCGCTACAAGTTGAAGATTTACTATATAACTCTAGGTAAACAAAGATGGCCACTGGCAGCCATGTTTAATGTCGAATCAAAATAATTTTCGACAAGTATCAACATCTTGTCATGCTGATCATTTCAAAAAAAGTCCCATTTCAATATCACTTACAGTTTTCAAGAAGTAGTCGCTACAAACTTGTTTTTAAAAATCTCTTTTTAGCCGTTGTGGCCATCTTGAATTTCCGGCCAACCTGAAATTGTGCTAGGATCAACTAGACATCAAGAGCAACATTCCTGTTAAGTTTCATGAAAATCCGTCAAGTAGTTTCAGAGGAGTAGTCGCTACAAATTTTTACTATACAAACTATGTAAACAATGATGGCCACCGGCGCCCATGTTTAATGTTGAATCAAAATAATTTTCGAAAAGGATCAACATCATGTCATGCTGATCATTTTAGAAAAAGTCCCATATCAATATCACTTATAGTTTTCAAGAAGTAGTCGCTACAAACTTATTTTTTTTAAATCTATTTTTAGCTGTGCCGGCCATCTTGAATTTCTGGCCGATCTGAAATTTTGCTAGGATCAATTAGACATCAAGAGCAACATTCCTGTGAAGTTTCATGAAAATCCGTCGAGTAGTTTCAGAGGAGTAGTCGCTACAACTTTTCATAATATACTCTATGGAAACAAAGATGGCCGCTGACAGCCATGTTTAACATTTAATCAAAACGATTTTCGACAAGAACCAACATCATGACATGCTGATCAATTTAGAAAAAGTCCCATATCAATATCACTTATAGTTTTCATGAAGTAGTCGCTACAAACTTGTATTTTGAAAATCTATTTGTAGCCATAGCGGCCATCTTGAATTTCCGGCCGACCTGAAATTTTGCTAGGATCAATAAGACATCAAGAGCAACATTCGTGTGAAGTTTCATGAAAATCCGTCCAGTAGTTTCAGAGGAGTAGTCGCTACAAGTTTTCATTATATAACACTATGTAAACAAAGATGGCCGCTGCCATGTTTAACGTCAAATCAAAATATTTTTCGACAAGGATCAACATCATGTCATACTGATCATTTTAAGAAAAGACACATATCAATATCACTTATAGTTTTCAAGAAGTAGTCGCTACAAACTTGTATTATGAAAATTTATTTTTAGCCGTGAAGTTTCATGGAAATCCGTCGAGTAGTTTCAGAGGAGTAGTCGCTACAAGTTTTTACTAAATAACTCTATGTAAATAAAGATGGCCGCTGGCAGCCATGTTTAAAGTCGAATCAAAATGATTTTCGACAAGGACCAACATCATGTCATGCTGATCATTTTAGAAAAAGTCCCATATCAATATCGCTTAGAGTTTTCAAGAAGTAGTCGCTACAAACTTGTTTTTTAAAAATCTATTTTTAGATTTGGTGGCCATCTTGGATTTCACATCAACATGACAATTTTTGCTAGGATCAACTACACTTCATGGGCAACATTTCTGTAAAGTTTCATGAAAATCCATTCAGTAGTTTCAGAGGAGTAGTCGCTACAAAAAAAAAGTAGACGGACAGACGGACGACGGACGCCGCACTATTATACACCCCTAAGTCCACGTAATATTCCAGATGTATCTCATTGTGTTTTGTACAAAAAGGGGCTACAGCTAATTACAGAAAGGACAACCCTGTCATAAGTAGACCTTTTAAGCAAAGTATTCTTTGTTACACGAAATAAATGTTGGTTTCGCTTGAAAAAGTCAAGCCATTTCAGTATTGTGTATAAATAATGTTGAGACTGCAACGTTTAAAGCCTAAGTTTGCTCACCTGCTTGAAACAAATGCGCTTTCTGTCGATAATAAAACTTTAAAGGGGTAACCATAGGTGTGTTCGGTGTGGTTTAAAACCTTCTTTCCGAAAGGACAGGCCTAACGTTGCCCTGTACCATTCGATTAGCAGTAGCATATTAAACATACACTATATAGCGGAAATAACCATTATGCGTTTCTTTTTCCTTTCAGTATATTTTTTAGAAAAATCTTTAAAAAATTCTGAAACTACAGGAGCTAGAGGTATAACATACTGCATGTATTGTAAGCTTATGCTCATCTGCGAAATGTTTTCAAATGCTGACTGGGATCAAAGTGGGCCACAAAGGCTTCTATAGAGAAAACATTGAAATAGCTTCTTTTCTAAAACCACAAGGCATGGATCTCATATATTGTATGTAGCATAAGCTTCATGGTTGTCTACCAAGTTTGTTTCAATGGTGAGTGTATTGTCAAGTCTTGCCCCGTTCTGTGGGGGTGTTGGTATCTGAAACTAGAAGAGCTGGAGGTCTGCATGTAGTATACGATTATGATAATCTACCAAGTTCGATTACCTTATACTGGAAAATCTTGAAAAAAAATAATCTTACCAGACCTTTGTTTGACCCACTTTTGTTACTGTTAGTACCAAGGTCACCGTTAGCCATTCAGGGACCTTTAGCCATCTTTTTTTTAAATAGCAAACATCCTTTCAGTCATTTTTTTCCCCTAAGTTTTCACTATGGTTCATTCACAAAACAAGTAGTATTCAAGGCCAAAACACCAAACATGCCAAATAGAGTTAATATTTATTGCATTACAAAAGCAGTTTGCACATTTTCCAGACCAATTTCTTTAACAAACAACAGTCAAACCAGACTCATCATGAGGACAAATTTAGTGCACTTGTATGCTTTATATGAAACTGAAACATATACCATGTAAAATAAGTTTAGCAACACGTAGGGAATTTTGAAATATTTACCATTTTTCAAAGCATAATAACAAGCACAACATAGAACATTTAATTCAATCCCTTTTTGATATTTAACACACATTTTATTGGTAACTGGTAAATAGGGACTGAATTAAATGATCGCTCTATGTTGCTAAACTTATTTTACATAGTATACAAACCGGTATGATGATTTTAGTTATTTGGAAATGGACATCATTTTGTTCATACCTGGAAGTGCTGTGTAACAGAAATACTGGATATTTATTTCAAAATCAAACAACATCTACTGGACTACATTTTTTTTATTTTATTATCAAAACAGTTTTAATAACAGATCATGAGAATCTAACATTTTATTTAATTGTAAACCAAGGGTATATTTAATATCTAAGAATGATCATGCTATGCTAAAACTGTCCAAATCACATGTTAAGTTTTCTTTCAATGTGTAATCTGGACCATAACTCATTGTATATTAATTCATCCTATTGTAAATTCTCGATATCATTTGCATAATGTCTACCTTGTAAATTAAAGTATTGATGCATCAGTTGTATAAAATATAACAATTTGTCATGAAGCGTACAATTCTGGTTTATTGAAACTCCGTAGTTGCTATTTTTGCTGGAGAATTTTGTTTATTACAGCTCGATAGTGGCTGTTTATACAGGAAATTGTAACTCTGCCGGACCAGTAGTATACAATTATATGTAAATACCAGCAGAGAAAAAAAACTTTTCCCATCCAAGCTTTAGTTTTAACAAGAAAAGCCCCAAAAATAAATTCAGAATATGTTGAGAATGGCTTAAGCCCTAACAAGATGTCTTTTCACTATGAAAACTGGGCATGCAATTGAACCTTTACATGCACATGTACCGGTAAGCACGATTTTAAGATGTTTTGAGTTTAAATACATTAAAACCTTGAACCTCTAAAATGTTTCTCAAAGTCAATATGAATTATATTCCTTTAATAAGTTTGAAAGACAAAGTTTGAGCGGGCAGTTGAATAAAACTAAGCCCTGTTGATTGTACATGGTGGGGTCATATCCGAGGGAAAGGGGCGTAAACAGTAATGCGTCCTCTTTACATCAGTTGGGTACAGCAGATGGCAGTAACACACAAGACTGTCGGAGTACTTGCAGCCAGTTTCCGGAATTATGGCGTCTCCAGCTGACCCTTCATACAGACACTCATCTGGGTGAGTCTCGGGACCTGAAAAGTAAGCATGGTACAGTATTATACAAAATAGAGGTGTAAAACTGAAATATAGGGAAAACTCGAGTTGTGCCCTACTGTGAAACTCTATTTTTTTTTAAACGCATCTTGGGTGCTCCAAACTTTACTACACTGGAAGAAACATTACTTTTTAGGGTTAATTTTTGACACTAGAAATGGGTTTAAAGTGACTAATAAATGTAGTGTTTCAGAAATCTTGGAATTTAATTTTGTTTTCAACATCTCATTAACAGATTATAGGATTATATTTTGAGCTGCCACAGAGAGATGGAAAAGATTCATAGAATTCAGGAATTATGAAAAAGTCTTTAACAACAATTTTACATTGAAAGAAATATAGTTCAAAGGTGAGTATTTAAAACCAAATGTAAGTAAAATTATTTTACAAAACTGTAATTTATTCAGATTGAAACAGTAATTTATTTATTGGTTCTGAGACTCGTGGGTTTTTACCCAAATGAAAATCCACTTGTCGTTTCTGCTACTGTAACAGAGGTATTATGAATGCCCTTTATTGTTTCTGAGACCTTGGTTTTCTGAATGGTGACCCCTTTATTGCTTCTCGGACAGGTGATTTCCGAATGGCTACCCCGTTACTGGTTCTGAGACTGGAGTTCTTTGAATAGAGACCCCCCTGTATTGGTTCTGAGAGTCTTTTCCAAATGGAGACCCCCCTTTATTGGTTCTGAGACTAGTTATGAGACTGGTTATTGGTTCTGAGATGAATGTAAACTCACTTTATTGGTTCTGAGACTGGAGTTTTCTGAATGGAGACTCACTTTACTGGATCTGAGACTGGGTTTTCTGAATGAAGACTCACTTTATTGGATCTGAGACCGAGGTTTTCCGAATGGTTGATGGATCTTGAAGCAGCATAATGGAAATGTTTCTGAATGGTGACTCCCTTTACTGGTTCTAAGACTGGTGTCTCTGAATGGTGACTCCTTTATTGGTTCTGAGACTGGTGTTTCTGAATGGTAACCCCTTTATTGGTTCTGAGACTGGTGTTTCTGAATGGTAACCCCTTTATTGGTTCTGAGACTGGTGTTTCTGAATGGTGACTCCCTTTATTGGTTCTGAGACTGGTGTTTCTGAATGGCGACTCCTTTATTGGTTCTGAGACTGGTGTTTCTGAATGGTGACTCCTTTATTAGTTCTGAGACTGGTGTTTTTGGTGAACCTTTTATTGGTTCTAAGACTGGTGTTTCTGAATGGTGACCCCTTTATTGGTTCTGAGACTGGTGTTTCTGAATGGTGACTCCCTTTATTGGTTCTGAGACTTGTGTTTCTGAATGGTGACTCCCTTTATTGGTTCTGAGACTGGTGTTTCTGAATGATGACCCCTTTATTGGTTCTGAGACTGGTGTTTCTGAATGGTGACTCCTTTATTAGTTCTGAGACTGGTGTTTCTGGTGAACCTTTTATTGGTTCTAAGACTAGTGTTTCTGAATGGTGACCCCTTTATTGGTTCTGAGACTGGTGTTTCTGAATGATGACCCCTTTATTGGTTCTGAGACTTGTGTTTCTGAATGATGACCCCTTTATTGGTTCTGAGACTGGTGTTTCTGAATGGTGACTCCCTTTATTGGTTCTGAGACTGGTGTTTCTGAATGGTAACCCCTTTATTCGTTCTGAGACTGGTGTTTCTGGTGAACCTTTTATTGGTTCTAAGACTGGTGTTTCTGAATGGTGACTCCCTTTATTGGTTCTGAGACTGGTGTTTCTGAATGGTGACTGTGTTTCTGAATGGTGACTCCTTTATTAGTTCTGAGACTGGTGTTTCTGGTGAACCTTTTATTGGTTCTGAGACTGGTGTTTCTGAATGGTGACTCCCTTTATTGGTTCTGAGACTGGTGTTTCTGAATGGTGACTCCTTTATTAGTTCTGAGACTGGTGTTTCTGGTGAACCTTTTATTGGTTCTAAGACTGGTGTTTCTGAATGGTGACTCCCTTTATTGGTTCTGAGACTGGTGTTTCTGAATGGTGACTCCTTTATTAGTTCTGAGACTGGTGTTTTTGGTGAACCTTTTATTGGTTCTGAGACTGGTGTTTCTGAATGGTGACTCCCTTTATTGGTTCTGAGACTGGTGTTTCTGAATGGTAACCCCTTTATTAGTTCTGAGACTGGTGTTTCTGGTGAACCTTTTATTGGTTCTAAGACTGGTGTTTCTGAATGGTGACTCCCTTTATTGGTTCTGAGACTGTTGTTTCTGAATGGTGAATCCCTTTATTGGTTCTGAGACTGGTGTTTCTGAATGGTGACCCCTTTATTGGTTCTGAGACTGGTGTTTCTGAATGGTGACCCCTTTATTAGTTCTGAGACTGGTGTTTCTGAATGGTGACCCCTTTATTGGTTCTGAGACTGGTGTTTCTGAATGGTAACCCCTTTATTAGTTCTGAGACTTGTGTTTCTGGTGAACCTTTTATTGGTTCTAAGACTGGTGTTTCTGAATGGTGACTCCCTTTATTGGTTCTGAGACTGGTGTTTCTGAATGGTGACCCCTTTATTGGTTCTGAGACTGGTGTTTCTGAATGGTGACCCCTTTATTGGTTCTGAGACTGGTGTTTCTGAATGGTGACCCCTTTATTAGTTCTGAGACTGGTGTTTCTGAATGGTGACCCCTTTATTGGTTCTGAGACTGGTGTTTCTGAATGGTGACTCCCTTTATTGGTTCTGAGACTGGTGTTTCTGAATGGTGACTCCCTTTATTGGTTCTGAGACTGGTGTTTCTGAATGGTGACCCCTTTATTGGTTCTGAGACTGGTGTTTCTGAATGGTGACCCCTTTATTGGTTCTGAGGCTGGTGTTTCTGAATGGTGACCCCTTTATTAGTTCTGGGACTGGTGTTTCTGAATGGTGACCCCTTTACTGGTTCTGAGACTGATGTTTCTGGTGACCCTTTTATTGGTTCTGAGACCGGTGTTTTTGAATGGTGACTCCCTTTACTGGTTCTGAGACTGGTGTTTCTGAATGGCGACCCCTTTACTGGTTCTGAGACTGTTGTTTCTGAATGGTGACCCCTTTATTAGTTCTAGACTGGTGTTTCTGAATGGTGACTCCCTTTATTGGTTCTGAGACTTGTGTTTCTGAATGATGACCCCTTTATTGGTTCTGAGACTGGTGTTTCTGAATGGTGACTCCTTTATTGGTTCTGAGACTGGTGTTTCTGAATGGTGACTCCCTTTATTGGTTCGGAGACTTTTTTGTTTCTGAATGATGACCCCTTTATTGGTTCTGAGACTGGTGTTTCTGAATGGTGACTCCCTTTATTGGTTCTGAGACTGGTGTTTCTGAATGGTGACCCCTTTATTGGTTCTGAGACTTCTTTTTTTCCGAATAAAGACTTTATTGGTTCTGAGTCGGATGGTTTCTGAACAAAGAATCCCCTTTCCTGGTTTTGAGAAGTTTGAGAATCAAGATTTCCTTCTTTGGTTCAGAGTCGGGTGGTTTCCGAATGAAGACACAATTTTGATAGCTGTATACATACCATCTGGACATTCGTCGCAGCACAAACCTCGGACCTTGTTTACACATGGGGCCTCTGGACAGGCCATCAGGCTGCACATCTGACCGTACGGCGTACACTGACAATGATCACAAGGGTCATTCGTCATATTCTCTCCCACCTGGTACTCCCTACCATCCATCACACAGACCGGACCCTTTGAAATAAACCACAAGACGTTACAACTTACACACGACAAGATATAAAACGGGAAGGACAAGAGCAATATACCCTTTAGGTATGGGATGGTCAGGGTTTTCGACAGCTCACCAACACATTATTTATTTAGAGTTACTCCCAGAGAAACAGAGAGGATACATATGAATCCAGGATCACCCGCATCTTACTAGGATATACATACAGATTCCCTGGTTCCTTTTCTATGTCTGGAGGATAGTGAGTTCATGTTTAATATCCCCATCTGACGAATCGAATCATTTGAAGCTCTTTGTAAGAAATGTGGTATAAGAGGCGCCATCTACTGGCTTACATAGCTGTTATAACAATATATGAAGTTAGATATGTATTCTTCAATCTGATGTGAAGTAACATACCATCTTTAAAACAGCACCAAGAGAAGAATATTGTTTTGGGGTCTATTTTCCCTTGATATAAACTCTATGTAAAACTGCAACCTCAAGGATATGGCCAAACTGAACCACAGGGTCACCATTTTAACAAACGTGGTAGAAGACATGTTATAATGCTATATGCAATACATCTGTTTCGATCAAGGGAAATAAACTCTTATACAGTAAATCTATGTAAACGATAACTGCCGCCGCCGGATGGACCCTGATTCAATACTAAGAAGAGGTATGATCAGTCAGTTGGTTAGGCAGAGATGCCTTTAGATTGTATCTCAAACTAACCTCGTCTTTTGGTGTAGGAATCGCATAGACTGCTACCAGAAGTATAACTGCACCAACCGAGAGACTTCTGCAGGAAACCATTATCGTAAAGTACCAGTCTACAAAATAAATAATAATCTAACATTTTTGAACAACTCTTCCATATTGTTTTCATTTGTAACTATGGTGATGGATGTTGGTCAAAGGGTAATTTGAGAACATGTTCTTGCTTGTATTCTATACTCAAATTAATAATCTAAACACCCTAAAATAAAATTGAAGGGAAAACAAGAGGTTGATGGATTTTGAAGCAGCATAATGGAAATGTTTCTGAATGGCGACTCCCTTTATTGGTTCTGAGACTGGTGTTTCTGAATGGTGACTCCCTTTATTGGTTCTGAGACTGGTGTTTCTGAATGGTGACCCCTTTATTGGTTCTAAGACTGGTGTTTCTGAATGGTGACTCCCTTTATTGGTTCTGAGACTGGTGTTTCTGAATGATGACCCCTTTATTGGTTCTGAGACTGGTGTTTCTGAATGGTGACCCCTTTATTGGTTCTGAGACTGGTGTTTCTGAATGGTGACCCCTTTATTGGTTCTAAGACTGGTGTTTCTGAATGGTGACTCCCTTTATTGGTTCTGAGACTGGTGTTTCTGAATGATGACCCCTTTATTGGTTCTGAGACTGGTGTTTCTGAATGGTGACCCCTTTATTGGTTCTGAGACTGGTGTTTCTGAATGATGACCCCTTTATTGGTTCTGAGACTGGTGTTTCTGAATGGCGACTCCTTTTATTGGTTCTGAGACTGGTGTTTCTGAATGGTGACCCCTTTATTGGTTCTGAGACTGGTGTTTCTGAATGGTGACCCCTTTATTGGTTCTGAGACTGGTGTTTCTGAATGGTGACTCCCTTTATTGGTTCTGAGACTGGTGTTTCTGAATGGTGACCCCTTTATTGGTTCTGAGACTGGTGTTTCTGAATGGGTGACTCCCTTTATTGGTTCTGAGATTGGTGTTTCTGAATGGTGACAACACATCAGCTTATGGTATAGTGAGACAGCAACCTCAGGTGGAGATGAAATTTTAAGGAAGTTTCCTATTAGCACAAACCCTGCATGGGGCAAAGGTCTGTAGCTCTCAAGCCAAGACCTTATCCACTGAGCTACCAAGGTTGCTAATAACGGAAGACGACAGGATTTGATTACCTCACTAGCTGCTTCTTCAACAATATTAGTTTGCCAAAATTTAAATTTCATAGGAGCAATCTATTAAATCATTTTAGATTTTATTTTTTTAGAATTTGCCTCTTCAAAAAGTCAAGAAACTCATTACTCTACAAGTAATACATTACTCATTACATTACTCTATGAGTAATACAAAAATATCCTTTTTTATGCAAAAAGTAGAACTCAATTTGTTTTCGGAACACAGTGAGTTCCATGTTTTCAAGAGAAAAAAAAGGTTTACGTGTTTGAATTACTCATAGAGTAATGCGTTTCTCGACTTTCTTGACTTTCTGATATGGCAAATTCTTAACAAAAAATAATTCCAAAATTATTGAATAGACCGTTTTAGGTCAACTGTTCATTTTCATTATAAGAAGAAGCAGAAATGGTTTAGGAGAAGCGATCGATCAGTAAGAGCTTTTTCTATATAAGTTTATATAAACAAAGGTACCCTTTGAAGTGAAGTCAACAACGTTTGATTTACGTTTGGACAAACTTAAATATCCCTTGGTAAAAGTCCTGTTTTTGTTGTAGATGAAAATTAAAGATACCAAACTCGTGAATCATGATGAAATGACAAATTAAACTTCTTATACGAGTTTTTTTAAATCAGGTCAACCAACCTTACAGCACGTTTTACCACGGCTTTAGGTTCTATAATCCCTATGTTATACTATTGGACACACAAGCACTCAAAAATCAATGAGAAATTTGTTTCTTAATCCATCAGTAAAATACAATTCTCACATCTGCAGAGTTACAACTGCCCTCTAGTTTAACCTCTGAATAACCTGGCACCAAACAGGCATAGAAGAAATTATACACTACTCAACTTTTATAATCGGTCACTTTTAAAGAATTATATATTTTTTAATAATTCATATTTACATTTGAAATTTTAACCGGCGTCTTTAACAAATATGGCTAGCGATTTATAAAACTTAATCTGCCTTGATTGGACTAAAACCTTGTTGATAAACTTAATAAAATATTGGTATGTGATTTCCAGTTTTTAGTATTCGCGTTATTTTTAAAAAAAACTGGGTGACCGATTATAAAAGTTGAGTAGTGTAGAGATGACTTCTTATCATTGTTAAACAATACCGGTTTTCTTGTTAAAAGGGGTACACCCGGCTTTTCGTGGGTGTCTAAAGGTCCGACTTAAAATTGACATATAATGGTATTTTCTATTCTAAAGGGCAAAAACTTAATAAATCAGCCTAAAAATGACTCCTTCCTTACTTATAAATTAATTCTGAACATTATTATGTGCTATCCTAGGTTACTCACCATGGTTAATTCAAATTTCAGACCTGACACAACACAACATTTTGATATATTTTTATTTTAAACTGGAATATTTTTTTAAAAAATTAAATATGTTAAGATGTTCTAGAAAAAGCCCGATATATCCTCATTAAAATGTTAAGATAAAAGATGTACATACATACTAGTTTGTGCGCGATTTAAATTGACCAAAAAATAACATTTCACATAAATTATTGGCCAATTATTGATTTGATCTTTTTATATTTAAAGTAGCTATCCTGCCAACAACAGCATACTTGCCAACATATTATGAAGCGAAATCGGTGGAATGGCATGCAACGTAATTTTTTTCAAAAAATGGTGTAAAATGGTACACTCTCCTGCATTCCGAGACATAAATTAACTAATGGAACTACACAATTTTCAAGAGACAAAACATCGTAGCAGAAGCACGTATTACACTCCCAGCGATATCTTCCAGACTCGGAACCATACAAATCACATCCCAAAACATTTTTGACTGAAAATTTTGCAAAGCGGTATGAATGCTTATTAAAATCGGTAGGCGGTAGAAGACTTCAGAAATCGGTAGTCTACCGTATGAATCGGTTGAGTTGGCAAGTATGGAACAGCTAAATTTTACGACATATGTACATTATTTCTAAACTTACTGACGATATATATAATTTACCAATTTTAAGAAACCAAGCTCTATAGAGAAAATATAAACGGCTTTAACCAGCAAGCAAGGCCAAACCTCAAAACTGGTGTGTCGAATTAAGAGTGACTCATAATTCATTTTAAGTATATTCAATCATGGGTGTTTTAAGAACCCTTAAATAAACCTATACTTTTAATTGGCAAATATACATTATTATCTGACCTGCACACCTGGCTAGACTTTTGATAACAGTTTTGTTGTGCAATTTTGCCGTTACTTGGAGGGTTAGTTTCTTTAAGCTTCAACTTTAAACTTGTATACAGTGATAGAGCTATTGTTGCTTAAGTAATCTGAGGATTCACAACACTTGTCTAAAACTTAACAGCCCCTTTTCTATTCATATTAATATATATAACTTTTAACCAAACTATGAATACTTACATTAAGTTATCCAATGAAGAAACAGTATATATTTCTACTCTACAATCATACTCCCAACTTCTGATACTGAACAAGCGGCTTTAAAAACAATACATTTATAGTCCAGTACACAGGAAATATAACTTGACCCAGTAAATACAAATAGTAATGCCATCATGTTCATCATGACCAGATTTAAACCAAACACTTGATTAATAAATTATAATACTTAACTGCAGACTCGAGATATATATTCTAGGTCACAGTTAGAAGGTTTGTGGTTCCCGTCTTTCTTTAAAATAATTTAAGGCTAAATCTATTTTCAATGGGAGGCGTCTGTGGCAAAGTGGTTAGTCTCTGATTTGAAATCAATTGCCCCTCACAGCTGCGGGTTCCCCTATGGGCCTAGGAATCTTTATGTGAGGAAGCTATCCAGCTGTCTTGCAGAACATCGTGGTTCTATCCAGGTGCCCGCCCTGCTCGAAAAAATTGCCCGGAGGGGCACCATGGGTCTTCCTCCACCAATGGAAGCTGGAACGTCGCCATATGACCTTAGCTGTTGGTGTGACTATAAATTCAGTTCAATCTATTTTCAAGATTTTTTTTAATGATCCAAATGATAGAGGGAAAATGGCAGCAATTTTTTTTAACATACTTCAAACTTATTTTACCAGCTAGGGCTTACTAGGCCTTGCACATCCAGATCTAGCGAATATCATTTTGGCAGGTCGACGGACATTCAATTTTCATTGGTTAACAGTTAAACTCTTGCACATCTCCGGCAAATTGGAACTGATCTGGAGCAGGCTCTCTTTTGACCTAAAACTGAGGCCTTGAATCGCATTTTATTTGATCATGTCCAGGTAAATGCTTGTCCTTATCAATGGGACGAAGAAGGTCAAGACAGTGCAAAAATGCCAAACTTTCCATGATAACGACTTCTTTTGGTTTCCCCCAAAACAGAGGTTCTCTAATTTGTAATGCAAGTCGTAGTCTACATATTAACTTTGATAAATAAGTGTTACTGTATCAAATTATTTCTTCATTTGTAGGTTTAAAGAAATTAGCATTTTCTCGAAATTAAAAATGTTCAATTTTTAACTATGATAAAGGATTGAGAAATTTCAGAATTGCAACCATACATTAATTGTAGTTGTCTTAAACGTGAATTGTAACTATGCTTAATAGTCAAAGGCCAAGGCAATTTATCTAAAGGATAATCTTTCATTGCTAAGTTTTTTTCCTACTTAAATGTATTAAATTGCATTTCAAGGGATGTTTTTGCTTTTCCCATTAGAATGTATTGCCTCCCACTTTTTAGCATGCATATTACAGATGAACACCAGTAGGTTGTGAAATGTATAGTGGGAGAAATATCTTACATCAAGCCCATTTCTTGTGATCTATGTATTGTGAAGACTTTCTGTTCCACATAATTTTCCCATGATGGCTATTATTTAATGATGTAAGCAGTCTACGTTGCGGCACAAAATACTAAGTCTACTCCAATATAAACACGTCACAAAAATGTACCTGATTTGATACACAACCGCCATATCTACATCCTAAATATGTAGGATTAGTGATCATGACCTGGTCATATTCAAGTATGCATGTACTTCCTACAGGAAGCTTGTTGATGTTTTGCCAGAGATCTCTTCATCCTAAACATATGCTGTCCACGTAAACATACTGTGATCAGATATGGTGTGTATTATTAAGGTTTATAGCTCACCTTTATGTGAATTTTAAGACAAAGAAACTTGAAAATGTGTATATGGGACACAGATGCCCAGCTTTAGCGCTGTCAGTAACATAAGTATGCAAAATCATGTCGTCAATGGCCTTCTTTTAGTAGGAACATGTTGCTGTCATGCACATGTTAGAGTGTATTAAGTTTGAAAGCTGAATGCTGTTAGTTTACCATTGTAATTGTACTGCAGTTATTGTACTGCTGTTATTGTACATCTGTCATTGTACTGCAGTTATTGTACTGCTGTCATTGTACTGCAGTTATTGTACTGCTGTCATTGTACTGCAGTTATTGTACTGCTGTCATTGTACTGCAGTTATTGTACTGCTGTCATTGTACTGCAGTTATTGTACTGCTGTCATTGTACTGCAGTTATTGTACTGCTGTCATTGTACTGCAGTTATTGTACTGCTGTCATTGTACTGCAGTTATTGTACTGCTATTATTGTACTGCAGTTATTGTACCTTGTCATTATACTGCTGTTATTGTTCCATTGTCATTGTACTGCAGTTATTGTACTGCTGTCATTGTTCTGCAGTTATTGTACCCTGTTACTGTACTGTAGTTATTGTACTGCTGTCATTGTACTGCAGTTATTGTACTGCTGTCATTGTACTGCAGTTATTGTACTGCTGTCATTGTACTGCAGTTATTGTACTGCTGTCATTGTACTGCAGTTATTGTACTGCTATTATTGTACTGCAGTTATTGTACCTTGTCATTATACTGCTGTTATTGTTCCATTGTCATTGTACTGCAGTTATTGTACTGCTGTCATTGTTCTGCAGTTATTGTACCCTGTTACTGTACTGTAGTTATTGTACTGCTGTCATTGTACTGCAGTTATTGTACTGCTGTCATTGTACCGCAGTTATTATACCACTGTTATTGTACTGCAGTTACTGTACCGCTTTTATTGTATTGCAGTTATTATTACCAAATTAAAACTGTGAAAATGCATTCACGGTTGTTTAAATTGACCTACTTATGGTTTGAATATGTCCCAATATGTTCCAATCATTATTTTAATTGTATGTTTTGGGCTAATTTCGTATTTTACTTACACTGTTAAAGGGATTGGAGACAATTTGTTGCTGTCATGTAGATGTGTTTTAAAGTCTAAAACATGTATGGCAGTTGTGTGAAAACATAATTAAATTAATGAATTGAATTGGGGTTTTAAGGCGCACCAACACATGAAAAGGTTATATGGCGCCTAGCAGGCATGAACATGCCAGGCTCATCTTCCATGTACATCGAGATAAAATATGGAAAATGGGCCTAGAACCTTCTCACCCTGAACTGCAGAGTTGCTACAAATTCTATCGTAGAAACTCCATTTACGCTGGAGCAACGTTATTGTTTTTCTGCCACTGCTCTTTTGATGCGAGCGAGATGGCACCTGAAACAATGCAGGGATCATGATGAAGACCTTTAATGAACATGAACAAAAAATGATAAAATGAACATGAATTTGGGGGGATTCTACCCCTCTGCCTACCCATCCAAAGGGATCTGCAGTGGCCCTATTCTTTGCCCCGTGACCAAACGGGTTAATGAACTATGTCAAGGTCATTCACACCAATATACTGATGGTATGCTTTATGTTGCAGCATCTAGATGTGCGTTTGAAAGCTGTATGGCTTTTGGTATCAGAGTAATATACTTAAATGGAAAACTTCATGTAAATTAACCAAGTGTGAAAAGTAGTCATTCATATTGACCTACTTTCAAAAGAAGCATACCGCTGCAATGTAGATGTAAACATGTGTAAAGCTTGAAAGCATATATGGCTTCTAGTGTCTCAGAAATGAATTGACCAAACAATTGAAAATCACACTTGAATGTTCGTACGGACAGGATGGATGGAATGACAACGGTAACACTATACACCCACTCCATCTTCGTGACGGGGCATAAAAAGGTGTATAATTTTGTCCGATTAAAAGCTAGATTGATGGAACTTGTCGCACCCATGTTGCTTTGCAGTGGGAAACATCCGTGTGAAATTTCAAACAAATGATTCAAGTGATTGCAAAGTTATGGCCAACTTGCGCCATAACTTTAATGCAAAGGGAGTGCGGATTAGAAGAATAGGGTATATTTCTTACAGTACTTGTTCTCTTTCTTTGAATAGTCAAACTAACAAGATACTCAAGTATTGCAGAGCAATACACGTCCCTATGGGGCATTTTTTTAGTAACAGTGACCTTGACCACAAATGCAATCCCAAACTTGCGTTTCATATAAGCCACCTACACACCAAGTTTCAGGCCAATACCTCATTCACAGTTGTTCTCTTTTTAGTAACAGCGACCTTGACCCAGTGACCCCAAATGCAATCCCAAGCTTCCTTTTCATATAAGCTTCCTACCCATAAAGTTAATCCCAATATCTCATTCCTAACTGAGGGCTGGAGTGGCGGTCGGTAGCGCGGCGGATTCGTAACCGGAGGCCCCGGGTTCAATCCTCCGTGGTGCCACTGAGTTCCGTCGGTGTGTTCTTAGGCAAGACACTTTACCTTAGCCTCGTCCGCCGGATGGGGACGTAAACCGGGCGGTCCCGTGTATCGGTCTATCCTCCAAGCACGTTAAAGAACCATAGGAATCTATTCGATAATAAGAGTAGGGCAGGTTCCCGGATTCCTATGTATCCTTCCCCACTCTCTCTGGGGCGGCTCTAAATAACCTAAACTGTGTTGATGAGCCGTTAAACAACATTCAGTTCAGTTCAGTTCAGTTCATTCCTAACTAAAGTTATTGAGCGGAAACCATTTTTCTATTTTTAGTAACAGTGACCTTGACCCCCAGCCTTGAAAATTGAAAGTTGCAAAATGCTCACAAATCTGTGAAACTGTATTACTATTGTGCAGACGATTTTATTTTATTCAAAGGATATTTAGTATATAAGTGATTTTTTTCCATTATATAAGTAGTACCGATTTCGGTACCATTCCCAATGGCAAAAAGTATGTTTTTCACCAATTGGAGTGAAAAAAATTCCCAATAATTTATTTCCTTTTTTAAATATTTTGAGTGAAACTTTATTTAAAGAGAAGCAGTAGGGAACTATATTCTTTTAGGTCAGGGTAATGAAATACTACGAGAGAATGTATACACAGTAATGTGTTTGCAATGTATTTAAGAATAAACTATTGCTTTTGTCTCATAGTGAAAAATTCCCAAATTAAGGCAAAGTGCCACGAATTTTCCCAATTGAATGGGTACCGGTATTATTCCCAAAAGGGTGAAAAAAATTGCTGATATTATACTTAAATATTATTTGGCAAGCATAGTTCATCTTGATTTTTTTATTGGGATCAGTAGTGCCTATACGGCATATGCCATTTTAAGCACGCACGTGGGATTAGACAGCCACACAAGGATTTGTCAAAAAGTTAAAAAAATGTCAGATATAATGTCACTTTTAAAGCATATATAAACAAATAATGTGCATGTTTTAGTTTTTTGTTTACGGAAAAACATAACTTAAAGTGTATTTTCACATAATAATTTGTTTTCCGACCAAACAATAAAATCATTGAAATCAAATGGAATTAATTCTTTTCCCCCTCCTCCTATGGCATTCATGGATCCTGCTCGTTCATAAAACGTAGAATCAATACAAGACCTCGGTCTCAGGGTGTCTCGCCCACCGCGGCAAATGGCATATGAAATGTTTTATTAAATTTGTGCTTAAATAATGTCCACCAAAGACAACACTTCATATGACCAAGTATCAAACAAATAAAAGCGAGGTTATCGTAAGAATATAAGTAAGTGGTTTAACCAAGGTGTAGTTTTGGGAAAATAATGCAAAATATGACCTTGACCTTGGTATTTTTTGTCGTTCAGCAATGTCCCCCAATTCCAGCAATTCATATGACCAAGTATCAAAGACATAAGGTGAGGCAATCACATAAAGTTAACTGAGGTTAAGTTACCAAACCAAGGTTAAGTTTGGAGAAAATAAGCAAAATATGACATTGACCTTGGTAATTTTTGTCGTTCAGTGATGTCCACCAATGCCAACAATACATCAATACATTCAAACAAAGAAAATGAGGCAATCACATACAGTTAACTGAGGTTGTTACCTAACCAAGGTTGTTACCTAATCAAGGTTAAGTTTTGGGAAAATAACGCAAAATATGAGGCCAAAAAAAAAAGAAGTTTGTTTCCTATTGCTCTAAAAAATTAGGGTCGGTAGGTAGGCATTTTCTTCTTCTTTTTTTTTGGAGCAAGATGTATTTATCTCATAAACCCCATACAAGTTGATGATACAACTGAAATTTTCTCTGTAATGTCAGTTTACCTCGATATATTGTGATAAATGATTTTAACTTTCATAAAAAGTTTTAGGGTCGGCCCCTTAAAAATAGGGTCAGTCGGGCCACCGGAAACACAGGTATTTTTTTTTTTGGCCTGACCTTGGTAATTTAAGTGATGTACGTAATTTACGTGATGTCAGTTGACCCAATAAAGCATCTGTGGAAGTTTCAGAAAAATTCCAGCAGCGGTTGTTGAGATATAGTGATTTAAAATGTGGCCGCTGCCGGAAAAGTGACTGCTGTCTCGCCACCCACTCGTGGGCAAGACAAAAAAAGGCCTTACTGAGCGGAAACCATTTTTAGTAACAGTTACCTTGACCACAAATGTAATCCCAAGCTTCCTGTTCATATAAGCTAACTACCCATAAAGTTTCATTCCAATATCTCATTCCTAACTAAAGTTATTAAGCGGAAACCATTTTTTCTACTTTTAGTAACAGTGTATTTTTTACAATTTCTGTTGCCATAGCAACCACAATATTTGGCATATCAATACAACAAAATGGTGTGCATGATCTCCTCACTCTTTTTACATACAAATTTTCATTAAATTAGCTTAAGCATTTCTTTTTTATCAAAGGATCTATATATTTTGTGTATTTTTACTATTTCCGTTGCCATAGCAACCATATTTTTTGTCAAATCAACAAAATAAAATAATGCGCATAATCCCTTCATTCCCCTTTACCATCATACCAAGTTTCATAAAAATATATTCAATACTTTTCTCATTATCGTAGGATCCATATTTGTTGGATGGACTGACGGACGGGGAGCAAACCTCAAGTGACACACCGGCAGGGGACTAAAAATGAAAGTTAGCATGATATGAATGAAGATAATGTAGCATCAGATTTGGGTTACTTTAGTACTTGATTTAAATGGGGAAAGAAATAGTACCATGTATTAACTGACAAATATGGACAGATTTTGATTCTTTACCAAACCTCATATTATTGTTTTTCCGGACTATCAGCCATCAACTGTGTTTTTCCGCTATATTTTAAAATATTAAACTTACAGGTCCGCTAAACATTTATAACAAAAAAAGTCAGCAATTCGGATGAATGCCTCCCCCATCCTATGCTCCCACTCATATGATAAGCATTTATGCAATCTGCTCACTGGTTCAGAGATATATGGCAAATATATATATACTTAACCTAGATCGTTAAAGCTTAATGGTGCCCTTGACCTTGGCAACAGGCACCTGGGAACTGAACTCAACACACCATGATGTGATAAGCATTTATGCAAAAGCAAATCTGCCAACTGGATTGAACCTGGGAGTTGGAACGTAACATGCCATCATAATGTCACAAGCACTTTATGCAGAAGAAAATCCAAATTGGCTAATTGGTTTAGGAGATATGGAAAAAGACACAAAGACACACACTTTGAACTTTATCAGTGAGAGTTACCACCAACTTGATTACAAACAGTAGTGTTATTACTTGCTGGTCCTTTGGGATCATCAAACCCAATCTTCGTGGCTTTAAAGTAGAAAATCGCTTAAGCCGGTGCTAGGTGGCGTGAGGTGTTCCACTTGACACTACCTCTCATGAACAGACTCAATACAAGAAATCCGTGGATTCACGTCTCGCCTAACGGGGGCTGGACTTAAAAATAAAAAGGTCAATGATGCTTAACTGAAAGTTTGTAAACGTTTTAGTAATTAAAAACAATCGAGTTTGCCGTTTGCTGAGATGACATTTAAGTGCATTTGTTTAAAAACAAAATGCCATTCTATTAAAAACAAGAGGCCCAAGAGGGCCTGTGGATGCTCTACTGGCTAAAACTGCTCTTATACCAAGGGTTGTCGACATAAAATTCCCATCAGTAGTTTTTTTAAAACATTGCAAAAGCAACAGGGCTAGGATGGCCTTAGATCGCTCACCTGGTAATCATGGGCAATAAGTCTGCTGTGTCTAGTCTGGCATGGGCATTTTTTAATTTGTCCCACTTTCTTCTATGAATGAAATTTCATAACAAGAGGTCAATGACCTTGAAGCTCTACTGATAGATTTTTGATAGCTAGATCAGCATTCCTGTGAAGTTTCATGAAAATCCGTCAAGTAGGCTAGATCAGCATTCCTGTGAAGTTTCATGAAAATCCGTCAAGTAGTTTCAGAGGAGAAGTCGCTACAAGCTTTCATTATATAACTCTATGTAAACAAAGATGGCCGCTAGGGCCATGTTTAACGTCAAATCAAAATAATTTTTGACAAGGATCAACATGTCATACTGATCATATTAGAAAAAGTCCCATATCAATATCACTTATAGTTTTCAAGAAGTAGTCGCTACAAACGTGTATTTTGAAAATCTATTTTTAGCCATGGTGGCTATCTTGAACTTCCGGCCGACCTAAAATTTTGCTAGGATCAATTAGACATCAAGAGCAACATTCCTGTGAAGTTTCATGAAAATCCGTCGAGTAGTTACAGAGGAGTAGTCGCTACAAGTTTTTACTAGATAACTCTATGTAAACAAAGATGGCCGCTGACAGCCATGTTTAACATCGAATCAAAACTATTTTCGACAAGGACCAACATCATGTCATGCTGATCATTTTAGAAAAAGTCTCATATCAATATCACTTATAGTTTTCAAGAAGTAATCGCTACAAACATGTTTTTTGAAAATCTATTTTAAGCCGTGGCGGCCATCTTGAATTTCTGGCCGACCTGAAGTTTTGCTAGGATCAATAAAACATCAAGAGCAACATTTGTGTGAAGTTTCATGAAAATCCGTCAAGTAGTTTCAGAGGAGTAGTCGCTACAAGTTTTCATTATATAACTATGTAAACAAAGATGGCCGCGGCAGCCATGTTTAACGTAGAATCAAAATAATTTTCGACAAGGATCAACATCATGTCATACTGATCATTTTAGGAAAAGATGCATATCAATATCACTTATAGTTTCAAGAAGTAGTCGCTACAAACTTGTTTTTTGAAAAATTATTTTTAGCCGTGGTGGCCATCTTGAATTTCCGACCAACCTGAAATGTTGCTAGGATCATTTAGACATAAAACGCAATATTCCTGTGAAGTTTCATGGAAATCCGTCGAGTAGTTTCAGAGGAGTAGGCGCTACAAGTTTTTACTAAATAACTCTATGTAAACGAAGAAGGCCGCTGGCAGCCATGTTTAACGTCGAATCAAAACGATTTTCGACAAGGACCAACATCATGTCATGCTGATCATTTTAGAAAAAGTCCCATATCAATATCACTTAAGAGTTTTCAAGAAGTAGTCGCTACAAACTTGTTTTTTAAAAAATTATTTTTAGATTTGGCGGCCATCTTGGATTTCACATAAACATGAATTTTTGCTAGGATCAACTAGACTTCATGGGCAACATTTCTGTAAAGTTTCATGAAAATCCATTCAGTAGTTTCAGAGGAGTAGTCGCTACAAAAAAAGTTTACGGACAGACGGACGACTGACACCGCACCACGGCATAACCTCTCTCTCCGCAGGTGGGTGTGTGTGTGTGTGTGTGTGTGTGTGTGGGGGGGGGGGGGGGGGGGGGGGGGGGGGGGGATCCAAAATGAAGTAACTACAGATTTAACCAGGGAAAATACAATATAGCATTTTTCAACAAATCAAGGGCCATAACCAGTCGTTACTAACTAGATCTAGCTGGTTTTCAAACTTGTCCAAAATTTCATTGATATATCATGCTTTGCACAACTAGACATCATACTGAGGCTTCCTGCCAAATTTTGTAGAAATCCAACAAGCCGTTTAGGAGGAGTAGCGCCGAAAAGAAATTTAAAATAAAAAATGTCAAAGTGCCATAAATCTGTCATAAGTCAGCAAACTGGAACAAAAGCGTGATATGCACAACTAGACATCTTACCGATGCTTCCTGCCAAGTTTCGTTGAAATCCAACAAGGCGTTTAGGAGGAGTAGCGTCGACAAGAAATTTAAAAAAAAATGTCAAGGGGCCGTAACTCCATCAAAAATCAACGAACCGGAAAAAAAAAGCACAGGCACAGCAATGCTTCCTGCTAACATGGCGTTAACACCAAAAAAAATTAAAACAAAAAATAATGAAACGAAAATTTAAAAAAAAAAAAAACAACAACACTGTAAGTGATAAATGCCCCCTTAGTGTCCTTTGACCTCTAAGTATGACCTTGACCTTGGAGTCATGGACCTTGATTTTGTGCACGACACGTCGTTTGGTTGTGGTGAGCATTTGTGCCAAGTTATTTGAAAATCCGTCCAGGCATGCAAAAGTTATTGACCGGACACGATTTGACCTTTGACCTCTAAGTGTGACCTTCACCTTGGGGCCACAGACCTGGATTTTGTGCGCGACACATCGTCTTGTTGTGGTGAGTACTTGTGCCAAGTTATTGGAAAACTGTCCATGAATACCAGAGTTATTGACCGGACATAATTTGACTTTTGACCTCCAAGTGTGACCTTGACCTTGAAGACCTGGGTTTTGCGCGCGACACATCGTCTTGTTATGATGATCAGTTGTGCCAAGTTATTTAAAAATCCCTGCAGTGGTTGTGACGTTACGGTCCGGACACGAAATTGCGTACCTTTTTTTGACCTATGAACTTCAAGTGTGACCTTGACCTTTGAGGTACAGACCTGGGTTTTGCGTGAGACACATCGTCTGGTTATGGTGATCACTTGTGCCAAGTGATTTAAAAATCCCTGCAGGGGTTGTGACGTTACGGTCCGGACACGAAATTGCGTACCTGTTTTTTACCTATAAACTTCAAGTGTGACCTTGACCTTTGAGGTACGGACCTTGGTTTTGCGCGCGACACATCAACTTGTTATGGTGATCACTTGTGACAAGTTAATCAAAAATCCATGCAGGGGTTTTGAAGGTACAGTCCGGACACGAAAAGCGGAATGACGGACAGACAGACAGAATCCGGACAGACGGACGGTGCGATTACTATATGCCGTCCTAATTACTAATTTTTCGGGGGCATAAAAAAAGGCAAAACATCTGGTAAAGTTTGGTAAAGATCAGATGAAAAATGAAAGCCCTATCGTATTGAGGCAAAATATAGCATTTTTTAACTAAATCAAGGGCTATAACTCCGCTGTTATTGGTCCGATGTGGCTGGTTTTCGAACTTGTGCGAGCTTTCATTGATATTAACAATCTGGTATAGTTTGGTAAAGATCGGATGAAAAATGAAGGCCTTTGGCCAGTAGAGCTAAATATGATCAGCTCCAAAAAGTAGGTCAAGGTCATAGATGAAATTCAGGCATCCAAAAAAAAGATGCACTACCAAAGACACAACTATGTCAAAATAGAATATGTGTTCTTCCAAAGATTAAGCTATAAATTAGGTTTAAAAACATCTAGTGCATAATTCTAGTTCATGAGAAAGTGATGTAAATGTTACAATTAAAGTTATCTGCCCTTTGCTTGGATGGTGAAGGTCACATCCACATTTGCTTTGTCACGTTGCAATGTACCACTCAAGATACAACTATAAGCAAAGTTTGAAAGGTCTTAGTGCATACAGTTTGTGAAAAAGTGACCTAAACGCCAAAGTTGAAGGTAAAAATTATAAGGTTATCTGCCCTTGCTTGGAGGGTCAAGGTCACTTCCACATTTGCTTTGTCACGTTGCGATGTACCACTCAAGATACAACTATAAGCAAAGTTTTAAAGGTCTAGTGCATACAGTTTGTGAAAAAGTGACCTAAACGCAAAAGTTGAACCTAAAAATTATTAAGTAATCTGCCCTTTGCTTGGAGGGTCAAGGTCACTTCCACATTTGCTTTGTCACGTTGCCATGTACCACCCAAGATACAACTATAAGCAAAGTTTGAAAGGTCTAGTGCATACAGTTTGTGAAAAAAAAAGACCTAAACGCAAAACTTGAATGTTGACGCCGCCGCCGGAAAAGCAACACCTATGTCTCTTTTTTTCTTCGAAAAGGCGAGACAAAAACCGAGTCTTGAGTCTACTACTTTTATCTCTTGTTTGTTGCTTCCAAGGGATCCCCTTTTCAGTATTTTTTTCTTGATGTGGCAAGCATTTATGCCAAAAGTTATCAAAATCTGCCCATTGGTTTAGGAGATATGGCGAAGACATGAATCCAGATGGACGTACAGTCTAAGTACTATATGCCACCAGCTCATCGAAAGCGGGGGCATGAAAAGGCAACCTTTATTGTATATCAAGTACAAATGCTGTTGTGATCTTATTAACATACTTTAATACTGTGAAACCAATTTCTGTGATTAAATGCGAGAGTAAGGAAGATGAAAGTCACGATGAAAACAGTTTATTACAGAAAAGTGAATCACTAAAAAATCTACACAAGATGATGATCAGACAACATATGATATGAAACTTATTAACAGAGCAATTGAATTTTCATCAAGAAACATGATTTTAAAGGGACACTGTCCGTAAGTAAGCAGATATTGAGCATAACCATATAACTGGCTGACTTTTATTCAGTGAAATGTATACATGAAAACATGAGGATAGACCCTAAGAAGTATGTAGGAATACATTCGTGAGTTTGAAAAAAAAAAGTTTTAATTATTATATGTAAATAAAGTGGGACCCACAATATTTACCTTTTCTGCGATCACGTGACTTCCATTAGCGCATTAGGTTTTCACCACAGTATTTATTGCGAAATATGTATAGCCTGCTTAGCTCAGACGGGAGCGTTGTCGACCACTTTATGCTCACGCACAATATTATTACGGCGAGTGTAATTTTAGTTTGGGCTGCGAGTTCAAACGCACAAAGCGGATTTACTTTTTTTTGTACCGCGATTGAATTCCGTTAAACAATCTTGCTTTTAATTAGTAAATATTCAATAATGTTTAGTGTGTAATGTTTGCGAACATAATTATTGTGTGTTTTATAAGCTAAAAGTTACGGACAGTGTCCCTTTAAATGAAGAGAAATAAAAAACAAGAGGCCCAAGAGGGCCTGTGGACGCTCTACTGGCTAACATGGCTCTTATAACATCAATGAAGTGAGTGACTGCCATTTACGTTTTTTTGAAAGTTTCGGGCAAAAAACAGCTTTTTAACTAAATCAAAGGCCATAACTAAAGAATCTGGTAAAGTTTGGTAAAGATCAGATGAAAAATGAAGGCCCAACCGTATCAACGAGGCAACATATAGCATGTTTAACTAAATCAAGAACACCTCTGTTACTGGTCCGACTGGTCGAACATAGAGCTAAAAAAAATTTAAAAAAAATTGCAAAGAAAAAGAAATTCAAAAAAAAATTAAAAAAAAAATTTAAAAAAAATAAAAATTGCAAAACATTTCAAAAAAAAAGAGAAGATATTTCAAAAAAAAAAATTCAAAAAAAAAAATTTAAAAAAAAAAATTCAAAAAAAAATTCAAAAAAAATAAATCTCTATACATGGACCTATGTAAAACATGTGACCAGAGGGTTACCATTTGAACAAACTTGGTAAAGGACCATAAACTTACAGCAAATGCAAAATATTAAACCTCTGGCTCTTGCAGTTCCAGAGAAGATTTTTTTCTTCAGTTTTTCCCTCTACAAGCATTTATGTAAAACTGTGAATCCCCGGGGCAGGGCCAGATGTGACCCCAGGGTCCCCATTTGAACAAAATAGGTAAAGGACCATAAGCTTATAGCAACACCAAAATATTAAACCTCTGGCTCTTGCAGTTTCAGAGAAGAAGATTTTTTAAGTTTTTCCCTATACATGTCTATGTAAAACATGTGACCCTTGGGGCGAGACCAAATGTGACCCCAGGGTCACTATTGTCACTATTTGAACAAACTTGGTAAAGGACCATAAGCTTATAATAAATGTAACATATCAAACCTCTGACTCTTGTAGTTGGCGAGAAGAAGATTTTAAAAAAAAAAATCCTATATAAGTCTATGTAAAACTGTGACCCTCGGGGCGGGGACAAATTTGACCCCCGGGTCACCATTTGAACAAACTTAGTAGAGGACCATAAGCTGATGCTACATGTATTACATGAGAGCTCTGTGCCATGTGGTTCCAGAGAAGAAGATTTTTTTCAGTTTTTCCCTATACAAGCCTATGTAAAACTGTGACCCCCGGGGTGGGGCCAAATGTGACCCCTGGGTCACCATTTGAACAAACTTGATAGAGGACCACAAGCTTATAGCAAATGCAAAATATTAAACCTCTGGCTCTTGCAGTTTCAGAGAAGAAGATTTTTTAAGTTTTTCCCTATACATGTCTATGTAAAACATGTGACCCTTGGGGCGGGGCCAAAAGTGACCCGAGGGTCACCATTTGAACAAACTTGGTAAAGGACCATAAGCTTATAGTAAATGCAAAATATCAAACCTCTGGCTCTTGTAGTTTCCGAGAAGAAGATTTTTTAAAAAAAAATCCTATATAAGTCTATGTAAAACTGTGACCCCCGGGGCGGGGACAAATTTGACCCCAGGGTCACCATTTGAACAAACTTAGTAGAGGACCATAAGCTGATGCTACATGTAATACATGAGAGCTCTGTGCCTTGTGGTTTCAGAGAAGAAGATTTTTTAAAGTTTTTTCCTATATGTCTATATGAAAAACATGCAAAACCTCAATATACAAATTTTGGACCCCCGGGGCACGGCCATTTTTGACCCCGGGGACTTTATTTGAACAAACTTGATAGTCTAGGCGTTGGCGATCATTTTAAAAGAAAAACTGTTGAAATCTGTCCAGCGGTTCTGGAGAAGAAGATTTTTTAAGGTTTCGACCATATATGGTAATGGCAGCCATCTTGGATGTAGCATTGACCTAATTTTAACAAATCTAAAAAGCATTCAACTAAGGATCATCCACGTGAAGTTTGGTCAAAATTAGCCAAGCGGTTTCTGAGAAGAAGTCGTTTGAAGAAAAGTTAACGGACGACAGACGACAGACGACAGACGACAGACAGACAGACGACGGACGACGGACAACACAGCATCCCATAAGCTCTGCTGGCCCTTGGCCAGTAGAGCTAAAAACATTAAATTTTGCTTGAAGAATGTTAAGTGTAGAAAAATGTCAAGTGCTTGTTTTCAAGTGTTTTATGCACTTTCCACCAACCTACACTAACTGCACTTGTATATTTGTAATACATCAAAATATGCATACTGTATACAAGAAAATGGTTTAATATTCTGGAAAATGAACAAATTTTCAACAATGATAAGAAACAGAAAAATAAAATGCATATTAAATTGTCTTATTTCTATCAAATAGACAAAATGACATTACAATTATATCTGTGTTACACACATACAAAATAAGAGAAACGCACGTTTTAAAAAAATACAGAAAATGGGTCTATAAAAAGAATAACTGAATTGAGTTTTACAGCGCACAATAAGAATAGCAGCCAAATGTTTTCCATTACAAGAATGTCCAGTAAAACGATTTCTTATCAATAGGAGCAAGGAAATATATGTTAAGAACAGTTCCGCAGTGTTACCAAGCTGTCAGTTACTAGATAGTCAAAGTGTCCATGTATTTCGATTCATTTCTTAGTCAGCAAAACTTTTTTCTTTTATCAACGGAAAGTGCCTGTATATGACGTCCTATTTAATATTGTGTGCAAAATAAATCTAAAATAACTCACGTCAGTTTTTAGTCCTATCAAATGATTAAAATACAATTCTGTCAAGTATCATGGAAATATATAAAGTCAAAGTACACGGTACAACATAATACATGAAAAAGATTGGACATTTTTCCAATGATAAAGCAGGAGTGACCTTTGTTTTTATTGGTGGTTGTCAATTCTGTGGTTATTAGTCTGCCATGTATGACACTGTTCATAACATGTTTACTTTCTTAAGGTCATGTCGCCCTTCTGTTCTTCATCATTAATAACACTTGGTCACCTTTTTTCGTCTATTTTGTACTGTCCATGTTCCTCCAGCTGTGCCATATGGCAAGGTGTCCAGTTGCGTTAGGTGTCCGCTTTCGTCAGATAAAAATGCAATCTGTGGTTCACAGATAAAAAGGTCATTCTTCCTGGTAAATTTTAATATATTCTATACACAGGTCACAACAATTAGGTCTGACAGTTGTTTATGTACATGTATGTATTCTGTCTAAGTGTAGGGTAGGTAGGGCGTGTCCGTGTACGGTTTATGGGACGTCTTTGTCTTCTGTTCTGTTGTATTGTCGTCAAGAGTCCTGAAATAGAATCTTTACATTTAAAATGATCTTAAATTGTACAACAAATAAAGAAATATGTCCGAATAAAGGAGTTAAAACTGAAAGGGTGCTCTGTAGTCAGACATAGAGCACCCTCTGGCAGTGAATCTTAGTGTCTTACTAAGGTCATTACTGATGTATCACAGGATACCATGTCACTAGTTATTCCTGAAGTAACATCATAAATCTTTGTGATTGGACAAGTACTGCTTATAGTTAATCAAACCATATAATTATTTTTCAGTAACACATTTAAATCACTCTCTTCTATTGTGAGCGGTGTTGGTATTATCTTTTTCATGTATCCGTCGTAACATAATGGCATAAATCCAAACCTGATTGTGCCTAATGCAATCAACCAGTCTGGCTGCTGACAGTGTATAGTTTTACAAAACCAATCTGGCTGTCGACAGTCTAGTTTTACAAAACCAGTCTGGCTGTTGACTGTCTCAGTTGTACAAAACCAGTCTGGTAGCTGACAGTCATTAGTTGTACAAAACCAGTCTGGCTGTCAACAGTCTAGTTTTACAAAACCAGTCTGGCTGTTGACTGTCTTAATTGTAGAAAACTAGTCTGACTGTCCAGTCTAGTTTTACAAAACCAGTCTGTCTGTTGACTCTTAGTTGTACAAAGCCAGTCTGGCTGTCGACAGTCCAGTTTTCCGATTCCAGTATGGCTGTTGACAGTCAAGTTTTCCAAAACCAATCTGGCTGTTAACAGTCTAGGTGTACAAAACCAGTCTGCTGTGGACAGTCTAGTTTTACAAAACCAGTCTAGCTGTCGACAGTCTAGGTTTAAGTGAACGGTTTTGTTTGTTTGTATGGTGTTTTATGTCATTTTCAACACATGTAAGGTTATATATGATGGTCGATTTGTTTGGGGTGGAGGCAGACCACCCATTTTTCCTGGGTAGAACCAGTACTGTACACCTCCCACCATCCGTAAGAATCGACACTTACTCACTTACTAATCAAGCTCCCAGTGGGATTCAAACCACTGAACTTGTGTATGTTTTTTTAGGTTACATGTTGGAATCAGTCTGGTTTCGTCTACACTTTCACAGTTGATTCCCTTAGTTGTGTACTGTCTGATGCATTTCTCTTTTCAGATAAACATGTTAGGAGAACACGCACAGTCTAGATTGGTTGTACTATTGCAAAATGTGATATGAACATCAAGCGACTCCTAATGTTTTGGTTGAAGATCACAATCACTGTCTGGAGAAAGAGGATCCATCAAAATTCTTGGTATCTATTCTTTTCGACAAATACAACTTCTGCACCAACTAATCCATGATCATATCTTACAGTAGCTATCCCGTCATCAACATATTTTCCAAAAAATGTAAACCGTTCCAAAACCTACTGACGACGAGGATTATATGTAACTTACATGTTTTTGAGAATCCTAACTCTATAGACACACTATAAACAGCTTTAACCAGCCATGCAAAACCCCAAACGGGAGCGTTGAACCAACTCATAATTCATTTCTCGCATATTCAATCACCGGTATATAAGAACCCCTGAACAAATTTAAGTAAACAGATACACAGTATAAATACTGCAGCATTTCCATTCTGAAGAAAAAATGATATAAAGAAGCTATTGAAAGAGATTAACTATGGTGTGCTTGTAGAACTGATCTCATTTAGAATTAGATATTTTGGGTGGGTGTAGAAGGGACTTCAGACTTGTAAAACCATTGTAGTTTTTTCTAGTTCCAGTCAGCTGATAGTAATTACTACTAGCAACTGATATATATATGGAAACAGAGTTGCGTTTAATTATTAGACCAATCATTAAAAATTGTTTGTTTGCTGGTTCCCTACTTACCTTTATAAAAAAAAGTGCCTTACACAAAACTTCTACCCACTGTTGAAATCGTGGGTTGGGAAACAGCAAGCAAACTATTTATTAAGGATGGCCTCATCATCAGTACTATTTTTTTAATGCTGTAACAATTTTTACCTTTAATTCATCTCGTCTACACGCTGCCTCTTGTGGCCATCGTCGTCTTCATTCTTCTGTGGCTCAGCTTCCAGCACCTTCAACCTCTGACCTGCCACTGACTGCCCGTGGAGTACTCGTATGGCTGTCATCGCCGAGTCCTTGCTCGCAAACTTGGCATATCCGAAGTTGCGGCCTGAGAATTACACCATACAATAAGGAGGAGCACAGTGAAATCATAACCAAATCAATTTTGTGGACACCTCTATAACTATCGCTAAGTGATGGATACCCTCGCAAATACTCTTGTTTTGTAGTGTAGTGTTGGAAAATTCCACTCGTCTGCTCGCCATGGCGAGTATCTATTGGTTCAGGACGAGTAAATATTTACATTCATTCGTCTTGCTGGACGAGTAGAATTTCAACCATCCACAATTCAATGAATAATCCAAAATCCAATAAAATTGTTCGGTTTGTAACTCAACAGCTATCAAATTTGACAAATAGAACAATAACAATGCCGCCCATGCGTACTGGCCGTTATTGATTTCCCGGATGTAAAACCCGGGACCGTATATGTGTGTAAAGTGTGAATGCTATGCTATGTGACACGCCCGTATATTTTGTTTATTGGTTGAATAAACTAAGATCATTAAAATTAAAATAATGTTTAACTGTTTAAAAATACATATAAAATATTGGCCGTATCTATATATTTAAACAAAATTAAATAATATTTGTTTTGACAGAAATCGCTCAATTGTCTAGGTCCCGGGTTTTAAACAAATACCAACATTCATCTGAAAAACTCGTCTGAATTTATAATAAACATAAAAATTCGGGTTTGTAAACCAATATTTAAAGTTTCACAGTAAACCTGAGCAGTAACCCTAAGCATAAAACAGACTTCCGATAATGAGCATTTAGATAAGATTTCAAGCTTCATAAACTTTAAGAAAATCACCAAAATATAAGGACGAGTAGAATTTTGTTAAGGACGGGTAAGTTTTAGAGTTTACTCATGCTACAGGACAAGTACACTTTCAAAGAATTTTCCAACTCTGGTAGCCTATATACCTTGAAAGCAATGAACACATGAATGAAGTTTCTATTCTCCCAAATGTCTGAACATTTATTAGCTTACATATATACATTTTTAACACAATGCAAGGTTATATAGGACGGTTGATTTTTTGTGGTGGAGGCAGACCACCCACTTTTCCTGGGTTGGACCAGTACTGTACACCTCCCGCCATCCATAAGAATCAACACTTCCTCACAAGTCGAGCTCCCAGATTCGGCCACGGAGATGCTATGCAGACCTAATACGTTCTAGAACATGTGCGTGGCACGTTACTTATAAATACCGAATATGTGTGTGTGTGTGAATTTCATTCCATTGCATCAAGTGGTTCAACAGATGTCTCACCTTCTGTACATATTTTTAATACAAATAGGCAAAGTACAAACAGGGCTATAATTTGGTCAAAATTAAGTCGCAAAATAATCCTTAACCATTGACCAAGCACATAAAAGACAATGTGCTGACAGTTGACAACGGACATTATGCTATGCATGTTTGTCTGGTCCCAGAAATAACACATCTTGACCTATAAAGCTACTTTCCCGTTAATTAAACAAAAAATCTGATAAATGATAATTGTCTAGATTTCAAATCTACTTAACCAGTTAGTCAAATCATATTACTTACCAGACAGAAGGTAGACATCAATCAGATTGCCAAACCGGCTGAAAGCATCTCTCAGTATCCTCTCTGGCACGGCGGCAGGCTGGCAGACGATGAACAACCTCTGTTGTACCGGCCTGTCTTCTGGTACCAGCGGTTTGGGTAGTGGGAGACTAATATTGCAGTAGGTCACCTTCTCCTGCTGATTCATGTCCTGTTGCTGATGTTGCTGCTGACTCAGAATTATGTCTGGGTTGATTCCTGCTTTCTCCAGTACCATAGCCGCCTGCATAGACATGGCAGAGTAATATGTACGTCACAACATGTAAGGTTAATCAAATCCTGACATTGCTGCCGCTTAGAATCATCACAAATAAACAGACGGGATTTTTTTTGTATCAAACACAAAAATGTACGTCTCCCCCCATAATTTATGAACCAACCTGGCTGAAAGTTGCGGCGGTTCAAGAGATATGGAGGAGACACGACTTGTGACGGACAGAGATCCAGACAGACATCCAAGCTAAACCAATATGTCCCACCAGTATGGTGGGGAGACATAATTCCAGACTTCTCTAGAACCATTTTGACTATTAATAGCATGGTGAACATTTGTGGCAAGTTATTTCCAAATCCCGGCGGTTCAAGAGATATGGAGGAGACACGACTTGTGACGGACAGAGATCCAGACAGACATCCAAGCTAAAAACAATATGTCCCACCAGTATGGTGGGGAGACATAATTCCAGACTTCTCTAGAACCATTTTGACTATTAATAGCAAACGTTAGGTAAAATGTGTCCATGATTGAACTGAACAGAATTCGATTTTATTGTCGCACCAACAGCTAACAGGTCATATGGCGACTTTTCTTTCTTGCATTGGTGGAGGAAGACCACTGGTGCCCATCTGGGCAATTTTCGTGCACTGGTGGGCACCTGGTTAGAACCACAGACGTACCGCAAGCCAGCTGGATAGCTTCTTCACATAAAGATTCCTAGGCCCCTGAGGGATGGAACCAACAGCAGTGAGGGGCAAGTGATTTCAAGTCAGAGACTCTAACCACATGACCCCATGAAGATTTATAGAGGCGGCTAATGAAAACCACTTGTCAATAACCTTGATCAATATAAATTTTGTCTACCAATTAGGACAAGGTTGTCAAGTCAAACTGCTTTTGGTAGGAATGTTTTGAACTCTTCTAGATGTATCTGAAGATTGTAGAGCTCTTGACTTACAGAGCATTTCGGGTGATTTAAAGTCTAGTTTATGTCAAGATAATACACGGTTTTGTTACCTCAGTTATAATTCTTGGTTGATTCTGACCTTCTCTAGGATCATTTTTGCTTCAAGCAACCAACTATAATTTATAATTGAGCTCACATGCATTTAGAAATAGTGAATCATTTGTCATTTTATAGTACCCCCAACTCATGTGGTGTCAAGAACCCCCAACTCATGACTGGTAAGAACCTCACAGGGTTGTGGTAATAAATCACATCAAAGCTTGTGGTTTTCAGAAAATCATTTAAAATACACTGCTTTCTCTGGCATCTAAGGAACATGTTGGTCGAGTGGTCGTGTATTTATCCATCTGGTAAGTCAATGAAGCTACATGATATTGCTAATACTGATTGTGTGTTTTCCTTAAGTTTGAGGTCCCTCCGCCAGTTAAGGCACTATAGTGTCTGGAGTATTGTGTGCATGGTTTAAGGTTTAATCCTATTGTACAGTACAGATCACGCGAAACTCACCACTCGATTCGCTGTGTTTGAGGGTAGCAAGTGCCGCAAGAGTGTATGCGAAGTCGGTGTTTGGATTCTGAGTATCCATTCCATAAAAGTACGTCATTTTTGAGGGTTAAACTCCGCGTAGAATCCAAATAACCAAGAGTGTGCATCTGTGATGATTTATTATCGAGAATATAAACAATCTGAATTATTCCGATAATTTTCAGTTTGTCAGGTCACTTGAAAATTTATGTATGCAAGAACTCACCAGGAAAGTGAGGAAACAAAAGGCCCAAGAGGGCCTGTGGACGCTCTACTGGCTAATATGGCTCTTATGACATCAATGAAGCGACTATCGTCTTAAAGAGGCAAAATATAGCATTTTAACTAAATCAAGAGCCATAACTCCGCCATTACTGGTCCGATCTGGCTGGTTTTAAGTTGGCCAGTAGAGATAATAATTTTTTTTTAAAAAATCAAATAAATTAATTAATTAAAAATTTAAAAAAAAAATTAAAAAAAATAAAAAAAATAAAAAAATTAAAACAAGCATTTATGTAAAACTGTGAACCCCGGGGCGGGGCCAGATGTGACCCCAGGGTCACCATTTGAACAAAATTGGTAAAGGACCAACAGCAAAATATTAAACCTCTGGCTCTTGCAGTTTCAGAGAAGAAGTTTTTCCCTATACATGTCTATGTAAAACCATGGGTCACGCGATTAGGCGAAGTCGCTAAAAATTTGGCTTTAATTTGGCCGACTTCGCTTTTTTATTCATGTGGGGCGAAATTTGAGTCGCCGTCATTTTCGGCAAATTCGGGTCAAATTCGGGTCAATTTCAAATGTGAATAACCTCATAATAAACAAAAGCCTCTAAAATACACAATCAGCGCGTGTATCACACGTACCTTATTTAATCCCATTACCATTAAATAACAACCCGACTCTTATCTGATCAGGGCAATAGCCTAATTATCGATCTTTATCGGCTTGCCTAAGGCGACATGTGAATATTAACCACCATGTTTGCTGTTAGGCGATTACGTGATTAGATCATGTGGGGAATCATGTGCGTATTCTATTTAAGTATACCAATCAAAGCTGTCGTATTTTTTCGTTTGGCAAATAATTAAAAATCGTACTACAAAATACTGAGCAAGGGCGGGGTTATGATTATGATTGACAACGAGGTACTTTGAAAAATCTCCTGCGATGAATTTAAAAGGCGGTTTATATAAATTATATGATTGACATCGGCACAGTTGTTAAGAATCTTTAATAAGCAAAACTGTGAACTTTGAACTTAAGTCTTTGATTGTGTGTTTTATTGACGGCTAATTATGAAATAAAGAAATGTGTTTGGTATAAAGCGAGTTTTTATTTGTTTTAGTGACGAGAGAAATCAGCGGAAATGTATTGTATCCTACGATTAGACGTACTTTAGACATCTTTAACGTATCTATGTTTATGGATTGGATAATGATTTTGTTTTTTGTTACTCAATGCGGGTATGAATGAAAACTAAGTTTGGGGTTATTATCGAATAATTAGTATTTTTCAATAAAATTTAAACGAAGTATTGGGATCAACATGTCTCTGTCAAGTTGGTTAGGGTTGAAAATGTATCTAAATCTCACTACGGTCAAAGACGTAAAGCTGATGAAAGTCTGCCGGGGGAAAAAAATAAAAAAATAAATGAAGTTATATGATTTCAGTTGGTATGTTCAAGACAGAAAGGGTTTTTGGCACTGTTCACTTTGAAGTTTGTAAGGCCGTGGGAAAATAATAATAATAATAATAAAAACAAAATGATAATAATAATAATAAAAACAAAATGATAATAATAATATATGCTTTATTAGTATTATGCATTATTTTAGTTATTATAACAGTAATAATCCCAATACAAATAATTAATAAACTAACTAACATGCAATTGGTTAAGAATTGGTTAACTTGATATGCAAGCGTCGACCAACCTCATGTCTCCCTGTTTTGAAAAACTTCTCCCTGTTTTTACTGGAGGGGTATTTTCTCCCTATTTTTGGAGTCTGGCTTGACCCCTGTAAAACATGTGACCCTTGGGGCGGGGCCAAATGTGACCCAAGGATCACCATTTGACCATAAGCTTATAATAAATGTAAAATATCAAACCTCTGGCTCTTGTAGTTTCCGAGAAGATTTTTTAAAAAAAAATCCTATATAAGTCTATGTAAAACTGTGACCCTCGGGGCAGGGGCAAATTTGACCCCAGGGTCACCATTTGAACAAACTTTACTAGTAGAGGACCACATGTAATACATGAGAGCTCTGTGCCATGTGGTTCCAGAGAAGAAGATTTTTTTCAGTTTTTCCCTATACAAGCCTATGTAAAACTGTGACCCCCGGGTCACCCAAATGTGACCCCTGGGTCACCATTTGAACAAACTTGGTAGAGGACCACAAGCTTATAGCAAATGCAAAATATTAAACCTCTGGCTCTTGCAGTTTCAGAGAAGATTTTTTAAGTTTTTCCCTATACATGTCTATATAAAACATGTGACCCTTGGGGCGGGGCCAAATGTGACCCAAGGGTCACCATTTGAACAAACTTGGTAAAAGACCATAAGTTTATAGTAAATGCAAAATACCTCTGGCTGTTGTAGTTTCCGAGAAGAAGATTTTTAAAAAAAAAATTCTATGTAAGTCTATGTAAAACTGTGACCCCCGGGGCGGGGACAAATTTGACCCCAGGGTGGGGACAAATTTGACCCCAGGGTCACCATTTGAACAAACTTAGTAGAGGACCATAAGCTGATGCTACATGTAATACATGAGAGCTTTGTGCCTTGTGGTTTCAGAGAAGAAGATTTTTTAAAGTTTTTTCCTATATGTCTATATGAAAAACATGCAAAACCTCAATATACAAACTTTGGACCTCCGGGGCACTGCCATTTTTGACCCCGGGGACTTTATTTGAACAAATTTGATAATCTAGGCATTGGCGATCATTTTAAAAGAAAAACTGTTGAAATCTGTCCAGCGGTTTTGGAGAAGATTTTTTAAGGTTTCGACCATATATGGTAATGGCAGCCATCTTGGATGTAGCGCTGACCTAATTTTAACAAATCTAAAAAGCATTCATCTAAGAATCATCCATGTGAAGTTTGGTCAAAATTAGCCAAGCGGTTTCTGAGAAGAAGTCGTTTGAAGAAAAGTTAGCCATTCGAGCTAAAAATGAGACGCCGAGTGCATATGTTCTGTACACAAAGAATCGTGATGTAAGAATGCCAGTAATTTTTCGCGTAGCTGATTTCCATTTACATTAGTTTAGTCGTCGAACTCCATGTGAGTATGCCATTACTAAATTCCTCACTCGGTGTGATAGAGTAAAGTGTGGGATTCGCGTGAGCTGTACTGTATGTGGGGACCTTTGTTTTAAGTATCTTCTGAATGACTGGGCAGATGGGAAAGAATTGAATGTTATTTGATAATTGATCCAAATATGGTCCAGGCCTGAATGCTAGTTGTGAGAACCATAACACTATGGCCACCCTAATGATCGTGTTTTGTGGATTTCATTTTCTTGGTAAATAATGAAATGTTGACATTAATAGTGAAGATACTACTTACCTGATGTATTGGGTTATTATCCATTACACCACCTCCATAGCCACCACCAGACCTGAAGCAGACGTACACAATATTGATATTAAGGGGCAATAATACATTTACACAAATGTTTTAACAGCATTCATAGGCCGGTTTCACTCTAACGGTAATGTCCCGTTTAAGTACTGGATGCTATGGTCTTTTGATGTCATAGTAAGATGTTACATAGCACAGAATGTGGCGTGATGAACGTCATTACGTCATGTCACATGACATCATTATGCCATATCACGACATCATTATGTCATGTTGCATAAAAAATAAAAATTGTGCGTATTACAGTGGCTTCATATGAACTGGGTCATACAAGGTAACTTTTTAGAGTGGAAATGACTTTTGATTGCATATTTCAGACAATTTTCATGTTATAGAAAAAAAAAGACTGAAATATAAAAGTTTGCAAAAAAAGCTGTTAAACAGTGTTATCTTGAAATGAACTGTTATGTTATTTTTTGGATAATCACAATGCTTGTTATATCAAAACGTTCGGTATAAACTGTAGAAATGAAAAAAAGGAGCATTTCAAATCCCCTTAAGGAGGCAGTCGTAAGTTTTCCATGATTATCTGGAAGAAAACAACTAAGCATCGTTTAGGTCCAAGGATGATATTTAAGGGGTTGATGCACTATTTTCAAATACAATTTATTTAAAAGGGTCCTGAAAAACTTGAAAAAAAAGAAAGAATTATCAAAATGCCATGAAAAATAAAGGAGATATGACATACTGAAAATGTGCAAGGAGACGGCCATCTTGGAACGATGACGTCATCGCGCCTTTTTATCATATATGGCATATTGACAAAATACATTTGAAAGCAAAGAAAAACACAGCAGATTGATTAAAAAATAAATATACATATGTAAAATGTATAAGTTTTAGGCTTATTTTTCATTTCAGGGCCCTCACGCTACTTTGGGGGAAGGGGCCCGCAGCCCTCAGAAGGGGGAATTTTGTAACTGGGGGGAATTTTTACAACAAATAAAAAACTCTGTTTGATTAACACGTTTCACTTTATTAACATACATTCGTCAACCATCTGGTTCTTTTTCTGATAAATAAACTCCACTTAATAACCATCAATGGCATGTTTTCATCGGAGATCCACACGTCCTGTGCACGATAAACAGACTAAAACCAGTCTAATAATAATCAAAACGTCTTTTTCAAACCGGTAAACACGACATCGTGAGCATATCGTCTTGAAAATCGGATTTTTTTGTTGTTTTTTTTTTGTTTTGTTTTTTTTACGAATTTCTGAGGGGGAAAAATATCAATTTTTGGGGGAAAAAAAAGGATACTTTTCAGGTGGGGGACTGCCGCCGAATAACGGCGGCAGAAATGACCAAATGAGGGCCCTGCATTTGCAGTTATTTTCTTTGCTTTTTGTCAATATACCAAAAATGACGGTCGGAGTTATTAACTGGACACAAAAGCACTTCTTTTTTGACCTTCGACCTCCAAGAGTGACCTTGACCTTGGAGCCACGGACCTGGATTTTGCGCGCGACAAGTCATCTTGTTGTGGTGAGCACTTGTGCAAAGTTATTTGAAAATCCGTCCAGGAATGTCAGAGATATTGACCAGACACAATTTTACGGACGGACGGACAGTGCCACTATTATATGACGCCCTTTGAGGGCATAAAAATGTGAAACTATTCAAAACTTCCAAAAACAACTGAAAATGGCTGATTTTACTCCTCATCTGAATAATTCCAGATTAATTCTTTAAAATGCAAGTGAAGTAAAATTTAGCATTTCCTGATATGCAAGAGCATGATGAGTGCAGACATGACCCTGATATGCTTAGGAAAATGTTTTGATTGTTATTGACATTTGAAATATTGGTAAAATTGCAATTAAGCATGTTGGGAAGCTAAACCAAACTGGGAGGTTTGACCAAACTGTATTTAATTGAAATGTATTAAGCAATAACTTAGGTAAACACAGGTTATATTCTGTGATAAAATGCTTGTTGTTAGTTTTGTTTGATATGAAAACAGGGGTAATTTAATGGTCTTCAAAGAAATGTATTCATGGTCTAATGATGGTGTGATTTATTTTTTGCACAAGGATTCAGGCTTACGGCTTGTCATGGGTTTGATTGTTGAGAATTGGACATTAAACTGTGGAGTGTCCCCTTACAGAACATCAAATCCCATGAGAGCAGACTGGTTACTACCTACTTAACATATCCCATGAAAGCAGACTGGTTACTACTTACGGAACATCATATCCCATAAGAACAGACTGGTTAGTACTTTCATAACACCATATCCCACGAGAGCAGACTGGTTACTACTTACATAACATCATATCCCATGAGAGCAAATTGGTACACTGCTTACAAAACATCATATCCCATAAGAGCAGACTGGTTACTACTTACATAACAACATATCCCATGAGAGCACACTGGTTAATACTTACAGAACATCATATCCCATAAGAGCAGACTGGTTACTACTTACATAACAACATATCCCATGAGAGCAGACTGGTTAATACTTACAGAACATCATATCCCATAAGAGCAGACTGGCTGGTACTTATATAACATCATATCCCATGAGAGCAGACTGGTTACTACTTACATAACATTATATCCCATAAGAGCAAATTGGTACACAACTTACATAACATAATGTCCCATGAGGGCAGACTGGTATACTACTTACATAACATCATATCCCATGAGGGCAGACTGGTATACTACTTACATAACATTATATCCCATAAGAGCAAATTGGTACACAACTTACATAACATAATGTCCCATGAGGGCAGACTGGTATACTACTTACATAACATCATATCCCATGAGGGCAGACTGGTAACTACTTACATAACATCATACTCCATGAGATCAGACTGGTTATTACTTACATCATATCCCATGAGGGCTGACTGATATACTACTTACATAACATCATATCCCATTAGAGCAGACTGGTTACTTAGTGCAACATCCGCAAATCTCACGATAAGACGACTACCAATCGGATATTCAAACTGGTCGAGCTTGTCACGTGCGTAAGATGCACACTGAGGCGTCTGGTAGCGTACATAAGCCACACCTGAAATGAAGTATGAAAACATATAAAATGAGCATGGATGAGCATGTGTATTTTATATGATTTTTCATATGCTATTAAAATGCAGAACAGTTTTTCGAAGTTTTCAGAAGTATTGTCACATGGGGTATTACATAATCTAACCAACAACTTTGCGAACCAAGCCAAGTAAACAGTTTCAATATTGTTAAAACTCATGGGAATAGTGTACAATGTCAGTCTTTGAATTAAAATGTTTGTTTCACTAGCCCGGATTCTTATATACTCAATGAAAATGGTTTATTTATAGTACAATAGCATACGATAATCAGGGCTTCCATTTTTTTTTGGAGTAAAAGGGACAGTTTTAAAAGTAGGCTGATGATTTTCATTTTGTTGTTGTATTGGGGACTGGTAAAGAAGCAGGTCAGCTAAACGAAGTAGGAGGGTAAATCGACTGCCTAACTGCTATTAAGTTTGTTTGTTTGTATGGTGTTTTACGACATTTTCAACACATATAAGGTTATATGTGACGGTCAATTTTTTTTTGTGGTGGAGGCAGACCACTGTTTTCCTAGGTAGAACCAGTACTGTACACCTCCCGCCATCCGTAAGAGTCAACACTTCCTCACTTACAAGTCGAGCTCCCAGTGGGATTCGAACCTACAGCGGTGAGAAGCGAAGGTTTACACGTTGTTAACCATTCGGTCACGGAGACGCTTTTAAGGAAATCCCTGCTAATAATCAACAGAGTCTGTATCATCTCTGTCAAGTTCGAAAATAAATATACTGTGGCTTTAAATAACAACATTAAAAGGTTGAGTTTTTCTTGAAGTTGTCCATCTCTTTCAGCTGATTAGTTCAATAGATTCTATCTTGTTGTTAAGTGATTAAATAAACAGTGCCGACTATTTTACCAAGATCTCACTGTGTAAATATTGTAAATGCATTGTTGAGCACTTATGTTTCTGCGACAAGCATACATGTGTTTCAATATGCTAAAATGTCAGAAAATATGACACTTCCACACAACATCTAATTTTTTAAGTAACACTGACCACTTACTTTCCTCACCAGAGTTAATTCATCAGCCTGAATGTAACACAACATAAGAGTATAAATGTTTCAGCTTTACCTGTCTGTTCATTCAGATCACAATATTCGAGGCCGGGTATAAGGTTGAAGAGTTTGGTCAGATAGTTCTGTGTGAGGCCGAGGGGCGCCGTCACGTGCAGTCTCTGACAGCCGCTGTGTCCGTAGTCCTGCATCATGTCTAGAGGTGTCTGTCCTCCCACTGGACCTCTACTGTAGATATCTGTAGTGAAGCAATGGTAACCATGTCAGTTATGTCCCAGTGTCAATGAAGCAAACACTGCCAGTCATGCATGTTGAAGACTGCAGATGTGTGTTAATATGCAAGATAAAACAGCTTATTAAAACTTGAGATGCCTCTTGATGGAGAACCCAACTAAATAAACACACATAAGGGCATTTCTCTCTTCCCCTGCATTTTTCTATCCCCACTACCAAACTTTTCCACTTTGTCTAATACTGTCAATGAAGCAATAGTCGTCATGAAAAATAACCTTTTTCTTAGATATCTCAATACAATGTATATTTAACAATTGATATCTCCGTAAAATAACGGTTACCCAATATCTCATATATGTAAACAAAATATCCGTGTAAAAAATGTATGCTAACACCTTCTGGCAGTGGGTACCAAAAGGGGTATTTTAACGTCGTGAAAAGTCGACGGAGAAGCAATACTCGCCGTCGTAAAAAAACTTCTACGATGATTTGTTGTACAAAAATAGTCGATAATAACTTACATATTTTCTTAAGATTAATGACTAACATACATATTTGTATAATTTTGTGTCCGGTGAACTAATTTAAACATCCTGAAATTCCGGATTTGAGAGGCCTAGATTTTTTCGCAGGGAAGTAACAATGTTATACTTAATATGTAATTTAATGAACATGTTGTCTCACTTCGATACCAAGCTATTTAGCAAATGCTTTTTGTGTGCCGTTTGCTATTTATAAATAGAAGTCGAGTATAAAAAATCCCGACTAGTTCCCCAACATTATTTTTATAATCGAGCCATCTTGTATATATGCGCGCGCATCTCCATGTGACGGTGTTTACAAATTAAGTGCACATTTGAGTTTGTCATTTTTACGGTCAATATTTACTTTTTGATGTATTTTGTCTTGTTTTTGCATTTAGATTAAGCGCTTATGCATTTCAGATAACACATACTGAAAAAATCCTATCAAAATTAACAGTTATAACAGAATGACGGCTATTGCTTCTCGACGACTATTGCTTCTTTGCCAGTACAGCTGTTTAGATTTTAGAGCTTTTTGTAAAAACATGAACCTGACCATTCTCTTATGAATTATCTCCTCATAAGCAAAACCAATGGTTGAATAGTATTAAAACTAGTTTAAATAAAAGTTTATAAACAGATTTGCTTGCCTTGTTTCCCTGGACTGGCGCCAATGGGACCAGCACTATAGCGACTTCTACCATCATCAGCGATATAATCATCTCTCCTGTCACGACGCCCATCTCTGTCTGACCCGTGGTCGTCATACCCACGCTTCATCCCTGGATTGGAAAGAACATGGTCGGTAACACAAGTGGTATTTCATACCTGCCAACTGCTTTAATTTAGATCGGAGAAAACAAGCAAATCCAATCAAAAGAATGGAAGGACCAAATGCTTTTTATGCCCCTGTTGCATATAGTAATCGCACCCTCTGTCCGTCCTTCCATCCAAAAGCAGTTATGTCTCACCCATAACCAAGAAAGAACTGAATTGTTTTCCATGAAACTTCACAAATGTAAACCACATTCAGAAGGTGTGTCGCACCTGTGTGTCGTGTGAAAGAATCAGGTCCATACCTCAGAGGTCAAGGTCATACTTGGAGGTCAAATGGGTCAACATTTTTGGAGACATTTGTCACTAACTGGTGACATTTCTTGCTACGTTTTGAAGTTTAACATGTTTAGAAACTTATCGAGAATAAGATGTCATATGGCCACTTGATTTGTCCGTCTTCTGCAAACACTGCGTCAAATAAGAAATTCCACCTTCAATATTCACCTTCATCATCACGCCTGCTGCTTCTTCGGTTGTCTCTATCCCCATAATCGTCAAACCCCCTCTTCAAACCTATGTGTTTGGGGTAAAACAAACAGCATTTATTATCTAATACCCAACCACTCGGTTATAAGACAAGCATACTATCACAAGACACCCTACTCACTACATAAGAATTGAAAGTTGTTTAAAGGCTTATCAACATATTATAGCTTATTTAGAGCCGTCCCAAAGAGACGGGAAGGAGACATAGTTACTCGGAAATCTGTTCTTCAACGTGATCGGAGGATAGGACTCCGATACACAGGGCCGCCCCATTTACGTCCCCATCCATTGGATGAGGTTAATGGGAAGTGCCTTGCCCAAGAACACACAGGTCCTTTGGGTTTCATGTCCACCTTGCTATCCACAGGAACACAGCATCCCCCACTACATAAATGTAAAGTTCTCAACAGTCATCCTGAAGGCATGATTGAGACAAACTGACCCCAATAAAACTGTGTGAACACTACAGTGCAAAAAGTCACTGTACACATATGATGTACATTCAACAAGCAATTAACACAAATAAATAGGAGTAAGGATTAGGACCCCTGGGATGGGTGTATGTGGGTAGGGGGATAGTGGGGGGTAAGTTGGGTTAAGTATGTTTAAAAAGCAACAAATAAGTGCACTTTGATATGGTGGAAAAACCTGCTTAGTGTTACGATGCATGTTGTTGTTTTTGTTAACCTTTTATTTGTTGTCGGAAAAAAATCAGAAGTTGTTCCTACCCGTCACCCCACATACCCCCACAGTTGAGCTTGGACAAGAAATGGAAGAGATAGACCTATAAATGCAGCTTACACATTACATTTTATGTGAAATGGGACACAATTTGGGATCCATGTAAACACAGGAATAGGAGCCCAAATTATTTATGCACTCCATTAGATAATGTTATAAGGAAGCTCATGTCCAAATTTAGTTGAGCTTAGGTTAGAAATGTATAGGATATAGGCCTGTAAACACAACTCACATGCAAACCATGAGATTGAGTGGTGATGACAACATTGGGGTGGTAGAGTAAGCTCTCTAATTCTTCGAATAGTCAAGTTAATGAGGATGTTAGTCTAGTCAGAGACAAACCAATTCCTGTGAAAGTGAGAAACAAAGTACCTCTATCTCTGTCATTATAGGGATATCCTCCAGGAGCGCCACTACCACGGTCGCGATCACGGTCTCTGTCGTCGTGACGTGACGGTCTGTCATAGTAGTTGTCACGTGCATACCTGTCAGATGTCTCCGAGACAGGCTTCTTGGGCTCTGCAAACTTTGGCTTGAACGCTGGAAAAGATGAAAAACAAACAATTAAAATTAACCTTTAATATTGATATAGATTTCAATCATTTCTGGTGTACAAAATTGTATTGTCAGAGATAAAAGCATTCAAGATAACTCAGTCCATTAAAGCGCCGATAAACATTTAATGCTTATCTTTATTTTGATATAGGATGCAATCGTTTAATTTGCAAATAGGTAGTAGTCATCTTCTCATCATGGACTGTCCTGTCATGAAGTTTCATGTGTGTGGCTACACATTTTGAAGACTAGAGCCTACAAAGTGTTTTATTATCAGGTCATAAGTGACCTTGAACCTATCGACTCAAATACATAGGGGTAATCCTCCCACCATGGACAGTCTGCCTGTGTAGTTTCATGTGTGTGGCTACAAATCTTAGAGAGTTAAAGAGCGGCAGAGATCTTCATTATCAGGTCATGGTGACCTTGAACAATTTTGACCCCAAAATGTAAAGGGATCATTCTCTCATCATGGACAATCATGGGAGCCCAGGGGTTACAGGAACCAAAATTACTTAAGCTGCCCTTGAGATAATGCTATAAGAAAGCTCATGGCCAAATTTGGTGGTGCTAGGATAAGAAATGTAAGAGATATAAACTTGTAAACACAGCTTACACGCAAAATTTGATGTGAAATACACATTTTAAGGGCTATCAGAATTTGGGTTCCATGGGAGCCCAAGGGGTTACAGGAACCAAAATTACTTAAACAGCCCTAAAGAAATGTCACAGTAAATGACAAATGCCCCCGAAGTAACCTTTAACCTGTAGGTGTGACTTTGACCTTGGAGCCACCTGGATTTTGTGCGTGACATGTCGTCTGGTTGTGGTGAGCACTTGTGCGAATTTATTTTAAAATCCGTCCAGGAATGCCAGAGTTATTGACTGGACACGATTTGACTTTTGACCTCTAAGTGTGACCTTGACCTTGGAGCCACGAACCTGGATTTTGTGTGCAACATGTCATCTTGTTGTGGTGAGCAATTGTGCCAAGTTATTTGAAAATCCGTCTAGGAATGCCAGAGTTATTGAACGGACCTCTAAGTGTGACCTTGACCTTGGGGCCACAGACCTGGATTTCGTGCGCGACAGATTGTCTTGTTGTGGTGAGCACTTGCGCCAAGTTATTTGAAAATCCGTCCAGGAATGCCAGTTATTGACCCAACACAATTTGACATTTGACCTCTAAGTGTGACCTGACCTTGGAGCCACGGACCTGGGTTTTGTGCGCGACACGTCGTCTCGTTGTGGTGAGCACATTGAAAATCGGTCCAGGAATGCAAGAGTAATTGACCGGACACTATTTGACCTTTGACCCCTAAGTGTGACCTTGACCTTGGAGCCACGTACCGGGGTTTTGTGCCCGACACGTCGTCTTGTTGTGTGTGGTGAGCACTTGTGCCAAGTTATTTGAAAATCCGTCCAGGAATGCCAGAGTTATTGACCGGACACGATTTGACCTTTGACCTCTAAGTGTGACCTTGACCTTGGAGCCACGTACCTGGGTTGCCACGGACCTGGGTTTTGTGCGCGACACGTCGTCTTGTTGTGGTGTGCACTTGTGTCAAGTTATTTGAAAATCCGTCCAGGAATGCCAGAGTTATTGACCCGACACGATTTGACCTTTGACCTCTAAGTGTGATCTTGACCTTGGAGCCACAGTCCTGGGTTTCGTGAGCAACACGTCGTCTTGTTGTTGTGAGCACTTGTGCCAAGTTATTTGAAAATCTGTCCATGATTGTCAGAGTTATTAACCGGACACGAAAGCACTTTGTTTTGACCTTTGACCTCTAAGTGTGACCTTGACCTTGGAGCCACGGACCTGGATATTATGCGCGACATGTCGTCTTGTTGTGGTGAGCAAATTGTGCCAAGTTATTTGAAAATCCGTTCATTATTGTCAGAGTTATTAAGCGGACACGATTATAGAGGGCCACATGGAAGATTAGTTTTGTAACTAAATGTGTATTTATACCCTCTGTAAATAAAGTCTATTATTATTATTATTACAGACGAACGAAGGGACTGACGGAATGACGGACTGACGGACAGTGTGACTACTATATGCCACCCTTTGGGGGCATAATAAGGAAGCCCATGGCCAAATTTGATTGTGCTAGGATAAGAAATAAGGATTTTGATGTGGGACGCCGATGCCGGGGTGATTACATAAGCTGTCTTATTCTTCGAATAGTCAAGCTAAAAAGTCCAATAGTACACTTACTTCTGTCACAATTTTCATAATAAGGAAGCCCATGGCCAAATTTGATTGTGCTAGGATAAGAAATAAGGATTTTGATGTGGGACGCCGATGCCGGGGTGATTACATAAGCTGTCTTATTCTTCGAATAGTCAAGCTAAAAAGTCCAATAGTACACTTACTTCTGTCACAATTTTCTAAGGCCAAGGCTGCGTGGTAAGGCCTGTGGAACTTTACATAGCCAAATCCCTTCTGGTTCCCACTTTCTTTATCTCTCAGAACGTTTACACTAGCTACATCGCCATATTTCTACAAGAATTTGAAATATTTGTTTTTAAAAGCAATAGGCAGTTGAAAAGATGAATTGTTTGCCAGACATACATGTACTATGGGTATGGTTCCTCTTATAAATCTTTATAAATACAATTAATATGTCCTTCATAAAGAGCATTCAGCCAGATCCTTTTGGATGGAATTAGCTGATACATCAATAATTCACATACTTTATATCCACTTTCTACAACATACAACATTTATTTAAACTGAAATGTAAGTTTAAACCAAATTAACTTGATACCAGGGCTTCTAAAATCGCCGGTTTATCGGTTCCCAGACCGAAATCTGTTTCTCCGGACCGTTTTTCTTTTCAAAATCTCTGTTTAAATCGGTCCCAGATACTTTATCTATCGGTCGTTAAAAAATCTACAATTGCCCTTCACACTCCTTCTAATATCCTAAAATATGCCTCAGGGTTCTCAATAGACGCGTACACACGCGTTTTGACGCATGGAATTTCAATTTGACCCATTTCTGACGCATCTAATTTACGACCTGTGCGTTTTTATGACGCGCGTGTTTTTGCTTCCAAGCATCAATCCAATACCTATCTACATCACAGCTGCATAAACAGTGATTGACACCTTGCCTGACGACCTTGATCGCCTCTCGACCAATCAAATTCGCTGCTGTCGCATCTTGGGGGAAATAACCTGTCTGTAAATGGTGTCACTGTGTAATCTGATCGCTGCTATTGTGTTGATAATTTAATGATTATCTTTGAAGTTTATGATGCTTTGCGCGGGTGAAGATTATTATGACTTGATTGGATTAACTGTTTAATTGATTGCTACCAGCTTCTGATTGATTAGGGGGTTAATTAAATTGAATTGCGATAAAACAGAAGCTAGCGGTCAAACGTATGAACAGGTAAAATCGGCAAAAATAAAATTGACTTTATTTGTGTTTGATGTTTGTTTATTTGTGTTGTTGTTCGTTAATTTTGTTTTACGCACGTTTTAAAGAATAAAGAAATATAGTTTTAATGAGTATAATTTAAATATTTATAAATCGGCGAAATGTACTTAAAAAGAGCGTTTTTTAACCTGGGTTGGCATTCAGTCAAAACTTACCGGACATTACGCATTGTGGTATTTTGCGAATACGGACATTGTTTGTGCTTTCGAGAAACGGACTTTATTAATTCATGTATGTTAAATTCACAAATAAATGGCGCAAAGAAGTAGATTTTCGACTATTATATAATATTATAGAGTGCACTACTCAGTATACTACAGAATTATTTTTTGAAATTAATAAAATGAGAATAGATTTCTTGAGAATTAAACATACATTAAAGATACACTGTCCTTTGTTTTCTTGTTTAATGTTCCAAATATACATACATACAATTGGTGCAAACAGAGATTGAAACAGAGATTGTGTTATAATAACACCAATAACTTATAATATTAACAAATGTGGACCCCAGTTTATAAAACATCCTTACATAACTTTGGAATCTTTGACATAATGACACATTATTGTAAAATGGAATAGTAGCTTTTTAAGTTCAAATGTATATAAAAAAAATTATATTCTTGCACACCTTTCTTTGTAATACAATATTTACAGAATTCACTACAATTAAAGTTATTAAAGGATGTTTTATAAAACGGCGTTTCGATTTGTTCGATTTATATTTGACTCTTGCTTTTTCAATTTTGACCCTTGAGATTTTTGAGTCAAGGGTCATATGACTCTTCACTTTTAAAGTCTATTGAGAACCCTGTGCCTTGCGGCAATATTCTTTGATCCATAACACGATTGTTTGTCACTCGCTGTGCGAAAGTAGGTCAATTTGGTCAATTTGGACTAAACCATTACCGATAGTAGGGAGTTTTCCGGAAGAGTCTATAGCCAGGTAGCATGCTTTTGATGTGTGATCAGTGAAAGTATATCACGCGTTCTGTCGGTTCACTGAAGCGAGTGTTCTTTGATATACCGTTAGTCGTAAGGTGTTAGCCTGTTTGCTTGTGTCGGTTTGTTTTTTTCAAGTGGCCAAGGCTGGGACTGAAATTTGTTTGCGTCATTAAAAAAAATTAAAATACCGAGATGTGTTAATTGTTTGTTTGATTTTTTTTTTACAATAACTTCTAAGTATAATATTAATGACATTAATTAAAGGGACACTGTCCGTAATTTTTAGCTTATAAAACACACACTAACTATGTTCGCAAACATTACACACCAAACATTACTGAATATTTACTAATTAAAGCAGGATTGTTTAATGGAATTTAGTCGCGGTACCAAAAAAAAAGAGAAACCATTTCGGGCGTTTAAACTCGCAGCCCAAACTAAAATTACACTCGCGGTAATAATAGTGAACGTAAAGTGGTCGACCTAGCTCCCAACTGAGCTAAGCGGGCTATATATATTAAGCAGTAAATACTATGGTGAAAACCTAATGCGCTAATGGAAGTCACGTGATCGCAGAAAAGGTAAATACGGAGGGCCCCACTTTATTTACAAATAATAATTTAAGCTTTTTTTACCCCAAACTCACGAATGTATTACTACAGACATCTATGCTCATGTTTTCATGTATATATTTCACTAAATAAAAGTCAGACAGTTATTTTGTTATGCTCAATATCTGCTTACTTACGGACAGTGTCCCTTTAAGGAAAGTGATCAAACGCGACACCGTATTTTTTTAAGTCTGACCGAAATTGTTTGCGTTAGTCGTAACATTTGGTATTAATTAAGCTAATTGATGAAAAACGATATTACTCAAATTTATGTAAAATCGTATATAATCCGCTAGTCCGCGCGTGTTAGTCCTCGTTTTATACCTACCCGGTTTATTAGACACTTCCGGTTCAATTCCTCAAATGATCAACAATTTTAATATTGAGTGAAAATTATTCATTCACTAAAGCGAAGACATGATGTCAGTCATTAATATGTACAAATTGTGATAAAGTAAGTTCTAAATAATACAAATATAATACAAACATACATTTTAAATAGTTCTCTATATCAATGACTAAACGGAAAAAATGCATGGTGCAGCTGACATGGTGGGTGGGGTACGGCGATTTTAGTGATTTTTTTAAAATAAGTGCGATTCTTACGGCAGTAAAAAAACCTGGACCGATTTGCATTTAAAATTTTTAGAAGCCCTGCTTGATACCATTATTTCATATAAACTATAAACATGATAAAGTTTCTCATAATGTAAAAATATCCTATGGAAAAAAATAGAGATATTTTCTACATTTCTGTTTATAATAACTTCTCTTAACTTTCACAATTATATGTGTGGTTCCGGCCGACCCTGATCTGAGGGGCCGATCTTAAATGTTTTATGCAAAAAAGATAAGTAATAAACAAGAGATCAATGACTTTGAAGCTCTACTGATGGGTTTTGATAGCTATATCAGCATTCCTGTGAAGTCTCATGAAAATCTGTTAAGTAGTTTCAGAGGAGTAGTCGCTACAAAAAAAAGTTTATAGACGGACGTAGTCGCTACAAGTTTTTACTATATAACTCTATGTAAATAAAGATGGTCACCAGCAGCCATGTTTAATATTGAATCAAAATAATTTTTAACAAGGACCAACATCATGTCATGCTGATCATTTTAGAAAAAGTCCCATATCAATATCACTTATAGTTTTCAAGAAGTAGTCGCTACAATTTTTTTTCTACAAATCTATTTTTAGCCATGGTGGCCATCTGGAATTTACGGCCGACCTGAAATTTTACTAGGATCAACTAGATATCAAGATCAACATTCCTGTGAAGTTTCATGAAAATCCATCCAGTAGTTTCAGAGGCTACAAAAAAGTTTACAGACGGACGGACAGACACTGCATCATGGCATAAGCATAAGTTAAAAAAGCAATTATGTTTTCCACCTGTCTTGTACCTGATATCAACAAATTCATATTCATATTTATTAGAGGTTGTTTTTAGTAAAATCAGATTGTCTCCCCCACTGGGGAAAAGGCCATAAATCTGCAAAAAATCATGCACATGGAACACAAAGGTAATATGTGCAACTACGCCTGGTACTGAACATCCTTGCCAAGTTTTGTTGATTGGATTGAATTGGATTTTATAGTCGCACCAACAGCTAAGGTCAAATGGCAACTTTAAAGCTTTCACTGGTGGAGGAAGACCCCCTCTGGGTAATTTTTGTGCACGGGCGGGCACCTGGGTAGAACCACTGACGTTCCGCAAGCCAGCTGGATAGCTTCCTCACATAAAGATTTCTAGCCCCCTGAGGGATCAAACCTACAGCAGTGAGGGGCAAGTGATTTCAAGTCAGAGACTCTAACCGCTCGGCCACGGACGCCCCAAGTTTTGTTGAAATCCGGCCAGGGGTTAAGCAGAAATAGTCCGGACAAAGTGTGTGTATTAAAACTTTTAAGGGCCATAACTCTGCCAAAAAAATTATTTAACTGGAACACGGCGAAGATATGCGCAACTAGGCTTGGTACAGATTATCCTTGCCAAGTTTCGTTGAAATCTGGCCAGGGGATCAGGAGAACTAGTCCGAACAAATTTTATGTATTAAAACCTTTAGAGCCATAACTCTGCCAAAAATCATTCAACCAGAACACAGTGACAATAAGAGCAACTAGTCTTGGTACAATTTCGTTGAAATCCGGCCAGCGGTTAAGGAGAACTAGGTTGTGTATTTAAACCTTTAAAGGGCCATAACTCTGCCAAAAATCATTCAACTGGAACACGGAGATATTCTGCATAACTAGGCCTGGTACTGATCATCCCTGCAGTTTCGTTGAAATCCGGCCAGGGGTTAAGCAGTACTAGTCCAGACAAAGTTTGGGTATTAAAACCTTTACAGGGCCTTAACTCCACCAAAGATCACTCAACCGGAACACAGCAACAATATGCACAACTAGGCTTGGTACTGATCATCCCTGCAAAGCTTCATTGAAATCTGGCCAGGGGTACAGGAGAACTAGACGGGACAAAGTGTTTGAATTAAACCTTTAAAGGGCCATATCTCTGCTAAAAATCACTCAACCGGAACACGGCTATGATATGCACAACTAGGCTTGGTACTGATCATCCCTGCAAAGTTTCATTGAAATCCGGCCAGGGGTTCAGGACATACAGACAGACAACAGACAAAACAATATGTCTCCCCTCCACAAAGTGGGGGAGACGTAATTAGATTTTTAGAAAATGAAATATTCTCCCTCCCAATCTACACTATTTTTCTTTTAACATGTTTAACGTCGAACCACATATATGATTTTATTTGGCATTAGCAGGACATTTTATACTTACATATATCAACTACAAACAGGGTTTCCCCCAGAAAATTGTGAAGGCATGTTGTTCTGACATTACATTTACCAAACTGGGCTTGAAAAAAATAGTGCCTATTAATGGCAAAATGGCAAAATAACATACTTTTATGATTTTGGTGCAAAAGGAACAAGAATCACCATAGAAATTCTATTTTTCTTCTTTTAAATCTGTTATTCATGAAAATTAAGAAAATCTTAAGGCATGTTGCTCTGATGAAGGCATGTTGTTTTTCCTTTCTTTTCCAGGAAGGCATGTTGCATGCGACATGCCTTATGATCCTGGGGGATACCCTGACAAATTATAAATTTATTTCAATTAAAATATAAGTTTAAACCAAATTTACAGAGAACTCCTTTGTAAGATCTTCTTCTGTGAAGGACTTGGGGATGATAACAAACAAGCGCACCAGTTTCTCATCTTCTCGAGGATCTCTCACAGATCCATCCCTCTTTGTGTTTGCAATGAGAACCTGAAGTATTCAAACATGAAGAATAGTTAACTGCAGCCGAGTATGGAAATCACATAGTTTTACGTCCCATTACCACAACAACAGAACAACAGATAAGCCTTGGAAGATTACACAATATTTTTGGTTTTAATTAGGTCTTGGTCAAATTTAACTGGCTGGTGTCAAGAAATTTCTTGAAATTTCCCTTCATATAGGCCTCATCCCTAGAGCAATATAGTCCTGGTGTTATTATTATTTTAAACTCTTTAAAGTTTAAAACACATTTATTATGTTTTTACCAGATACACCTTTAAAATGCAGCCATTAAAAAATTTCCAAATCGGTCAACTCCATCAAAGAAATTTGACTGCCAGTGTGATGTTTTTACCAGATACACCTTTAAACGGAATGTAGCAACACAGCCGAATAATCTTTAATATTGAGAGTTCTGAAAAACTTGGAAAAGGGTGAAAGAATTATGAAAATTGGATGTTAAACAAAGAAGGTTCTGTTGAAACATGGAAGCTGCCATTTTGAGAGCTATAACACCATAGTTTTAAATGACCATAATTATATGGAATATTTATAAATATGAACATTTACTGATTTATAGGAATACATAACAGCAACTGTAGGAAAAATAGGTATACTTAATGGTAATAATGTTTTATATGATCAGTTAAGGATTTTGCATTCATTTGCAGTGATTATATTTTCTTTAAATGATATTTATCAATATTGCATATAATTATATGGTTATTTGGAATTATGACGTCATTGTTTTCAAAATGGTGACGCCCATACCTGTATTAGAACAACCATCGAATGATTATCATCCGATTTTGATAATGATTTCACCTTTTTCCTTTTTTTTCTTCAGAACTCTCAATTATAGAGTTTGTTTGGCTGTGTGCATGCATTCCCTTTAACATTCAGCAATTAAAAGCGGTAATTTGACTCAAGAGTGATGTTTTTACCAGATACACCTTTAACATTCAGCCATTAAAAACGGTTTTCCAAGTCAGTCAGCTCCCAATTTACTGCCAATTTGAGTCGTAGGCATTGCTTTGACTAGTAATAAAATGTCTCCAGGGTCCGACAAATCTTGAATTGAAATTGAACTTGGTAACCTGGAATGTGTGAGGTCTTTAATGGGTTAGTGTCGAGGTGGGTATGAACATTTTTAGTAACCCAACTGACTCTCGACAGAAACTTCTGGTAGCTTGCGGGATATGTCGGACCCTGTGTCTTACTAAAACTGAAACCACCATCACTTGTCAGTCGCAGGTAATGTTCTGAACAATGTCATCCAATACCTCATATTTGTAGCATGGTCACTGAACATTCTCTTTGTAATCGCACAGGTGTAAATCGTTAATTGAAAATAAGACATGTCAGAAAAACAGTTAGAATAAGAGTGAGAATAACTGAAATAGAGCTGAAATGGACATGCTACAAAACAAATAGAGTATGGTTTCATCTCATTGGTTAATTTAAACACCTTGATGGGCGTCGACGTTTAAATGAACCAACTCAATGAAACCATACCCTATCTATTACATATTTTACCACTTGAAGATGTAAACTGGTTGTCTTCAAACAAACTTGTTTGCATGTAGTTAAAGATATGTCGGACCCTGCTAGTGCAGTGTTTCTGCAGGTCTCAATTTTTTAGGAGTCATCCTTGACCCCCTATGGAATAATGGGTTAAAAAAAAAAGGGCCACCTTCCCAAAATGCATGGAAAAAGCCCTGCATAGTCTTATCCAGTATGAGTATAATAATTAAAATTACATGCAGACCATACCTTAATTGCCTTTGGATTGCCCGGCAATATTTTCCCATTCATTTCCTCCATGGCCAAGGCCGCTTCTGAGGTTTTGGAAAAGGTAATGTACACAACACCTGAAATAAGATAACACCAGTGATTACAATACGGTGATTACAAGTCCTGGGACTCATTGCCTTCACAATGTACGAGTCCTTTGGAAAAACTACGAGTCCTCACCTGAAATGTACCTGTATGGTATATTACATATAACATTTGGTTAATGGTACCTACCCTATACATGTATATGTATTTTGTAAAACATACCTATCTAGACTATATCTCTATAAAAAATAAATAAAATATTGTACATTAATTTCTTTTTATTATCAACTAAACAAACATAAACTCGGTGTGACAGAAAACAAGCGGTAGGTGTACTTTGGTCTGGATTGATCGAGACTACTGCAAGGTCGATGATTATGATTGGTCAGATGAAAATACAAACCTGCTTTTCTGCTCCTGAGAAATATACCGCCTGAGATAAAGCCCACAATTTAAAGAGAAACAGGAAATCAGAAAACCGGTGCGCGTTAAAATCACAAAGCCGTGGGGACATCCTTAAACAAGAGACCCAAGAGGGCCTGTGGACTCTCTACTGGCTAACATGGCTCTTATAACATCAATGAAGCGAGTGACAGCAATTTACGTTTTTTTGAAAGTTTTGGGCAAAATACAGCTTTTATAACTAAATCAAGGATCATAACTAAAAAATCTGGTAAAGTCTGGTAAAGATCAGATGAAAAACGACCTATCGTATTAACGAGGCAAAATATAGCATTTTTAACGAAATCAAGGGCCATTACTCCGCTGTTACTGGTCCGATCTGGCTGGTTTTCGAACTTGTCCGAGCTTTCATTGATATTAACACCGCTGTTACTGGTCCGATCTGGCTGGTTTTCGAACTTGTCCGAGCATTGATATTAACAATCTTGTAAAGTTTGGTAAAGGTCAGATGAACAACAAAGGCCCTATCGTCCTTTCATTGATATTAACAATCTTGTAAAGTTTGGTAAAGGTCAGATGAACAACAAAGGCCCTATCGTCTTAACGAGGCAAAATATAGTATTTTTAACTAAATCAAGGGCCATAACTCTGCTGTTACTGGTCCGATATGACTGATTTTCGAACTCGTCAGAGCTTTCATTGACATTAACAATCTGGTAAAGTATGGTAAGGATCGGATGTAAATTGAAGGCCCTATCGTCTGAACGAGGCAAAATATAGCATTTTTAACTAGATCAAGGGACATAACTCCGTTGTTACTGTCCGATCTGGCTGGTTTTCAAACTTGTCCGAGCTTTCATTGACATTAACAATCTGGTAACATTTGGTAAAGACCGGATGACAAATGATGGCCCTATCGTCTTGAGGTAAAAGTTAACGGACGGACGGACGACTGACAACTCGCCATCCCATTTAGCTCTGCTGGCCCTTGGCCAGTAGAGCTAAAAATGAAGGCCCTATCGTCTTAATGAGGCAAATATAGCAATTTTACCGGTCCGATCCGGCTGGTTTTCGAACTTGTCTGAGCTTTCATTTATATTAACAATCTGGTAAAGTTTGGTAAAGATCAGACAGAAACTGAAGGCCCTATTGTTTTAACGAGACAAAAGTTAACGACGGACGGATGGACAACTAGCCATCCCATAAGAGGGAACATCTAGAATGTGATTCACAGACAACCAAAAAGTCAAAATCATCTGGTATAGTGGATAAAAACAAAAAATACAAGTAAACAAACGTGACAGGACTTTTAAACAACACTGGTTAAATACCTTCCAGTGGTTTATTATCATGAGGATGACAAAAAGATATTTAGCAAATACTGCAAGGCTTATCCCAAGCTTGCCACTACCAACCCTAGCCTTGTACCCATGTTTGTGTCTGGCTCAGACAAGTTCTGCATTGAACCTATCAGGTCACATGAGGCAAGTGGATTTATTGGTAAATTCAACAATCAAAGCAGTTCAAATAACACTGAAAATGAGGACATCTACAACACACAAACAAAAAAAATATTCAATAAAAAGTGATTACACCAGACCGCGTAAAACTGGGACTTTTTTTCATGGGACAGGGCTCCGGAAATATGGTTGCCCGACGCCCCGGGCAAGTGGAATTTGGGTGCGGGCAGGTGTCCGTTGCAAATCTGGTTGTCCGACACTTGCCCGACTGGACGTTTCCGTTTTAGACAAAAAATCAAACGAAAACTCGGCTTATCATAAAGTGTGCTGATTACGAATTAACCACCTGTCGCTTTCGCCGCAAGCGGTAATTCAGGAGTGTCATAAATCTGACCTGTGTTGTTTTGTGATTGTTTAATCCCTCCCACTTACACAGTTTGTCAAAACCTGATTGGCCGACGCAAGTTTGAGGTGCCAATCAAAAATGTCCATGCGCCGATAATCTTGCTTGATTGGCATTAATAATATTCATCTCCCTATTACTGAAGTGTGTCCTCTACTAACATGTTTGATAAGATAAGACCATCCCAAAAATTTAATCCAATTATAATCGATAAGACGTAACCATTGTAAAGTTTGTTGACTTCTGTTATGCAGTATTTTACGCACAACATAAATCCTATGTTTAGCCGAACTTTCGAATTATGTAGAGTATAACCGCACCAAGATTTTATGCAACGCATGTTGTGTATCGACGCTGAATGTTATCGGAAAAGGTAATGAATACACACTTATCAGTTCGCCAAGTACTTATAGCTGTGTAATAGGTGAAACGCGGGTCATTGGAAAATTGTAAACAAAAAGCAATTTATTTTTAATAACCGATTACGGTAAGTATTGTACCATACACAAATAAAGTAGAAATTAATTACTGGCACTAATTAAGGAAGGTATGTGAATGCAGCGGGTTTATTGAAGTTATTTAGACACATATTATTAAAAACAAACTTTGTTTGCGAGTTTGTATTTTGTTTGGCACATTTGGTAACACGATTAATTATATAACTTTTGTGGCCTGACGGTGACGATTAAAGCTGAGTAGGCAGATGTTGTTTGCAATTACTATAAAGGGAAACTTTTGAAAACACATTCATGAATGTTGATGTAGTTTAGAACTAATATGTCTTGAACATCATCATATAGTCGACATTTGCTTTTTATGAAAGTATATTATAGAATATAACAGTGTTATTTGAATACATATATTCAAATGTTTTTTCCATCTGATTTCCAGAGTATGGTACAGTGTAATGGTACAGTTTTTTACAATAACCAAACATTAGAATAATATTCAAGTTGGCGCGCAGCGCCTAAAAAATGTTGGTATGTTCACAAAGGCTTGATTTTGGGGCAAGTGACTTTTAAATTTGGGACAAGTGACATTTTGGACAGGGCAAGTGGATTTTCAAAATATTTCCAGAGCCCTGTGGGACTTCCAAAATTTTAGGGTAGGAAGTCAGGACTTCCAAGAATCCAAACTTAGTGGATAGGGGAAATTAAAATTTGAATATGATGGAGTAGGTGTGGGAGGGATACCCATCGAGTGACCAATAATTTTAAGGATCATGATTTGTTCAGATGCATTTGAAGTATTCTCGATTTTGCCATTATCAAATCTCGCTCTCGTTTTTCGTGAGATTTCGAGTTCGGGGTGTCTCAACACTAACACTGTATAGTGAATATACAGTGTTTATTTGTTTTACACACATTTTAGAGCGTATCGTGCAAAAATAGCATGCGAGTGCTGTTTCTAGTTGTGTTAGTAATATAAACTGTCAGAATATTGACCTTTTCTGGGTAAAATGGCTTTTTTATTGCCATTATAATGATACCTTGAAACCGAAAGTAGGTAGATGTGCGTTACTCAAAGATCAGAATCCTCATGTTTCATAAATTATTTAAAGTAATTAACTTTACTTATTACACTTAATTATATTCCACAAGCGAATATGTATCGCAAAAGTATTTTACTGTTGATAATTGTTACAGCATAGATAAAATAATTAACAGAACTCTGCAAAATATTTTTATTCCATTCATAGCCTAAATCATAGGACCTACATATAGCCATGCCAAAAACAAGTAATTGAACAGTCGCTTATGTTGGGTTTTATTTGCATACATGTTGTTTATTGCAATCAAAAAATAAAGGGTTTCTCCAATAGTAATAATGCGATACCCCGTGGCTAATTGGCTGTCCGAAGCAGGATGTTTGTTTAGATCAAAGAGGCCATAAATCACAAACACTGGCTGCGCGTGGTGTGTTGACATCAGATATATACTATACTTGTGTCATATTTTAATTTGTGCTTACGCCGAGGCTAAAAAAATAACTTCAGCTAACTGTTTTAATTTTCAATTTTATTTATAGTTTGCATTTGTGAAACTAAACACATTACAAATAGATTACATTCAGTCGGATTTGTCAAAAACAAAAGAAGTCTGTTACATGCGTGTTTGTTATTTAAATCGAAAATATTTATTTAATGTCACATATTCCATCTGCCTTGCAGATAAACGAACTTTTAAATCAATTTAAGAAACACAATAATTATGATCTTCGAATAACGTCAGGAACATCGACAATATTAGGCTACCTACTTTCGGTTTCAAAATATCATCATAATTACAAATAAACACCACATTTAACACCGGCAAATTCAATATCTGACAGCTCATATTAATAACGTAACTACAAACAGCTTTCCCACGTTATACATAATACATGTATACATAAAATTGAAAATTAAAATAGTACACAATATATGCTGTATATATATATGATGTCAACACACCACGGGTAGCCAGTGTTTGTGATTTATGGCCTCTTTGATCTAAACAAACATCCTGCTTTGGCAATCCAATTAGCCACGGGGTACCGCATTATTACTATTGGAGAAACCCTTTATCGTTTGATTGCAATAAACAACCTGCCATAAACTCAACATTAGCAACTGTTCAATTAATTGATTTTGGCATAGCGATATCTATGTAGGTCCTATGATTTATGAAATTTTATACTGTGGTAGGAATAACAATATATTGCAGAGTCCTGTTAATTGTTTTACATAATAATTGTCGTAACAATTACCAACAGTAAACACGGCCGTTTAACTCACAACGAGTGTTATTTATCCTTCGGTTGAAATGTTGTGAGAAGCTTCCGTTCCTCGTTGTGAGGCCCCATATTTGATGAATGACAGAGTAAACAAGGTGAGTTTTTCCAAAATTTTGAAAAATAGAGGCCTTTGTGTAAAAATATCGAAATGCAGTTAGCTAGCTATGGGTTTTCCGAGTACGCACATGTAAAAATATTGACTGTTGGTGGACATCTTAATGGAAAAACTGTACGACGCAGTCAATCTGAAAGACTTGAAAACAGGAATGAACTTATCTCATGACCAAAAAAAACATCCGAAACGTCAATCCTGGTCGACGTTTGGTGCATTGGGGGTCACAAATAGATACACAAAAGTCGCCTGCGTAACTGTTTTCTTGAAATTCGTCATAGTAACGAAGATATACCCTTTTTTGCTTTGTTCCTCGTTGTGAGCACCATAACCTCGTTGTGAGCTACACAAATGCAGTATTTGTTTGGTCCGGAAATTTAATTTAGATGGCAAGAATATACTTTTTGATCCACTAAAGCAATTAAAACGTGTTTACACGATTTTTTTTTATTACTATTAATATATGCGTAAAGATACATCATACTCGGTGCTTAGCAGTTTGTAAGTTGTGTCTAATCGGTGTACAAGTTATTTTTAGCGATGTACTGTTAATAAATCTCAGTTATATTCGAAATATTCATCAATGCCAATAACTACAGAAATACATCATAGTTTTACTTTGATCCTCGTTGTGAGCGTCAAATCGATCTTCGTTGTTAGCATTATGTATATCTTCTTTGCTTGTTACTGAACATGTCTAATTAAAAAAACGACTTTGATTATTTTTTATAAGGACTGGTATGACCATCAATATTCTTTTTAAAATTAACGTTTTCACTGTGAACGGCGTCAGAAATACAGTGTCTTTTTTCGTTTTGATTTTCATGTCGAGTAATTGTTAAAAGTAAAACCCGATTAAAACGGATTATTTAATTTAAAATTAATGTTAATTTGTTTACTTGCAAATATCAAGAATGATTTTCAATACTTTTTTATCAGGAATTGGATGATGGGATCGTTCAAGGGAAAACCGAAGCGAGGTATCAAGTGTGCAAGTGTTAAACGTGCTTCATACATTGAACGAAGGAAACGGTCAATGTACTCACCTAGACCATCGCCAATATGTAAACGCTTCAAAAGTAACCACTCGATGAAATCTCCAGATATAAAAAATACCTCCGTCAACAAAAGAAGGCATCTACCAACGCCGAGTAAATCGTCACAAAAACGAATACATTTCATGATAGACACAGAAACTGATAATGTTACTATTAGTCCACTAAAATCGCCTTTCAAAAAACTTCTATCACAGCAGCAGTACACTAAGAGTAAGGTTAAAAATACAGATAAAGTAAATATCACATCTGATGACAAATCCACAGAAAGACTGCTAGAAGAACTTGGATGTACCAATATTTTAGATGAAAATGAATTCAACAAGAAACTTGACCATAATAATAATATTACATTGCCTGTCGGATTCAAGATGCCTCAAGAAATACTAGAAGATTTGAGTGCTAAGATACCTCAACAAATAGTGGACGACTTAAACACAAAATTTCATTTGACAGATGATGAATTTCAAAGTGATGATATAAACAGCGAGGAATCAAAACTTGCAAATTTATTGCCTGCTGTTATCCATGAATTTAAAAAACATGACAAGACCGATGTACTTATCAATTTTTTTCAATTGGTTTCTGAAAACAAGTTCCCTATGAGAAATATTTCCTTCCTGATGTTTTGTGATCTAGTGAGATGGTTTTCTGAGACAGATACTCGCGGTATGCGATATTCTCCAGAATGTCTTGAATTCTTCTGGGTTGGACGCAAATTATTCGGTGGGCGTTTCCTACGATATATGAGTGGCTTGAGAAATGAAGGAGAAATGATCAAAGGTGGCGATGCTTTTAACCCAGAGAATTCAAGGATTAACTTCGCCTGTCCTACCTTACCCGTTCTCCTTAATTTCAAGCCAATGGGCGAAGAACTACCAGCGAAATTTAAACCGGGACTTATGCACGAAATGATTGACTACAAAGCCAAAAAGGACGACAATGCTACTCAAAAATCGTATGTCATTATGCTTGATGGAAAGAAAATGAAAATTGTGATAGCTAATTAAACAAAATGGATAGTAATTGCTTTAGTGGATCAAAAAGTATATTCTTGCCATCTAAATTAAATTTCCGGACCAAACAAATACTGCATTTGTGTAGCTCACGAGGTTATGGTGCTCACAACGAGGAACAAAGCAAAAAAGGGTATATCTTCGTTACTATGACGAATTTCAAGAAAACAGTTACGCAGGCGACTTTTGGGCATCTATTTGTGATCCCAATGCACCAAACGTCGACCAGGATTGACGTTTCGGATGTTTTTTTTGGTCATGAGATAAGTTCATTCCTGTTTTCAGGTCTTTCAGATTGACTGCGTCGTACGGTTTTTCCATTAAGATGTCCACCAACAGTCAATATTTTTACATGTGCGTACTCGGAAAACCCATAGCTAGCTAACTGCATTTCGATATTTTTACACAAAGGCCTCTATTTTTCAAAATTTTGGAAAAACTCACCTTGTTTACTCTGTCATTCATCAAATATGGGGCCTCACAACGAGGAACGGAAGCTTCTCACAACATTTCAACCGAAGGATAAATAACACTCGTTGTGAGTTAAACGGCCGTGAGTAAATGACTCTTTGCAATACATATTCGTTTGTGGAATATACTTTTATGAACATTATTTAAAGGAGAATTTATATACTTATGTTAAGTAGTGAATTTAAAACTCAGCATGCACAGTATTGGACTCTCAAACTACTGGTAGAAAAGATTAATATGAACCGTTCAAGTTTACAAGAAAGTTATATATATATAACTTGTTAAATGTAATTACTTTAAATAATTTACGAAACGTGAGGAGTATGCTATTTGAGTAACCGTGACGCACTTCTATATTTACTTTCAGTTTCAAAGTATCATTATAATGGCAATAAAAAAGCCATTTTACCCAGAAAAGGTCAATAGTCTGACAGTTTATATTACTAACACACCTAGAAACAGCACTCGCATTATATTTTTGCATGATACGTTCTAAAATGTGTCTAAAACAAATAAACACTGTATATTCACTATACAGAGTTAGTGTTGAGACACCCCGAACTCGAAATCTCGCGAAAAACGAGAGCGAGATTTGATAATGGCAAAACGGTGAATATTGTTAAGTAAATGCTACTTGATAACCATAGATAATCTGGCAAACACCGGGATTATCGCGGGAGCAGTATAAAACAAAAAGATGAAACTTTGTAAATTCACTTGTCAAAAAGCTGCAAAACATCCACTTGAATTCTCAAGGTGCGTCACTACTGTAAAAAAGTGGCGCAAAGGAAATATGAGCCAGTGCCAACCCTGAGTTTGCCCAAAGACGTATTGTTTTGCCCTAAACTATTTTGTGACCACTTTTAGACCTTTGTTGCATTAACTTGAAGTATGCTCTTGCAATTCTTTAAGTTTATATAAAATCTGACTGGGAGTTTCACGATCAAGTGCACTCCACTATCGTGGTACTAGGCATAAACTAAAATGGCCGGGACTAAATAGCCGATTATTAAACTATATTTACACCGTTTACAGAAATTGTGCATGAAAAAATACCTTTCTCTTCATTTGTGCGTTTGTCCTTCACAACCCACAAATCGTCAATTTTGCCAAATTCTTCGAACTTCTCTCTGAAAGTGTCCTCTTTGACTCCCTTCCCGGCTAAAATAAATAATCTGCAATTTTCTGGTGCATCTGGTCGGTACGCCATGTTTGTTCTTTCTTTTCAGAGCGTTCTGTGAGTAAAATCGGAGTAAATTAGTTTTTTTCAAGTTTTTTGTACTACCACTCTTTTTAAAAAAATGGAATTGAAACTTTATTCTAAATTTAAATAATGCATTCTTTTTGTAACCATTTTCGAACTAGTATGTAGTCTTGATATGCAACAGAATAAATTAACACTTGCAGAATAAGGACTTGTCCCTTATCGGTGTTAATGTAAAATAAACCTTAATAAAATAATGCAATCCGGAAACTATTTTGAAATTGCAACAGTTGTCATTGAATTATTTATAAAACAACAACAGTAACACCCTAAGTTCACGTGATTAAAGGACCAAACTTCAGAGTTTTGAGTTATGGTGTTTGGGGATGAGGGTAGGCTAACGATGTGAGATTTCCTTCTGATATATGTTGACACGTTGAATTACTCCCTGCTTTGGTACAAACCTAAATTATAATGTTCAATCTGTGGTAAACTCCACTCTCCCAATTAATTGCTGACTTAAATGACACCTCTGTGTTTTTACTTATATGTCATTTCGTTCCTTTCCTATCATTCACTTTCTTACAAAATATGCAAGAGTTATGTTACACATATATGTTACAAGAGGTAAAAAAAAAAATTGTGCCTCAGCCGGGACTTGAACCAGGATCTTTGGCTCACTGTGCCAGTGCAATAACCTGAAGCTGTCAATCAAGGACACACAGTTGGCAATCCACTGTTTACCTGTATGCAGTCAAATACACACTCACCAGGTTGAAATTTATCACTGCTGGTGTTTCTTAGGATGATCCCGGACATTTAGCGCCTAAATTTCTAGATCTATCTATGTCATGTATCTATTAATACTGCATCACCCACTTTCGGGTATTATGTGCAGTCTTCCTAGGTAGAACCAGTACTAAGCAATGTGGGTAAAGTGTCTTGCTCAATGACACAATGGAGATGGTGCGGAGGAGGATCGAATCGGGGACCCTCCGATCTCAAGTTCGGCACTGTACCACTGAACACAGACCTAATAACAAATAGATTGGACACTATGAAAATTGTGTAAATTTCAAGTGGCACAGTTCGAAAATTTCACAAAATATTCCCCAACTTTAAACACACATATCATGAAGAGTTTTGTAGATACAAGTTTCATTCAAGCCAAATACCATCACAATTTAATTTTCTTTCCAATGATAGTATTTTGTTTTCTCTTACATTGAGAGCAAAAAAGGAGTTTGATGGAAACTTTGACTATGTCAAAACATTGATTTTTAAGAGAAAAGCGAAAAATGATGACATTTTGAACTTTAAACATTTTTTTATACAATTTCTTATTTTGAAAATGAAAATAAATTATTATACTACCATTTTGCGATTCACTATGAATCTTTTGGATGTATTCTCATCAAAATCGGTGAATAATTGAGAGAGAAGATAGAAGGAAAAGTTAAGGTGCCACGTGATATTTTGGTTACTTCATTGGTTAAGATAGGAAGTTTCCTATCTGTTTATTAATATGTCTGTGCACTGAAACACGACCGCCACAATATACATGTAACAGCGAATAAAAAATTGGGTTGCATAGAATTACCGGAATAGACCTATTTGACGAAATCAGGGAGTACGTTATATATAACGTACTCCCTGACGAAATATACTGGAATAGAGCATAGAATTACCGAAATAGACTTTTTAATACACTGTTTATTCTCTAAATTAGCGTAAATGTATAGTTATTTAATTTATATGTATATAAATATAATATGTGTTTTTGTGACATTAATCAGTGAAAAATACCGGAATACACCAGAGAATTGACCGAAATAGCCTATTTAATACCGGAATACACCAGAGAATTACCGAAATATAATTTTTTATACACTATTTATTAGCAAAAAATACACCAGATAATGACTGAAATAGACTTGTAAATCCACTAGTTCTTAGCTAAGAATACCGGAATACACCACAGAATTACTGAAATAAACTTTTGTAATACAAGGATGCGCCCTGTTACGTCAACCAACATATCTTCTTTTTTTTTAGCGTAACAAATAAAAAGTATGTTGCGGGCCTGCCAAATCTCCGGATAAAATCGGGATTCTCCGGATTTTTCAGTCGCTCTCCAGATCTCAGGATTTAAGTGTAAAATCTTTTCATCAAAACAAAATGTTCATGATCTATAGTGTTTACAGTTTATCAGCTATTTCCCAAATTGGCCCTGTTACTCTCCCTAGTCAGAGAGTATTTGCAAATGTCAAATCAACGGGGGTCATCTGTGTAATGCACTGACTGAATATACAATTAACACCTAAGGGCATAATTAGTTCCTTCAGTGACATAATGTGCAATAACAGCAATATATCATTATCTGTGACTTCTTAATCAATCTAACTGAAATCGCAAATGTGAGGACTTGCAGCTCCTAGTGTGTGGTAACACTATAACAACTGCTGCTGTGTACGATGATTATAATTTGTATACATAAGAGATATGAAGACTTTGTATTTGCATTAAGAACACATCTGTTTAGAAAAGTAAGTGCACTTCCATAAAAATTTAAAAAATAAAAATTGTGGTAGAAATTTAAGTCTTTCTAATCGAATTACTATGCTAATTTATTATTTTTTATAACTATCAAACAATAAATAATATTAATTTGCGCTTTAAAAAAAGTAGTGCGAAAATCAAGTCGCGCGCTCCAAATTTTCATTTTAAAATGTTCTTCGCACGCTTTAAATCTTAAAAATCTCAGGATTTTGTGTTAAAAAGTTTTGGCAGGCCTGATGTTGTTTCCGGTTAGTACCATCGAGGAGGTGTAACTAGGACTTGGTGGTATAAATTGAAATTATTTATTTACATCTATACCTCCCATTTACTATTGTTTGGGGCGCTTGTTTCAGCCAAAGTTCTTTCTCACTTTTCAGGCAAAATACATCTCGTACCTAAATAAGTTGTATATCAGTGAACAGACATTTTCAGTGGTAAATAAAAATAGCTTACTTTTCAAAATCGGTTGAGAAATAAAAATTTCATGCGCAGAAGCTGTTTTTGATGGGGCATTTTCAATGCATAATTTTGCTGCATGAATATTTTATTTTAGAATGTTTATCCAGAAATGGTTTTAAATTGTTGGATATTCATAATAAAGTAAGACACCTTGAAAGTTTTATAGCAAAATATGAAGGCTAACTGAAGTTATATAAAATTTCTTAATTTTCTGCTGTCCGTGACCAACAAGGAAAGCCTCATCAAATAATCATTTTGGCTGTAAAATATTTGTTTTTCAACCGATTTTCAAAACTAATGTATTTTAATTTACCACTAAAAATACCAGTTCTAGTGATATATGACTGATGTACATGTATGTATTATTTAAATTGCACAAGCTACTGCAGAAATACCTTTGGCTGAAACAAACGCCCAACAATAACCAATTTAGCACATTTTTTAATGGTGTCATTGATACATCTTTTATGGTGCTTTGGTGCACTTATTTTATGTGGAATATTAACAGATCTTTTATGGTGCTTTGGTGCACTTCTTTAATGTGGAATATTAACAGATCTTTTATGGTGCTTTGGTGCACTTCTTTTATGTGGAATATTAACAGATCTTTTATGGTGCTTTGGTGCACTTCTTTTATGTGGAATATTAACAGATCTTAGTGCTTTGGTGCACTTCTTTTATGTGGAATATTAACAGATCTTTTATGGTGCTTTGGTGCACTTCTTTTATGTGGAATATTAACAGATCTTTTATGGTGCTTTTTACGATTTTTTTTTTTATCAAAATAATATATTTATATCTACCAAATATTGACAGATATTGTGTTGCCATTAAATGTATTTTGTTCTTTTACAGTGCACATGGACAACAGCTTTAATGTGCGAACTTGGAATAATTATCGCTGATAAACTTTACAATTTTTTAAACTTTACTAAGAATTTTTAACAATTGCCATTACCCTGGTGTAGCCCTGTGTATGTATCCAAAACAAATCTGCCTCAAATCTAATAATAGTATGTTTAGTTGTATCCACTTAAATATTTGTATTTTTGGAATTTTTGTCAGAAATAGTTTTGGTTAGTTGTAAAATAAAATAAATGAAAATAAATGGGAAATAAAAGGAAGTATATATGCATGTACGAAAAAATAAAAACAAAAAAGCTGTGAAAAAGCCCATGGAACATATCCTATACTTGTAACCAGTTGTACCTGGTTTATACAAAAATTGAACTGTGTGAAAAAGTTTGTAGTTTTGGGCCATATATGGTATATTGCCGGTGACAACAGCATGCTCTAAGCGGTTGTTATATAATCGGAGAAGTAACTGATATATCAAATGATATACAACAGGTCATCAACTTCTTTGCTTCATTAGTTTCATGTCATTTTCAAATAAATATTTTTCCAGTAAAACTAATTGACAGAATATTTTTTTTACCCCATGTGGTTCCCTGGGGGCCCCGTTTGGTCACGGGGCAAAGAATAGGGCCACTGCAGATCCCTTGTAGTAGGCAGAGGGGTAAAATCACCCCCAAATTCATGTTCATTTTATCATTTTTTGTTCATGTTCATTAAAGGTCTTCATCATGATCCCAGCATTGTTTCAGGTGCCATCTCGCTCATATCAAAAGAGCAGTGGCAGAAAAACAATAAACTTAAATGGAGTTTCTACGAGAGAATTTGCAGCAACTCTGCAGTTCAGAGTGAGAAGGTTCTAGGCCAATTTTCCATATTTTATCTCGATGTACATGGAGGATGAGCCTGGCATGTTCATGTTTGTTAGGCGCCATATAACCTTTCATGTGTTGGTGCGCCTTAAAACCCAATTCAATTCAATTGTTGTTTTTTACACGCCAATTTTATATGCTTTCCTTATACATGTTATATGCTTTCCTTATCTTATTAATTTAGAACCTATTATTACAGAGCGCGTTAGATTTTTGACACATACACAGAGGCGTGAACATGAAACGCTTTTAAATACATGTACAAGTATAGCTGTATATTTTGGGTGACAACAGCATGCTCTAAGCAGTTGTTATATAATCGGGGGAGTAGTACTAGACTAGTATGTGTATTAGTGTTAAATGGACACAAAGCAGTATTATAAACGGCATTAAATAGCTTAGACAATAAGGTCGATCTCTACATAATGCAACAATGGAATAGTGACGTGTGTCCATCTTATACTTAGGTAACAACTGAATCACTTACCTTTTGACGTGTGTCCATCTTATACTTAGGTAACAACTGAATCACTTACCTTTTGACGTCTATGCATGCCCAGCACAAAAAGAGGCCAAAGAGGGTGGCATGAGAATCTTGTTATTCGTACCAGGAACTTTTAAGGGCCAAACAATAGTGTTCAAAAGAACATCTCAAAATTATCAATATCTATACCAAGGCCCTTAAAAGGCCACACACTGTTGTTCAAAATAACTTTTTAAAATTGTCAATAACAATATCAATAAACAAAATTATATTATATATGATATACATGTATATAATATTGTGTCTCGTATTAAAATGATGAAATCCTCCGTAAACTCAAATATTTATTTTTACCAATATTCACATAATAATGAATTGAATTGAATTGAATTGGATTTTATAGTCGCACCAACAGCTAAGGTCATATGGCGACTTTCCAGCTTCCATTGGTGGAGGAAGACCCCAGGTGCCCCTCCGGGCAATTTTCGTGCACGGGCGGGCACCTGGTAGAACCACCGACGTTCCGCAAGCCAGCTGGATAGCTTCCTCACATAAAGATTCCTAGGCCCCTGAGGGATCGAACCTACAGTGGTGAGGGGCAAGTGATTTCAAGTCAGAGACGTTAACCACTCGGCCACGGACGCCCCTCACATAATAATGAAAACACAATACAAATGTTATAAAAAACACATGTTAAACATGTCAAAAAATAATGAAAATAACATCATGATATCAATAAATCCGTAAATGAAATTTTATTAGCTATTTATTTTTTTATCAATATTCATAAAATAATGAAAACAAACTACCGGTAGTACATTTAATATCATTAATCTTCAAATACTCTAAGTAATGTATTCTATCAATATTTTAGCCTATATCAATTATAAAAAGTCTATTTCGGTAATTCTGTGGTATATTCCAGTATATTTCGGTAAATAGGTCTATTCCGGTAATTCTATGCACCGAAAAAAATTGTACCTTAACCGGGACTTAAAACCCAGGGAGTCAGTGCTCTTACCTCCATGTATGAGCTGTCAATCGATTTTCACAGATTACCTACTGTACCCCACTGTTACATATTGATGAGTTTGTTCATTTCATTATATCTGCCCAGTGGACCCTTTAATCTGTTACTTCACTGTTCAACTTGAGGTTATTACCATAATTTATTTAATTCTTTCCTTTCTTGTCCCTTTTATTCTTCACATTTTTCCTTCCATCATTTTTGGTTTAGGGTAAAATACTTGAACAGATCGAATCAAGACATATTGGGCGAAAGACATATTGTTTTGTTCGTCTGTCTGTTGTCTGTTGTTGTCGTCTTATGTATCCCCCACTTTGTGGAAGGGAGACATATTGTTTTTGTGCTGTCTGTCTGTTGTCTGTCATCTTATGTCTTCCCCACTTTGTTGAGGGGACACATATTGTTTTGTTCGTCTGTCTGTTGTCTGTCGTCTTATGTATCCCCCACTTTGTGGAAGGGAGACATATTGTTTTTGTGCTGTCTGTCTGTTGTCTGTCATCTTATGTCTTCCCCACTTTGTTGAGGGGACACATATTGTTTTTGTGCTGTTTGTCTGTTTATATTTCAACGAAACTGGGCACGGATGATCAGTATCAAGCCTAGTAAATGCACTTATCATCACCGTGTTCCAGTTGAATGATTTTTGGCAGAACCCCTGGCCAGATTTCAATGAAACTGCAGGGAGGATCAGTACCAAGCATAGCTGTGCATATCTTCATCGTGCTTTGGTTAAATGATTTTTGGCAGAGTTATGGCCCTTTAAAGGTTTTAATACACAAGCCTAGTTGGGCATATCTTCATCGTGTTCCAGTTGAATGGTTTTCGGCAGATTTGACATCTGTTTTTACTAAAAACAACCTCTAATTCATTTTTGATTTAATGTTATGATACCTGTACATGTATGTTCTTATAAATTTTCTTATAAATGATATAATAAAATGATCACCTGATATTTCCATACATTTTACATCATATGTAGGTATAGTGGTAATCATTATTATGGCTGACTGTTATCATTATTGTGATTAAACACCTGCTAATCCGTTATTTTTGCAGGGTTTGATCTTGTAAATTATATAAGCACCAATTACTCTTCCAGATCATCGCCTCTGGTCCCTTTGTTATAAGTACAAGTCATATATTACTTAAAGTATCACATGTTGTATCCATTTACCTATTGTGTATGTGACCATTGTTTTGCATGTACTGTGGGTATAAACCTTAGCATTACCGTACCTCTTGCACTATTATATCATGTTTATGTTGTAGCTTTCTGAATAAACATTATTTTATATTTTCCTTCCATTGTAACACCTGACATGTGTGGAGGTCATGGTCACACCAAAGAATTCATAAAAATGATACTGATAGCTCCCTTGTTTACACCTGACATGTGTGGAGGTCATGGTCACACCAAAGATTTCATAAAAATGATACTGGTAGCTCCCTTACACCTGACATGTGTGGAGGTCATGGTCAGACTCACACCAAAGATTTCATAAAAATGATACTGATAGCTCCCTTGTTTACAACTGACATGTGTGGAGGTCATGGTCATACCAAAGTTTCATAAAAATGATACTGGTAGCTCCCTTGTTTACACCTGACATGTGTGGAGGTCATGGTCACACCAAAGATTTCATAAAAATGATACTGATAGCTCCCTTGTTTACACCTGACATGTGTGGAGGTCATGGTCAGACTCACACCAAAGATTTCATAAAAATGATACTGGTAGCTCCCTTACACCTGACATGTGTGGAGGTCATGGTCAGACTCACACCAAAGATTTCATAAAAATGATACTGGTAGCTCCCTTGTTTACACCTGACATGTGTGGAGGTCATGGTCACACCAAAGATTTCATAAAAATGATACTGGTAGCTCCCTTACACTTGACATGTGTGGAGGTCATGGTCAGACTCACACCAAAGATTTCATAAAAATGATACTGATAGCTCCATTGTTTACACCTGACATGTGTGGAGGTCATGGTCACACCAAAGTTTCATAAAAATGATACTGGTAGCTCCCTTGTTTGACATTCAGCATATAAAAGGCTTGTTGGCCCTGTGTCGGTATAATGTGGCTGTCATGTCTATGGCGTGCTATTCCAGTGTGGCAGCACTGTAAAGTTTTGCATTTAGTTCACTGAAACAGGTAGATACCGTCGGGGACATGACTAAAAGGTTGTTTAAAGTGACAGCAGCAATATATACTTATTTACATATACATCCACTTATTTTTTCCCATGTTTACTACTTTTTCAGTTAAAATATCAGAATGGCCAGCCTTGCTGATCAGTTGAAAGCCGTCAAGCTGAAGACATCAAGTGAACCAACAAAGGATTTCTCAAGTCCAAAAAAAGCTGGATTCTTAAAAGAGGAGGATATTAAAGGTAATTACAAACTATGTAGATGTCATATACCTGTCAAGAGAAAATGGACTGGTAACTGATCTGCTGTTAGGTAAGTTCTTGTCTTAAATTGTTGCTTTTAGGACAACTTAGGTCTACTATGAGGTAAGACCTTGTTCTTGCACTGCTGCCAGGACAGCTTAGGTCCACTATGATGTTAGACCTTGTTATTGCACTGCCTCCAGGACAGCTAAGGTCTACTATGAGTAAGACCTTGTTATTGCACTGCTGCCAGGACAGCTTAGGTCTACTATGAGTAAGACCTTGTTCTTGCACTGCTGCCAGGACAGCTTAGGTCCACTATGATGTTAGACCTTGTTATTGCACTGCTGCCAGGACAGCTAAGGTCTACTATGATTTAGACCTTGTTATTGCACTGCTGCCAGGACAGCTTAGGTCTACTATGAGTAAGACCCTGTTCTTGCACTGCTGCCAGGACAGATAAGGTGTGCTATGAGTAAGACCTTGTTATTGCACTGCTGCCAGGACAGATAAGGTCTACTATGAGTAAGACCTTGTTCTTGCACTGCTGCCAGGACAGCTTAGGTCTACTATGAGTAAGACATTGTTCTTGCACTGCTGCCAGGACAGCTTAGGTCTACTATGAGTAAGACCTTGTTATTGCACTGCTGCCAGGACAGCTTAGGTCTACTATGAGTAAGACCTTGTTCTTGCACTGCTGCCAGGACAGCTTAGGTCTACTATGAGTAAGACCTTGTTATTGCACTGCTGCCAGGACAGCTTAGGTCTACTATGAGTAAGACCTTGTTATTGCACTGCTGCCAGGACAGCTAAGGTCTACTATGAGTAAGACCTTGTTATTGCAAAGCTTCCAGGACAGCTTAGATCTACTATGAGGTAAGACCTTGTTCTTGCACTGCTGCCATGACAGCTAAGGTCTACTATGAGTAAGACCTTGTTCTTGCACTGCTGCCAGGACATCTTAGGTCTACTATGAGTAAGACATTGCTATTGCACTGCTGCCAGGACAGCTTAGGTCTACTATGAGTTAGACATTGTTATTGCACTGCTGCCAGGACAGCTTAGGTCTACTATGAGGTAAGACCTTGTTCTTGCACTGCTGCCAGGACAGCTAAGGTCTACTATGAGTAAGACATTGTTATTGCACTGCTTCCAGGACAGCTTAGGTCTACTATGAGTAAGACATTGTTATTGCACTGCTGCCAGGACAGCTTAGGTCTACTATGAGGTAATACCTTGTTCTTGCACTGCTGCCAGGACAGCTAAGGTCTACTATGAGTAAGACATTGTTATTGCTCTGCTGCCAGGACAACTTAGGTCTACTATGAGTAAGACATTGTTATGGCACTGCTGCCAGGACAGCTTAGGTCTACTATGAGGTAAGACATTGTTCTTCCCTGCTGCCAGGACAGCTAAGGTCTACTGCTGCCAGGACAAGTTAGGTCTACTATGATTTAGACCTTGTTATTGCACTTCTGCCAGGACAACCTAGGTCTACTATGAGTTAGATATTGTTATTGCAAAGCTTCCAGGACAGCTTAGGTCTACTATGAGGTAAGACCTTGTTCTTGCACTGCTGCCAGGACAGCTAAGGTCTACTATGCGTAAGACATTGTTATTGCACTGCTGCCAGGACAGCTTAGGTCTACTATGAGTTAGACCTTGTTCTTGCACTGCTGGCAGGACAGCTAAGGTCTGCTATGATTTAGACCTTGTTATTGCACTGCTTCCTTGACAGCTAAGGTCTACTATGAGTAAGACCTTGTTATTGCACTGCTGCCAGGACAGCCTAGGTCTGCTATGAGTAAGACCTTGTCATTGCACTGCTGCCAGGACAGCTAAGGTCTACTATGATTTAGACCTTGTTATTGCACTGCTTCCTGGACAGCAAAGGTCTACTATGAGTAAGACCTTGTTATTGCACTGCTGCCAGGACAGCCTAGGTCTGCTATGAGTAAGACCTTGTTCTTGCACTGCTACCATGGCAGCTAAGGTCTACTATGAGGTAAGACCTTGTTCTTGCACTGCTGCCAGGACAGCTTAGGTCTACTATGAGTAAGACATTGTTATTCCCTACTGCCAGGACAACTTAGGTCTACTATGAGTAAGACATTGTTATTGCTCTGCTGCCAGGACAACTTAGGTCTACTATGAGTAAGACATTGTTATGGCACTGCTGCCAGGACAGCTTAGGTCTACTATGAGGTAAGACATTGTTCTTGCACTGCTGCCAGGACAGCTAAGGTCTACTGCTGCCAGGACAAGTTAGGTCTACTATGATTTAGACCTTGTTATTGCACTTCTGCCAGGACAACCTAGGTCTACTATGAGTTAGATATTGTTATTGCAAAGCTTCCAGGACAGCTTAGGTCTACTATGAGGTAAGACCTTGTACTTGCACTGCTGCCAGGACAGCTAAGGTCTACTATGCGTAAGACATTGTTATTGCACTGCTGCCAGGACAGCTTAGGTCTACTATGAGTTAGACCTTGTTCTTGCACTGCTGGCAGGACAGCTAAGGTCTGCTATGATTTAGACCTTGTTATTGCACTGCTTCCTGGACAGCTAAGGTCTACTATGAGTAAGACCTTGTTATTGCACTGCTGCCAGGACAGCCTAGGTCTGCTTTGAGTAAGACCTTGTCATTGCACTGCTGCCAGGACAGCTAAGGTCTACTATGATTTAGACCTTGTTATTGCACTGCTTCCTGGACAGCAAAGGTCTACTATGAGTAAGACCTTGTTATTGCACTGCTGCCAGGACAGCCTAGGTCTGCTATGAGTAAGACCTTGTTCTTGCACTGCTACCATGGCAGCTAAGGTCTACTATGAGGTAAGACCTTGTTCTTGCACTGCTGCCAGGACAGCTTAGGTCTACTATGAGTAAGACATTGTTATTCCCTACTGCCAGGACAACTTAGGTCTACTATGAGTAAGACATTGTTATTGCACTGCTGCCAGGACAGCTTATGTCTACTATGAGGTAAGACCTTGTTCTTGCACTGCTGCCAGGACAGCTAAGGTCTACTATTAGTAAGACCTTGTTCTTGCACTGCTGCCAGGACAGCTTAGGTCTACTTTGAGGTAAGACCTTGTTATTGCACGCTGCCATGACCGCCCTAGGTCTACTATGAGTTAGACATTGTTATTGCACTTCTGCCAGGACAGCTAAGGTCTACTATGAGTTAGACATTGTTATTGAATTTATTGCACTGCTTCCAGGACAGCTTAGTTCTACTATGAGTTAGACATTGTTATTGCAATGCTGCCAGGACAGCTTAGGTCTACTATGAGGTAAGACCTTGTTCTTGCACTTCTGCCAGGACAGCTAAGGTCTACTATGAGGTAAGACCTTGTTCTTGCACTTCTGCCAGGACAGCTAAGGTCTACTATGAGGTAAGACCTTGTTCTTGCACTTCTGCCAGGACACCTAAGGTCTACTATGAGTTAGACATTGTTATTGCAAAGCTTCCAGGACAGCTAAGGTCTACTATGAGTAAGACATTGCTATTGCACTTCTGCCAGGACAACTTAGGTCTACTATGATTTAGACCTTGTTATTGCACTTCTGCCAGGACAAATTAGGTCTACTATGAGTTAGACATTGTTATTGCAAAGCTTCCAGGACAGCTAAGGTCTACTATGAGTAAGACATTGTTATTGCACTGCTGCCAGGACAGCTTAGGTCTACTATGATTTAGACCTTGTTATTGCACTGCTGCCAGGAAAGCTTAGGTCTACTATGAGGTTAGACCTTGTTATTGCACTGCTGCCAGGAAAGCTTAGGTCTACTATGAGGTAAGACCTTGTTATTGCACTGCTGCCATGACCGCTAAGGTCTACTATGAGTAAGACATTGTTATTGCACTGCTGCCAGGAAAGCTTAGGTCTACTATGAGGTAAGACCTTGTTTTTGCACTGCTTCAAGGACAGCTAAGGTCTACTATAAGTAAGACATTGTTATTGCACTGCTGCCATGACAGCTAAGGTCTACTATGAGGTAAGACCTTGTTATTGCACTGCTGCCAGGACAGCTAAGGTCTTCTATGATTTAGACCTTGTTCTTGCACTGCTTCCAGGACAGCTAAGGTTTTGTATGAGGTACTATTGACCTTGTTATTGCACTGCTGCCAGGACAGCTAAGGTCTACTATGAGTAAGACCATGTTCTTGCACTGCTGCCAGGACAGCTAAGGTCTACTATGATTTAGACCTTGTTATTGCACTGCTGCCAGGACAGCTTAGGTCTACTATGAGGTAAGACCTTGTTTTTGCACTGCTTCAAGGACAGCTAAGGTCTACTATAAGTAAGACCTTGTTATTGCACTGCTGCCAGGACAGCTAAGGTCTACTATGAGGTAAGACCTTGTTATTGCACTGCTGCCAGGACAGCTAAGGTCTACTATGATTTAGACCTTGTTCTTGCACTGCTTCCAGGACAGCTAAGGTTTTGTATGAGGTACTATTGACCTTGTTATTGCACTGCTGCCAGGACAGCTAAGGTCTACTATGAGTAAGACCATGTTCTTGCACTGCTGCCAGGACAGCTAAGGTCTACTATGATTTAGACCTTGTTATTGCACTGCTGCCAGGACAGCTTAGGTCTACTATGAGGTAAGACCTTGTTATTGCACTGCTGCCAGGACAGCTAAGGTCTACTATGAGGTAAGACCTTGTTATTGCACTGCTGCCAGGACAGCTAAGGTCTACTATGATTTAGACCTTGTTCTTGCACTGCTTCCAGGACAGCTAAGGTTTTGTATGAGGTACTATTGACCTTGTTATTGCACTGCTGCCAGGACAGCTAAGGTCTACTATGAGTAAGACCATGTTCTTGCACTGCTGCCAGGACAGCTAAGGTCTACTATGATTTAGACCTTGTTATTGCACTGCTGCCAGGACAGCTTAGGTCTACTATGAGGTAAGACCTTGTTATTGCACTGCTGCCAGGACAGCTAAGGTCTACTATGATTTAGACCTTGTTCTTGCACTGCTTCCAGGACAGCTAAGGTTTTGTATGAGGTACTATTGACCTTGTTATTGCACTGCTGCCAGGACAGCTAAGGTCTACTATGAGTAAGACCATGTTCTTGCACTGCTGCCAGGACAGCTAAGGTCTACTATGATTTAGACCTTGTTATTGCACTGCTGCCAGGACAGCTAAGGTCTACTATGAGTAAGACCTTGTTATTGCACTGCTTCCAGGACAGCTTAGGACTACTATGAGGTAAGACCTTGTTTTTGCACTGCTTCAAGGACAGCTAAGGTCTACTATAAGTAAGACCTTGTTATTGCACTGCTGCCAGGACAGCTAAGGTCTACTATGAGGTAAGACCTTGTTATTGCACTGCTGCCAGGACAGCTAAGGTCTACTATGATTTAGACCTTGTTCTTGCACTGCTTCCAGGACAGCTAAGGTTTTGTATGAGGTACTATTGACCTTGTTATTGCACTGCTGCCAGGACAGCTAAGGTCTACTATGAGTAAGACCATGTTCTTGCACTGCTGCCAGGACAGCTAAGGTCTACTATGATTTAGACCTTGTTATTGCACTGCTGCCAGGACAGCTAATGTCTACTATGAGTAAGACCATGTTCTTGCACTGCTGCCAGGACAGCTAAGGTCTACTATGAGTAAGACCATGTTCTTGCACTGCTGCCAGGAAAGCTTAGGTCTACTATGAGGTAAGACCTTGTTATTGCACTGCTGCCATGACCGCTAAGGTCTACTATGAGTAAGACATTGTTATTGCACTGCTGCCAGGAAAGCTTAGGTCTACTATGAGGTAAGACCTTGTTTTTGCACTGCTTCAAGGACAGCTAAGGTCTACTATAAGTAAGACCTTGTTATTGCACTGCTGCCAGGACAGCTAAGGTCTACTATGAGGTAAGACCTTGTTATTGCACTGCTGCCAGGACAGCTAAGGTCTACTATGATTTAGACCTTGTTCTTGCACTGCTTCCAGGACAGCTAAGGTTTTGTATGAGGTACTATTGACCTTGTTATTGCACTGCTGCCAGGACAGCTAAGGTCTACTATGAGTAAGACCATGTTCTTGCACTGCTGCCAGGACAGCTAAGGTCTACTATGATTTAGACCTTGTTATTGCACTGCTGCCAGGACAGCTTAGGTCTACTATGAGGTAAGACCTTGTTTTTGCACTGCTTCAAGGACAGCTAAGGTCTACTATAAGTAAGACCTTGTTATTGCACTGCTGCCAGGACAGCTAAGGTCTACTATGAGGTAAGACCTTGTTATTGCACTGCTGCCAGGACAGCTAAGGTCTACTATGATTTAGACCTTGTTCTTGCACTGCTTCCAGGACAGCTAAGGTTTTGTATGAGGTACTATTGACCTTGTTATTGCACTGCTGCCAGGACAGCTAAGGTCTACTATGAGTAAGACCATGTTCTTGCACTGCTGCCAGGACAGCTAAGGTCTACTATGATTTAGACCTTGTTATTGCACTGCTGCCAGGACAGCTTAGGTCTACTATGAGGTAAGACCTTGTTATTGCACTGCTGCCAGGACAGCTAAGGTCTACTATGAGGTAAGACCTTGTTATTGCACTGCTGCCAGGACAGCTAAGGTCTACTATGATTTAGACCTTGTTCTTGCACTGCTTCCAGGACAGCTAAGGTTTTGTATGAGGTACTATTGACCTTGTTATTGCACTGCTGCCAGGACAGCTAAGGTCTACTATGAGTAAGACCATGTTCTTGCACTGCTGCCAGGACAGCTAAGGTCTACTATGATTTAGACCTTGTTATTGCACTGCTGCAAGGACAGCTAAGGTCTACTATGAGGTAAGACCTTGTTATTGCACTGCTGCCAGGACAGCTAAGGTCTACTATGATTTAGACCTTGTTCTTGCACTGCTTCCAGGACAGCTAAGGTTTTGTATGAGGTACTATTGACCTTGTTATTTCACTGCTGCCAGGACAGCTAAGGTCTACTATGAGTAAGACCATGTTCTTGCACTGCTGCCAGGACAGCTAAGGTCTACTATGATTTAGACCTTGTTATTGCACTGCTGCCAGGACAGCTAAGGTCTACTATGAGTAAGACCTTGTTATTGCACTGCTGCCAGGACAGCTTAGGACTACTATGAGGTAAGACCTTGTTTTTGCACTGCTTCAAGGACAGCTAAGGTCTACTATAAGTAAGACCTTGTTATTGCACTGCTGCCAGGACAGCTAAGGTCTACTATGAGGTAAGACCTTGTTATTGCACTGCTGCCAGGACAGCTAAGGTCTACTATGATTTAGACCTTGTTCTTGCACTGCTTCCAGGACAGCTAAGGTTTTGTATGAGGTACTATTGACCTTGTTATTGCACTGCTGCCAGGACAGCTAAGGTCTACTATGAGTAAGACCATGTTCTTGCACTGCTGCCAGGACAGCTAAGGTCTACTATGATTTAGACCTTGTTATTGCACTGCTGCCAGGACAGCTAAGGTCTACTATGATTTAGACCTTGTTCTTGCACTGCTTCCAGGACAGCTAAGGTTTTGTATGAGGTACTATTGACCTTGTTATTGCACTGCTGCCAGGACAGCTAAGGTCTACTATGAGTAAGACCATGTTCTTGCACTGCTGCCAGGACAGCTTAGGAAGATTGTTGCTTATAGGACAGCTCATGCCAAACAACAATAACATTATTTCAAAAAAATTACATTTCTAAAAACAGGCTGCTGCTGCATATGTTTCCTTGTATGGGCATACAATATAAGCTATGGAATTTATTTGTATTGTGTTCAATCTGTTGAAAATGTGTGTATTAAATATATAAAGATCCATGTCAGATAGGACATAAAATATTTCCAGGAGTCTTATATTGTGCGAGATCAAAACCTGGTGTTTGGGACTTGAAACACATTGAAACCGTGGACATATATGGCCCTTGGTATCAGTGATCTGTGGACCTGGTTCTATTGTTCTATGGACCTGAGTAAGAGTACTATCGACATTGAACTTCGTCCGCGGTCAATATTACTTCTACTGACTGTTACATCCATAGAACTATTGCATTGATCATAATTATTTCCATAGGGAACCATTTCATTTACTGCACTTCCTTTTTAGCTCTACTGATCAGAGATCAGCAGAGCTTATGCCGTGGTGCGGCGTCCGGCGTCCGGCTGTCCGTCTGTCTGTCCGTAAACTTTTATTTGTAGCGACAACTCCTCTGAAACTACTGGATGGATATTCATGAAACTTTACAGAAATATTGCCCATAAAGTCTAGTTGATCCTAGCAAAAATTCATGTTGATGTGAAATCCAAGATGGCTGCCAAAGCTAAAAATAGAGTTTTAAAATACAAGTTTGTAGCGACTACTTCTTGAAAACTATAAGTGATATTGATATGGGACTTTTTCTAAAATGATCAGCATGACATGATGTTGATCCTTGTCAAAAATCATTTTGATTCAACGTTAAACATGGCTGCCAGTGGCCATCTTTGTTTACTTAGAGTTATGTAGTAAAAACTTGTAGCGACTACTCCTCTGAAACTACTTGACGGATTGTCATGAAACTTTACAGGAATGTTGCTCTTGATGTCTAATTGATCCTAGCAAAATTTCAGATCTGCCAGAAATTCAAGATGGCCGTCACAGCTAAAAATAGATTTTTAAAAAGGAAGTTTGTAGCAACTACTTCTTGAAAACTATAAGTGATATTGATATGGGGCTTTTTCTAAAATGATCAGCATGACATGATGTTGATCCTTGTGGAACATTATTTTGATTCGACGTTAAACATGGCTGCCAGTGGCCATCTTTGGTTACATAGAGTTATATAGTTAAAACTTGTAGCGACTACTCCTCTGAAGCTACTTGACGGATGTTCATGAAACTTCACAGGAATGTTGTTCTTGATGTCTAGTTGATCCTAGAAAAAATTCAGGTCGGCCGGAAATTCAAGATGGCCGCCACAGCTAAAAATAGATTTAAAATAAATAAGTTTGTAGCGACTTCTTCTTCAAAACTATAAGTGATATTGATATGGGACTTTTTTTAAAATGATCAGCATCCTTGTGGAAAATTATTTTGATTCGACGTTAAACATGGCTGCCAGTGGCCATCTTTGGTTACATAGAGTTATATAGTAAAAACTTGTAGCGACTACTCCTCTGAAACTACTTGACGGATGTTCATGAAACTTCACAGGAGTGTTGCTCTTGATGTCTAGTTGATCCTAGAAAAATTTCAGGTCTGCCGGAAATTCAAGATGGCCGCCACAGCTAAAAATAGATTTAAAATAAATAAGTTTGTAGCGACTACTTCTTCAAAACTATAAGAGATATTGATATGGGACTTTTTCTAAAATGATCAGTATGACATGATGTTGGTCCTTGTCGAAAATTGTTTTAATTTGACGTTAAACATGGCTACCAGCGGCCATCTTTGTTTACATAGAGTTATATAATGAAAACTTGTAGCGACTACTCCTCTGAAACTACTTGACGGATTTTCATGAAACTTCACAGGAATGTTGCTCTTAATGTCTTATTGATCCTAGCAAAATTTCAGGTTGGCCGGAAATTCCAGATGGTCACCACGGTTAAAAATAGATTTTCAAAAAACAAGTCTGTAGCGACTACTTCCTGAAATCGAAATCAATCAGTAGAGCTTCAAGGTCATTGACCTCTTGTTTATTTAACCTCGAACACATTTAACTGACTTTTACAGATTATGAGGCTTCTGTGTTAGAAGTGAACACCGAACACTGGATCGACCTACTGAAGGACGAGACATTTCCCACCGTACTTTGTCCTTTCCATATAGACGAGGCACAAGTGTTTATGCATGTATATGAAAGGTATGCTTTTCTAAAGATATGAATATTGTTTGTAACAACAACGAGGATAGTCAGTTCCATGGTAACTGTTTTGTAGTTTGGGCAAAATATAGTAGGTTTGTGGAAAGGGTTTAGGTTAACACCATGGTTGTAGAGAAGGCTTGGATAAATTTCCAAGGTTGCGTATAAGATTAACATCAGGATTGTGGAGAAGGCTTGGATTAACACCAAGGTTGTGGATTAACACCAAGGTTGTGGAGATGCAGGTTTGGATTAACACCATGGAATATGGAAAAGGCTTGGACTGGTGAAGGCTTGAATTAACACCAGGATTGTAGAAAGGCAGGCTTTGATTAACACCATGGTTGTAGAGATGCAGGTTTGGATTAACACCATGGAATATCAAAAAGGCTTGGATTAATATCTCAGGTTGTGGATTAACATCAAGGTTGTGGAGTAGGCTTGGATTAACACCAGAACTGTGGAAAAGGCTTGGATTAACACCAGGACTGTGGAAAAGGCCTGGATGAACACCAGGACTGAGAGGAAGGCTTGGATACAACACAGTGGATTAAACCCAAGATTGGGGAAAAGGCAACTCCAGGTGTATTAACACCAGGGTTGCATTGGGTTGTAAGGAAGGCTTGGATTAACATCAGGATTGATCTTATTTACACCAGAGTTGGTTGTGGGACCGGCAATAAGCTTTAGTGGCTCCCTATTTTCACTGCACCGACAGTCAGTGCTTCTAAGAGTGGCCTCAACAGTATCTGGCAAGTTCAATAAGTTTAACACACCATGCTTGGCCTACCGAAATGTCAAACATAACACTGCAAACATGTTCATGTAAGTGTTACAAGCTTCACAGTAGAGAACCGTTATTGTTTGTTGAATAGTGCTTACCAGTATATAGTGCTTACCAGTATATAGTGCTTGCTTACCAGTATATAGTGCTTACCAGTATATAGTGCTTACCAGTATATAGAGGATCTTACATGAGTGCCTGTTATATTGAATGTATTAAACAGTTTGGATAAAATGATATGAAACGAGGCTGTACCGAGCATCATATCAGTTATGTCCATCGAGTGTAATAAATTCAACATTAAATAGGAATGAATGTGAGATTCTATTTTATATCATATAACTCAAAAAAATAACTCATAAGCAACATTTATTAGTGTAGCTGCCTATATATAACATTGTCATATTATGATGTATGTATGGTTTGCATGATGACGTCGTATGTTGACTCGGTCTTCTCCGTATGACAGGATACAGCAATGGAACTACCTCGTCTTTTTCGTAATCTGGTATTTTGAATGGTTACAAAATCGATGAGATAATTACAGTGTTCTCCGAGTTGAACGGAAAGGACCCAATGGTTGATTCAACCTTCATTTGTACATTTATTTCACTGGAGTAATATGATAAATATATCATAGCTTTGTTACACTCCCACACTGCAAGCTGTGTGATAAAGTTATATATTCTGCAGTTCTGCGGCTTATACTTCTTTATGCTATCTGCTTGAGCACAGCGTTTTTTTATAGCGTTAGTGTCGTTTGTCCATCCGTCATCCAAATTTTGTGTGTCTATTTCCTCCTACAGTTCACAACCGATTGTTTCAAAACTGTACAGGCTTTTTACCTTTTTGATGTCAAGATGTGTATATCGATGTCAAAATTGATCTTGTATTACCGGTTTTTCGGGCCTGTTTTCGTCAAATTTTACGTTAGAATAGCGTGTGTCTATCCCTTCCCACAGTTTTCAACCAATAGTTTGGAAACTTTGCAGGGTGCTGACCTATGTAAAGATGGGCATGTCAGTTCTGTGTCAAAATCCACCTTGTATTACTGCAGTTATGACCCTTTTTTGTCAAATCTTACGTTAAAATATCGTGAGTGTCTATCTCCTCCCACAGTTTTCAACTGATTGTTTCAAATTTTACAGGATGCTTACCTATGATGTCAAGATGTGCATATCGATTCAGTGCCAAAATTGACCATGTATACCATAGTTATGGCCCTTTTGTTCATAAAATTTTATGTTTTTCGCTGATTTTCAGCGGGGCATCCGTGTCCCATGGACACATTTCTAGTTATGCATTACAAATTCAATAAAAAGTATTCAATAACACACAAATTCATTTCTGGTAAGATGACATATTATGCTCATTGAAGTAATTGTATAAAAAATTATGTAATTCAGAAAAATCAAGTAAATATTATTTATTGTTATATATGTTTTTCTTTGAGCATGTTGAGAGAACTGTCTAAATATTTGATTCTAAGTTAATATGTACATTACAGGTATGTATTTAATGGAACTGTTTTCAGGTTGTATCTGAACAAAGACAGTGAAGTAATTGGCAAAACAGACTGGCGAGAGAAAATAACGGACGATGAGAAAAAATGCCTGGAAGTTCTGTCAAAACGTCTGCAAGAATCTATGAACGTTTTTACAAAAGACGGGGAGGCATTTGTGAAGACATCCAGTAGAAGCGCCAAGGATGCGCCAATTGTCCAGGACAAGTTTAAAGAACTCTACCGAGCAGAGTTAGAATTATTTCCGCCAGAAGAAAGGTCGGAAAATGTTCGCATAACTTGTCTTTTGAAAGCAGCTTTTACAGCGTTAAGGGTTAAGACATCAGAAGATGTTTTAGACATGTTTTTGCGTAGCGAGCGAATTTATCAGGACTTGCTGTTGGCTGCTGTCAATCAAAAGGATAAATACAAAGAGAATTTTGTGATTCGGAAATTCGTTGATATTGAGGTAGATATGGAGTTTAGAGGATTTGTACACCAATATGAGCTTGTGGCATTGTCACAGTACAACTACGCCATCTATTCAGAGAAGTTATTTAAGGGGAGAGAAGTCTACAGAGATATGGTGAAAAATTACTTTGACACGATTGTGAAGCCTAAACTAAAGAATTCCAACTTTCCAAAGAACTCAATAATTGATTTTGCTATATGCAATGAAGGTAAAGAATGTTTTGAATTAATATCTTAAGTGGTTGAAAGGCATTTGTGAATATTAAAGATGTCGGTCAAAATATAAATAAAACCATCATTACGTGCTTCAGTTTCATATAAAATGTGCGCATGTACTGAATTGGTCTTTATATTCCGTCCAGTTTATTTATTCGTAATGTAGTGCTTTTTTCTCTGCAGTTGTGCCTATATATATTTTTGGGTCAGCAGATTAAATTCAAGGTTAAATTTCACTATGACCTTAACCTTTAACCTATTGATCCACAAATATATTGGCACAAAACAATAATTTAAAGAAACTAACTCGCCAAATAATGGCAAAATTACACTATAAGACTGTTTATCAAAACTCTGTCCAGGTGTTCAGGTTATATAATCATGTATCTGTGCTGATTAATATGTGTAAAGTGAATTATGAGATGGTAAATATATTATATATAATAAGTATAAAAGTCGAACAGGAAATGCAGCTTTCAGAGAAAACAGTAAATCCCAAAACACGTAAAAAGACAAATATGAATGGTAATATTAATAAGGAATAAAGGCATATGACGTCACAAACACAAAAACGGTTGACAATAGGGCTATCGCACTGGAACGGTCAGTGGCAAAAAAGGCCACTGGGGGTTTAAACCAGGTTCTAGGGTGAGAAAAAAAAAGAAATTTGATTGTATTCATATAAAACTTATAATTCTTAATGCACCGATTGCTTTGCCATTTGTATTTTTAGTGCTATTGTTCCAAGTTGAATCTATTACTTCTTTGTAATATACACTTGATATGACAGTAACATCTTGGTACACCTACAGTTATATACTTGATATGACAGTAACATCATGGTACACCTACAGTTATATGCTTGATATGACAGTAACATCTTGGTACACCTACAGTTATATACTTGATATGACAGTAACATCTTAGAACACCTACAGTTATAGACACTTGATATGACAGTAACATCTTGGTACACCTACAGTTATATGCTTGATATGACAGTAACATCTTGGTACACCTACAGTTATATACTTGATATGACAGTAACATCTTAGAACACCTACAGTTATATACTTGATATGACAGTACATCTTGGTACACCTACAGTTATATACTTGATATGACAGTAACATCTTGGTACACCTACAGTTATATACTTGATATGACAGTAACATCTTGGTACACCTACAGTTATATACTTGATATGACAGTAACATCTTGGTACACCTACAGTTATATACTTGATATGACAGTACATCTTGGTACACCTACAGTTATATGCTTGATATGACAGTAACATCTTGGTACACCTACAGTTATATACTTGATATGACAGTAACATCTTGGTACACCTACAGTTATATGCTTGATATGACAGTAACATCTTGGTACACCTACAGTTATATACTTGATATGACAGTAACATCTTGGTACACCTACAGTTATATACTTGATATGACAGTAACATCTTGGTACACCTACAGTTATATACTTGATATGACAGTAACATCTTGGTACACCTACAGTTATATACTTGATATGACAGTACATCTTGGTACACCTACAGTTATATGCTTGATATGACAGTAACATCTTGGTACACCTACAGTTATATGCTTGATATGACAGTAACATCTTGGTACACCTACAGTTATAGACTTGATATGACAGTAACATGTTGGTACACCTACAGTTTTATACACTTGATATGACAGTAACATCTTGGTACACCTACAGTTATATACTTGATATGACAGTAATATCTTGGTACACCTACAGTTATATACTTGATATGACAGTAACATCTTGGTACACCTACAGTTATATACTTGATATGACAGTAACATCTTGGTACACCTACAGTTATATACTTGATATGACAGTAACATCTTGGTACACCTACAGTTATATACTTGATATGACAGTAACATCTTGGTACACCTACAGTTATATACTTGATATGACAGTAACATCTTGGTACACCTACAGTTATATGCTTGATATGACAGTAACATCTTGGTACACCTACAGTTATATACTTGATATGACAGTAACATCTTGGTACACCTACAGTTATATACTTGATATGACAGTAACATCTTGGTACACCTACAGTTATATACTTGATATGACAGTAACATCTTGGTACACCTGCAGTTATATACTTGATATGACAGTAACATCTTGGTACACCTGCAGTTATATACTTGATATGACAGTAACATCTTGGTACACCTACAGTTATATACTTGATATGACAGTAACATCTTGGTACACCTACAGTTATATACTTGATATGACAGTAACATCTTGGTACACCTACAGTTATATACTTGATATGACAGTAACATCTTGGTACACCTACAGTTATATACTTGATATGACAGTAACATCTTGGTACACCTACAGTTATATACTTGATATGACAGTAACATCTTGGTACACCTACAGTTATATACTTGATATGACAGTAACATCTTGGTACACCTACAGTTATAGACTTGATATGACAGTAACATCTTGGTACACCTACAGTTATATGCTTGATATGACAGTAACATCTTGGTACACCTACAGTTATATACTTGATATGACAGTAACATCTTGGTACACCTACAGTTATATACACTTGATAGGACAGTAACATCTTGGTACACCTAAAGTTATAAACACTTGATATGACAGTAACATCTTGGTACACCTACAGTTATATACTTGATATGCCAGTAACATCTTGGTACACCTACAGTTATATACTTGATATGACAGTAATATCTTGGTACACCTACAGTTATATACTTGATATGACAGTAATATCTTGGTACACCTACAGTTATATACTTGATATGACAGTAATATCTTGGTACACCTACAGTTATATGCTTGATATGACAGTAACATCTTGGTACACCTACAGTTATATACACTTGATATGACAGTAATATCTTGGTACACCTACAGTTATATGCTTGATATGACAGTACATCTTGGTACACCTACAGTTATATACTTGATATGACAGTAACATCTTGGTACACCTACAGTTATATACTTGATATGACAGTAACATCTTGGTACACCTACAGTTATATACTTGATATGACAGTAACATCTTGGTACACCTACAGTTATATACTTGATATGACAGTAATATCTTGGTACACCTACAGTTATATACTTGATATGACAGTAACATCTTGGTACACCTGCAGTTATATACTTGATATGACATTAACATCTTGGTACACCTACAGTTATATACTTGATATGACAGTAACATCTTGGTACACCTACAGTTATATGCTTGATATGACAGTAACATCTTGGTGCACCTACATTTATATACTTGATATGACAGTAACATCTTGGTACACCTACAGTTATATACTTGATATGACAGTAACATCTTAGTACACCTACAGTTATATACTTGATATGACAGTAACATCTTGGTACACCTACAGTTATATACATTTGATATGACAGTAACATCTTAGTACACCTACAGTTATATACTTGATATGACAGTAACATCTTAGTACACCTACAGTTTTATACTTGATATGACAGTAACATCTTAGTACACCTACAGTTATATACTTGATATGACAGTAACATCTTAGTACACCTACAGTTATATACTTGATATGACAGTAACATCTTGGTACACCTACAGTTATATACTTGATATGACAGTAACATCTTAGTACACCTACAGTTATATACTTGATATGACAGTAACATCTTGGTACACCTACAGTTATATACATTTGATATGACAGTAACATCTTAGTACACCTACAGTTATATACTTGATATGACAGTAACATCTTAGTACACCTACAGTTTTATACTTGATATGACAGTAACATCTTAGTACACCTACAGTTTTATACTTGATATGACAGTAACATCTTAGTACACCTACAGTTATATACTTGATATGACAGTAACATCTTGGTACACCTACAGTTATATACTTGATATGACAGTAACATCTTAGTACACCTACAGTTATATACTTGATATGACAGTAACATCTTGGTACACCTACAGTTATATACATTTGATATGACAGTAACATCTTAGTACACCTACAGTTATATACTTGATATGACAGTAACATCTTAGTACACCTACAGTTATATACTTGATATGACAGTAACATCTTGGTACACCTACAGTTATATACATTTGATATGACAGTAACATCTTAGTACACCTACAGTTATATACTTGATATGACAGTAACATCTTAGTACACCTACAGTTATATACTTGATATGACAGTAACATCTTGGTACACCTACATTTATATACTTGATATGACAGTAACATTTTGGTACACCTACAGTTATATACTTGATATGACAGTAACATCTTGGTACACCTACAGTTATATACTTGATATGACAGTAACATTTTGGTACACCTACAGTTATATACTTGATATGACAGTAACATTTTGGTACACCTACAGTTATATACTTGATATGACAGTAACATCTTGGTACACCTACAGTTATATGCTTGATATGACAGTAACATTTTGGTACACCTACAGTTATATACACTTGATATGACAGTAACATCTTGGTACACCTACAGTTATATACACTTGATATGACAGTAACATCTTGGTACACCTACAGTTATATACACTTGATATGACAGTAACATATTGGTACACCTACAGTTATATACTTGATATGACAGTAACATCTTGGTACACCTGCAGTTATATACATGATATGACAGTAACATGTTGGTACACCTACAGTTATATACTTGATATGACAGTAACATCTTGGTACACCTACAGTTATATGCTTGATATGACAGTAACATTTTGGTACACCTACAGTTATATACACTTGATATGACAGTAACATCTTGGTACACCTACAGTTATATACTTGATATGACAGTAACATGTTGGTACACCTACAGTTTTATACACTTGATATGACAGTAACATCTTGGTACACCTACAGTTATAAACACTTGATATGACAGTAACATCTTGGTGCACCTACATTTATATACACTTGATATGACAGTAACATCTTGGTACTCATACAGTTATACACTTGATATGACAGTAACATCTTGGTACACCTGCAGTTATATACTTGATATGACAGTAACATCTTGGTACACCTACAGTTATATACTTGATATGACAGTAACATCTTGGTACACCTACAGTTATATACACTTGATATGACAGTAACATCTTGGTACACCTAAAGTTTTAAACACTTGATATGACAGTAACATCTTGATACACCTACAGTTATGTACACTTGATATGCCAGTAACATCTTGGTACACCTACATTTATATACACGTGATATGCCAGTAACATCTTGGTACACCCACAGTTATATACTTGATATGACAGTAACATCTTGATACACCTACAGTTATATACACTTGATATGCCAGTAACATCTTGGTACACCCACAGTTATATACTTGATATGACAGTAACATCTTGGTACACCTACAGTTATATGCTTGATATGACAGTAACATCTTGGTACACCTACAGTTATATACACTTGATATGACAGTAACATCTTAGTACACCCACAGTTATATACTTGATATGACAGTAACATCTTGGTACACCTACAGTTATATACACTTGATATGACAGTAACATCTTAGTACACCCACAGTTATATACTTGATATGACAGTAACATCTTAGTACACCTACAGTTATATACTTGATATGACAGTAACATCTTGGTACACCTACAGTTATACACTTGATATGACAGTACATCTTGGTACACCTACAGTTATATACTTGATATGACAGTAACATCTTGGTACACCTACAGTTATATACTTGATATGACAGTAACATCTTGGTACACCTACAGTTATATACTTGATATGACAGTAACATCTTGGTACACCTACAGTTATATGCTTGATATGACAGTAACATCTTGGTACACCTACAGTTATATACTTGATATGACAGTAACATCTTGGTACAGCTACAGTTATATGCTTGATATGACAGTAACATCTTGGTACACCTACAGTTATATACTTGATATGACAGTAACATCTTGGTACACCTACAGTTATATGCTTGATATGACAGTAACATCTTAGTACACCTACAGTTATATACTTGATATGACAGTAACATCTTGGTACACCTACAGTTATATACTTGATATGACAGTAACATCTTGGTACACCTACAGTTATATACTTGATATGACAGTAACATCTTGGTACACCTACAGTTATATATTTGATATGACAGTAACATCTTGGTACACCTACAGTTATATACTTGATATGACAGTAACATCTTGGTACACCTACAGTTATATACTTGATATGACAGTAACATCTTGGTACACCTACAGTTATATACTTGATATGACAGTAACATCTTGGTACACCTACAGTTATATACTTGATATGACAGTAACATCTTGGTACACCTACAGTTATATGCTTGATATGACAGTAACATCTTGGTACACCTACAGTTATATACCTGATATGACAGTAACATCTTGGTACACCTACAGTTATATATTTGATATGACAGTAACATCTTGGTACACCTACAGTTATATATTTGATATGACAGTAACATCTTGGTACACCTACAGTTATATACTTGATATGACAGTAACATCTTGGTACACCTACAGTTATATACTTGATATGACAGTAATATCTTGGTACACCTACAGTTATATACTTGATATGACAGTAACATGTTGGTACACCTACAGTTATATACTTGATATGACAGTAACATCTTGGTACACCTACAGTTATATACTTGATATGACAGTAACATCTTGGTACACCTACAGTTATATGCTTGATATGACAGTAACATCTTGGTACACCTACAGTTATATGCTTGATATGACAGTAACATCTTGGTACACCTACAGTTATACACTTGATATGACAGTAACATCTTGGTACACCTACAGTTATATACTTGATATGACAGTAACATCTTGGTACACCTACAGTTATATACACTTGATATGACAGTAACATCTTGGTACACCTACAGTTATATACTTGATATGACAGTAACATCTTAGTACACCTACAGTTATATACTTGATATGACAGTAACATCTTGGTACACCTACAGTTATATATTTGATATGACAGTAACATCTTGGTACACCTACAGTTATATGCTTGATATGACAGTAACATCTTGGTACACCTACAGTTATACACTTGATATGACAGTAACATCTTGGTACACCTACAGTTATATACTTGATATGACAGTAACATCTTGGTACACCTACAGTTATATGCTTGATATGACAGTAACATTTTGGTACACCTACAGTTATATACACTTGATATGACAGTAACATCTTGGTACACCTACAGTTATATACTTGATATGACAGTAACATGTTGGTACACCTACAGTTTTATACACTTGATATGACAGTAACATCTTGGTACACCTACAGTTATAAACACTTGATATGACAGTAACATCTTGGTGCACCTACATTTATATACACTTGATATGACAGTAACATCTTGGTACTCATACAGTTATACACTTGATATGACAGTAACATCTTGGTACACCTGCAGTTATATACTTGATATGACAGTAACATCTTGGTACACCTACAGTTATATACTTGATATGACAGTAACATCTTGGTACACCTACAGTTATATACACTTGATATGACAGTAACATCTTGGTACACCTAAAGTTTTAAACACTTGATATGACAGTAACATCTTGATACACCTACAGTTATGTACACTTGATATGCCAGTAACATCTTGGTACACCTACATTTATATACACTTGATATGCCAGTAACATCTTGGTACACCCACAGTTATATACTTGATATGACAGTAACATCTTGATACACCTACAGTTATATACACTTGATATGCCAGTAACATCTTGGTACACCCACAGTTATATACTTGATATGACAGTAACATCTTGGTACACCTACAGTTATATGCTTGATATGACAGTAACATCTTGGTACACCTACAGTTATATACACTTGATATGACAGTAACATCTTAGTACACCCACAGTTATATACTTGATATGACAGTAACATCTTGGTACACCTACAGTTATATACACTTGATATGACAGTAACATCTTAGTACACCCACAGTTATATACTTGATATGACAGTAACATCTTAGTACACCTACAGTTATATACTTGATATGACAGTAACATCTTGGTACACCTACAGTTATACACTTGATATGACAGTACATCTTGGTACACCTACAGTTATATACTTGATATGACAGTAACATCTTGGTACACCTACAGTTATATACTTGATATGACAGTAACATCTTGGTACACCTACAGTTATATACTTGATATGACAGTAACATCTTGGTACACCTACAGTTATATGCTTGATATGACAGTAACATCTTGGTACACCTACAGTTATATACTTGATATGACAGTAACATCTTGGTACACCTACAGTTATATGCTTGATATGACAGTAACATCTTGGTACACCTACAGTTATATACTTGATATGACAGTAACATCTTGGTACACCTACAGATATATGCTTGATATGACAGTAACATCTTAGTACACCTACAGTTATATACTTGATATGACAGTAACATCTTGGTACACCTACAGTTATATACTTGATATGACAGTAACATCTTGGTACACCTACAGTTATATACTTGATATGACAGTAACATCTTGGTACACCTACAGTTATATATTTGATATGACAGTAACATCTTGGTACACCTACAGTTATATACTTGATATGACAGTAACATCTTGGTACACCTACAGTTATATACTTGATATGACAGTAACATCTTGGTACACCTACAGTTATATACTTGATATGACAGTAACATCTTGGTACACCTACAGTTATATACTTGATATGACAGTAACATCTTGGTACACCTACAGTTATATGCTTGATATGACAGTAACATCTTGGTACACCTACAGTTATATACTTGATATGACAGTAACATCTTGGTACACCTACAGTTATATATTTGATATGACAGTAACATCTTGGTACACCTACAGTTATATATTTGATATGACAGTAACATCTTGGTACACCTACAGTTATATACTTGATATGACAGTAACATCTTGGTACACCTACAGTTATATACTTGATATGACAGTAATATCTTGGTACACCTACAGTTATATACTTGATATGACAGTAACATGTTGGTACACCTACAGTTATATACTTGATATGACAGTAACATGTTGGTACACCTACAGTTATATACTTGATATGACAGTAACATCTTGGTACACCTACAGTTATATGCTTGATATGACAGTAACATCTTGGTACACCTACAGTTATATGCTTGATATGACAGTAACATCTTGGTACACCTACAGTTATACACTTGATATGACAGTAACATCTTGGTACACCTACAGTTATATACTTGATATGACAGTAACATCTTGGTACACCTACAGTTATATACACTTGATATGACAGTAACATCTTGGTACACCTACAGTTATATACTTGATATGACAGTAACATCTTAGTACACCTACAGTTATATACTTGATATGACAGTAACATCTTGGTACACCTACAGTTATATATTTGATATGACAGTAACATCTTGGTACACCTACAGTTATATGCTTGATATGACAGTAACATCTTGGTACACCTACAGTTATACACTTGATATGACAGTAACATCTTGGTACACCTACAGTTATATACTTGATATGACAGTAACATCTTGGTACACCTACAGTTATATACACTTGATATGACAGTAACATCTTGGTACACCTACAGTTATATACTTGATATGACAGTAACATCTTAGTACACCTACAGTTATATGCTTGATATGACAGTAACATCTTGGTACACCTACAGTTATATACTTGATATGACAGTAACATCTTGGTACACCTACAGTTATATACTTGATATGACAGTAACATCTTGGTACACCTACAGTTATATACTTGATATGACAGTAATATCTTGGTACACCTCATGGTGGACTTGAAATTCAGAGGACCCTTGTTCGAACCTCACCCACACCATTGAGTTTCATCTATGTATTCTTGGGGAAGACACTTTTCTTAAGCCTCGTCCGTCGAATGGGGATGTAAACCAGGCATTCCCGTGTATTGGCCATGGACTCTATCCTCCAAGAATGTTAAAGAACCATTGTATTTATTCATTAGCAACTAAGAGAAGGGTTGTTTCCTGGATTCCAATGTATCCTGATCCTCGGGGGTGACGCTAAATAACCTGTGTTGAGCTGTTAAACAACATTCTGTTCAGTTGAGCTGAGTTGTAATTATATCTCCAGGTGATAAGTTGTGGTATATATTTTATATCTCCAGGTCAGAAGTTGTGGTATATTGTATATCTCCAGGTGATCAATTGTGGTATATTTTATACCTCCAGGTGATAAGTTGTGGTATATTTTATATCTCCAGGTGATCTCTAGGTGATAAGTTGTGGTATATTTTATATCTCCAGGTGATTAGTTGTGGTATATTTTATATCTCCAGGAGATAAGTTGTGGTATATTTTATATCTCCTGGAGATAAGTTGTGGTATATTTTATATCTCCAGGTGATAAGTTGTGGGTGATTGAGATCAACCCATTTCTAGAGACCACAGATGGAGCATTGTTCAGCTGGCAGCACGAGCGACACATCCTCGAGGGGGCGGAGGGCTTCGTGTTCAGGGTGACGGAGAAACCCCGCCCCGGGGCCAAGACTATTCTACCTCAGAGTATCAGAAAACTCATGGAAGAAGAACTGTAGGTCATCCAAAATGTGTGCTTATTTAGATGGGAGTGAACAGTGTTACCAAAGCTGTTCCATAGCCCCACGTTATTTGCGTTCATTAGCGAGTGCAAATATTTTCAACTCGCAAAAATGCATTCTTACTGGCATTCCACCACCCACCCCCCTTATTTAGATGGGAGTGAACAGTGTTACCAAAGCTGTTCCATAGCCCCACGTTATTTGTGTTCATTAGCGAGTGCAAATATTTTCAACTCGCAAAAATGCATTCTTACTAGCATCCCCCAATGTTATGATTTCTGAAGAGACTGAAGAGTATTTTGCCCCATTGTCAAGTGTTTAAGGAATGTTGTATATAGTAATATATTATGATAAACGATATAATCCAGATATAGCCTTGGTCGACCTGTAACTGGGATATATTCAGCCTCTAGATACTATATTAAATATATTTATATTTTTATAAAATGTGACCAAAGTTTACAATTGTCACATGTGTTATTAGTTGTTTCGTTTTTGTATTCTGTACTGTTCATCTTACTTTTCACTTACCATGTCAAACATTTACTCTTGGCTGTGAAGTATATAATGTTATTACATACTTGCCTATATATAAATACATTGTTTTTGAATATACGATACGACACGACACGACAAAGCTTTACCACATGGGTAAAATAATGTCATATCAATTTACAAATTCCAGAGTCTATTTATAACTAAAAGATATTTGGCTAACTAACTAACCCTATTACGGAAAGAGCTGAATGCTTTTCCGATTAGTTTACGGTCATTTTCGCTGAGAGTATTAATGGTTTATTCAGTATGATAAATAAGTACTTATAAGAAAAGTGTTCCCGATAGCTGTGGTCGTAAACCACAGGATTTAGGCCTAATCATATCGAGAATGGTACCCTCCGCTTGGGTTCGCTTCTCAATCAAGACGACAATTTCTTTTGTTTTGTTTTTCTGCTGATGTTTTCTATGTGTGTAGGACTTCTTTTCACCTGTAAAATATACGAGGGTCATTCAAAAAGTTCTGTCACTAACGCGTTTTAACAATTATGTGCTCATTGTGAGTGTTGGTGTTTGATACCAAATGAACGAGATTTTCAATACCATTCCATTGATGGTAAAATGAATGCTGTATCTTTTGTGTGACGAAAGTTATAGAACATTTAATACACATCACTTATATACACTGAGGCATTTTCGTCCTGAGTTTTTTTTAGGTTTGTTAACTGTTACTTTTTTAAATGCCTGTTTTTCTTTAAGTACTTGTCGAAGATCTTTGAAATTTCTCATACGTTACCAGTTATATCTGTGCATTACAAGATTCAGAATTTAAGCATGGTAGATGAAAAGGCATTGTCTTAGAAATTAACATTTTAAGCTAACGTGTAAAATTAATTTAATGATAAATGGACATCAAATGGAAGGGCAATCTTCTGAAATAGCGTTTTTGGATGATCAATATTTTCTCTAAACATTGTACAAAATTCTACAATAATGTGTTGAATATGAAATTTAAACACTGAAGGACTATGATTTGTAAACAAATATGAAAACATATTAATACTATGAGAATAATTACGACATTTAAAAGATATTATAACATTTCCGTAAACAAAATTAAGAAAATCAGTGTTATTACTGCTAAAATTAAGAGATATGCATTCACTCATATCTGGTTTTCAGCAAGACCTTTCCGAATTCTCGACAATCATTTTCAGGGATTATGGGTGAATAACAACAGATGGCGTACAAGAAAATTTAAAAGCATAGACTTATTCAAATAATTTTTACAACGTTTTGTAACAAGGACTTTTCAGAAATGCCAGTATCCAAAAGGTGTGTTAGGGGGAGGTAATTCAGGGGTATAAATAAACGGAAACTTTTTATTTTTGTTGTGGAATTTAAGACAGCGAACCCAGTAGTACTATAAATGCATTACTTTATCTCAGTGTAATATCCAGTTCAAAGGATATATGCCTAGTGACAGAACTTTTTGAATTTTGAAGCACCCTTGTAGCTATATTTTAAATGATATATTTAAAAAAAGTATAGGCAAGTGTAGGATAAATAGAATATAAACTGGGTATTTTCATATCACACCCTGTATCAGGTCTGAGATGCCATATCAGCCCGAGAGTTTACTTCCAGGGCTATTGGTCCATGGAATGTGGCATTCCGAGAACCAATAATTCAGACAATATTAAAACACTTAATTTGCATCATTTTATGTGAAGAGTTTCTCATAAAACACGGCTAATATAGTTTAGTTAATTAATACTATAGGTTATTGAATTTGTATGGCTAAATATTACTTGGAACAAGTTGTTTTGGCAAAGGACGACGAGCTTGCGAGTCGTCAAGCTCGTCGTCCTGCGCCAAAACAACGAGTTCCAAGTAATATTTAGCCATACAAATTCAATAACCATTTTATTGTATACTTTCATATTGTTTTCGATCAATGTAATTGTATGACTATTACTATTGATTGCATTTGTGTTATTTTTATAGCTTTTGATGGAATTCCTATCTTGTCATTCATTTTCATTTTGTGCGGATGATTATTTTGCGCGAAAATGACGTCGACGTCATTAAAAACATCAAGCGATTTTCTAAAGTTTGTTTACCATTCAATAACGTTAAAAACAGTGGGTGAGTGACCATTTCAATTATTTTATCAATTTCTGCCATAAAAGGTAGAAAAAAACACGTATTTTTTTGTTGACACTATAGGAAGTATTCCGTAATTTTTATTTGAAAGTAGTTCCTTATTTCTATTTCGCGGCTCTTAGCAAGCACGAGAAAAAGTTCCGGTGCAATATCGTAGAATATTGCACACTTAGCTCAATGCAAACTAAACGGGACAATATGAAAGTATACAATAATAAGCAATATTGTCTTGATTGTTTTAAAAACTCACAGCGTCCCTTTAATTTTCTACATGACTTTAGTTTGTTCAATCTTTAATAGTAATTATAAGATTAGTATAAAGCAAATTGTTTTAGCATATTATTAACTGTTGATTATAATGCACCAATAAAATATTCAAACCTATGTTAGGATTAGACGAAACAGTAAAACTCAACATTTTATTTAATTATATGCATGCAGGTTTAAAGTCAAAATAATATACTCAAGACACTAATTTTAATGCTTGATAAAAACTTCAAGATTGCGGCGTGTACCTTTAAATATAAACCTATCGTGTATATGTATCTGCCATGCTCACATGTTAGAGATGCAACAGGTCCTCAGTCATGGAATGATTTTTTTTTATATAGAACATATTACTCCATTCATGTTTATACTTCAGCTTACTGAGTTGTAGCTGAGCAGACACTCACTGAGGGACAAACTGTCTGGTCTGCTGTCTTGTCCGTGGCCCACAATTTGTTGTTTGTGGTCTGCTGTCTAAAGTCTGTTTTCCGTGGCCCGCAGACTGTTGTCCATGGCCCACAGTCTGTTGTCCATGGTCTGTTGTCCGTGACCCACTGTCTGTTGGACTGCAGTCTATTGTCCGTGGCCTGCAGTCTGTTATCCATTGTCTGTGGCCCAATGTCTGTTGTCCGTGGCCTGAAGTCTGTTGTCCATTGTCTGTTGTCCAAGGCCTGCAGTCTGTTATCCATTGTATGTTGTCCATGGCCCGCAGTCTGTTGTCCATGGCCCGCAGTCTGTTGTCCATGACCCACTGTCTGTTCGACTGAAGTCTATTGTCCGTGGCCCGCAGTCTGTTATACATTGTCTGTTGTCTGTGGCCCAATGTCTGTTGTCCGTGGCCTTCAGTCTGTTGTCCATGGTCCACTGTCTGTTGTCCATAGTCCACTGTCTGGTGTCCGTGGTCCACAGTCTGTTGTCCATGGTCCACTGTCTGTTGTCCGTGGTCCACTGTCTATTGTCCATAGTCCACTGTCTGTGTCCGTGGTCCACAGTCTGTTGTCCGTGGTCCACAGTCTGTTGTCCGTGGTCCACTGTCTGTTGTCCATGGTCCACTGTCTATTGTCCTTAGTCCACTGTCTGTTGTCCGTGATGGCTTCTGTTGTACGTGGTCTGCTGTCTGTTGTCCGTGGTCTGCTATCTGTTGTCCGTGGTCTGTTGTCCATGGCCCACTATCTGTTGTCCATGACCCATTGTCTGTTGTCCGTGGTCCACTGTCTTTTGTCTGTGGTCCACTGTCTGTTGTCCATGGTCCACTGTCTGTTGTACATAGTCCACTGTCTGTTGTCCGTGGTGGCTTCTGTTGTACATGGTCTGCTGTCTGTTGTCCTTGGTCTGCTATCTGTTGTCCGTGGTCTGTTGTCCATGGCCCACTGTCTGTTGTCCGTGATCCATTGTATGTTGGACTGCAGTCTATTATCCGTGGCCCGCAGTCTGTTATCCATTGTCTGATGTCCGTGGTCCACTGTCTGTTGTCCATGGTCCACTGTCTGTTGTACATAGTCCACTGTCTGTTGTCCGTGGTGGCTTCTGTTGTACATGGTCTGCTGTCTGTTGTCCTTGGTCTGCTATCTGTTGTCCGTGGTCTGTTGTCCATGGCCCACTGTCTGTTGTCCGTGATCCACTGTATGTTGGACTGCAGTATATTATCCGTGGCCCGCAGTCTGTTATCCATTGTCTGATGTCCGTGGTCCACTGTCTGTTGTCCGTGGTCCACTGTCTGTTGTCCATGGTCCATTGTCTGCTGTCCATGGTCCACTGTCTGTTGTCCGTGGTGGCTTCTGTTGTACGTGGTTCGCTGTCTATTGTCCATGGTCTGCTGTCTGTGGTCTATTGTCCATGGCCCACTGTCTGTTGTCCGTGGACTTCTGTCTGTTGTCCGTGGTATGCTGACTGTTGTCCGTGGCCCGCAGTCTGTTGTCTGTGGTCTGCTATCTGTTGTCCGTGGCCCACTATCTGTTATCCATCCTCTGCTGATGTTATCCATTGTCTGTTGTCCGTTTCTGCTGTCTGTTGTCCGTGGCCTGTTGTCCATGGTCTGTTGTCCGTGGCCCACTGTCTGCTGTCCGTGGTCTGTTGTCCGTGGTCTGATGTCCATAGTCCCTGGTCTGTTGTTCGATAGTCCTTGGTCTGCTGTCTGTTGTCCGTGGCCCACTGTCTGTTGTCCGTGGTCTGCTGTATGTTGTCTGTGGCCCACTGTCCGTGGTCTGCTGTATGTTGTCTGTGGTCCACTGTATGTTGACCTTGGTCTGCTGTCTGTTGTCCGTGGCCTACTGTATGGTGTCCGTAGCCTGCTGTCTGTTGTCCTTGATCTGCTGTATGTTGTTCGTGGTCTGCTGTCTGATGTTTGTGACCCACTGTATGTTGTTTGTGACCCACTGTATGTTGTCCGTGGCCTACTGTCTGTTGTCCTAAAGATTGCCATGTGTCTCTTTAAAGGGTTATAAAATACCATTCATTCATTAAATAAACAGAAGATATTACTTTTTATGAAATATTTGTTTGTGTCTTTCAAATAAATGCTGGGGTAAATGTACTTGTTTCTGTCAATATTAAAGGGGGTACATCAGGCATTTTCTAGAAAAATCAAACAATTTACAAAAATATTCCAATTCATGATGCAAATGCATGTCAATCAAAATATGCTGTTAAAACGGTTAAATGCTTAAATAAACCCTAGGATAGCACATATTACTGGGCAAAATGAATTTCGTTATAAACATGAACTCATTTTTAAACTTATTTAATATGTTTTGGTACTTTGGAATAGAATATATAATTTTTGTCATCATTTCTTGTCGTTTATAAGGCTGACTCCAAGTTCCCCACAAAAAGCCTGACATACCCACTTTAAAGCAAACAATTAATTTTAGAACTTTCACATTGTAATCTCACACAGTACATATTCATCTGCGTTTTTAAAAATAAATATTAAATATTTTTACACTTAATTTACATATTGCATACATAATAATATATTTCTTTTATACATTAAATTATATTTAAATAAAATATAGATTTGTGTTTTTTCTTTGACAGTTATTAGGGATGGTGAGTTGTCCTTCGTCCGTTAACTTTTGCCTTGTTAAGATAATAGAGCCTCATTGTTCAGCGTGTTCCCCTTTACAACGCGGGTCACATCTGTATATATAAACATCAGCAGGTTTCCCTTTACAACGCGGGCCACCTCTGTATATATAAACACCAGCGTGTTCACCATTACAACGTGGGCTTCCTCTGTACATATAAACACCAGCGTGTTAACCTTTACAACGTGGGGCCTTCCATGTATATATAAACACCAGCGTATTTCCCTTTACAACGTGGGCCACCTCTGTACATATAAACACCAGCGTGTTCACCATTACAACGTGGGCTTCCTCTGTACATATAAACACCAGCGTGTTCACCATTACAATGTGGGCCACCTCTGTACATATAAACACCAGCGTGTTCACCATTACAACGTGGGGCCTTCCCTGTATATATAAACACCACCGTGTTTCCCTTTACAATGTGGGCCACCTCTGTACATATAAACACCAGCGTGTTAACCTTTACAACGTGGGGCCTTCCATGTATATATAAAGATCCTCTCTGTATATATAAACACTAGCGTGTTCCCCTTTACAATGTGGGCCACCTCTGTACATATAAACACCAGCGTGTTAACCTTTACAACGTGGGGCCTTCCATGTATATATAAAGATCCTATCTGTATATATAAACACCAGCGTGTTCACCATTACAATGTGGGCCACCTCTGTACATATAAACACCAGCGTGTTCACCAATACAACGTGGGCTTCCTCTGTACATATAAACACCGGCGTGTTCACCATTACAATGTGGGCCACCTCTGTACATATAAACACCAGCGTGTTCACCATTACAACGTGGGCCACCTCTGTACATATAAACACCAGCGTGTTCCCCTTTACAACGTGGGACCTTCCATGTATATATAAACATCCTCGCTGTATATAAAAACACCAGCGTGTTCACCATTACATCGTTGCTTCCTCTGTACATATAAACACCAGCGTGTTAACCTTTACAACTTGGGGCCTTCCATGTATACATAAACATCCTCTCTGTATATATAAACATAAGCGTGTTCACCATTACAACGTGGGCTTCCTCTGTACATATAAACACCAGCGTGTTCACCATTACAACGTGGGCTTCCTCTGTACATATAAACACCAGCGTGTTCACTATTACAACGTGGGCTTCCTCTGTACATATAAACACCAGCGTGTTAACCTTTACAACGTGGGGCCTTCCATGTATATATAAACATCCCCTCTGTATATATAAACACCAGCGTGTTCACCGTTACAACGTGGGCTTCCTCTGTACATATAAACACCAGCGTGTTCTCCATTACAACGTAGGCCACCTCTGTATATATAAACACCAGCGTGTTAACCTTAACAACGTGGGGCCTTCCATGTATATATAAACATATAAACACCAGCGTGTTCACCATTACAACGTGGGCTTCCTCTGTACATATAAACACGAGCGTGTTAACATTAACAACGTGGGGCCTTCCATGTATATATAAACATCCCCTCTGTATATATAAACACAAGCGTGTTTCCCTTTACAATGTTGGCCACCTCTGTATATATAAACACCAGCGTGTTCCCCTTTACAATGTGGGCCACCTCTGTACATATAAACACCAGCGTGTAAATCTGAACAACGTGGGGCTTTCCCTGTATATATAAACATCCCCTCTGTATATATAAACACCAGCGTGTTCACCTTTACAACGTGGACCCCACCTGTATATATATATATAAACTAGCGTGTTCACCTTTACAATGTGGGCCACCTCTGTATATATAAACACCAGCGTGTTCACCTTTACAACGCGGGCCACCTCTGTATATATAAACACCAGCGTGTTCCCCTTTACAATGTGGGCCACCTCTGTATATATAAACACCAGCGTGTTAACCGTTACAACGTGGGGCCTTCCCTGTATATATAAACATCCCCTCTGTACGTATAAACACCAGCGTGTTCCCCTTAACACTGTGGGGTCTCCTCTGTATATAGTGTAGTAGCCCAGGTTACAGTTCCTTTCCTGGAGAGCGATGAACCCCTTGGTGAGCTCTTGTAATCGCGAAATTTAACTATGTTCAGTGTTGGCCACGTATGCTATAGTTACACAAGGTAATCATTGTTGACGTATGTCAATATTATGATTTGAATACCTTGTCTTCACATGCATCTGGTGGAATAACACGTGATTGTTACGTTCTATACTAAATATAACTTTAAATGTTTCAGTTTTTCCAATTACTATTTATTAAGCTTCTTCAATTTATATACGTTACAAGTTGTATTTAAATCCACGTTTATCAACTTTTCGTGTTAAACTATACTTTAGAAATGCAAATAGCTCGCACGTTTTATTTGAACGACTTTCATCTTCTCACTTATCATGTTTTCTCGTGCTCCACGTTGGACGCATGTCGAACGTGGTTATTTACAACAGCTCAATTTTTCTTACATTCTGGGCAGTCAGCTAATTCCGATTTGGAAAGCAACTCTGCCGGGGTATGTATTGACTACATTATATAATAAACGTTTACTCAGTATTCTGGTAGTTGTAGTTATCATTTATCTGTTGTATATATAGCTGGAAATAAGCTTAGAGCCTGAAGGCACTCAGAGATATATAACCACTATACGAAGCACGACCACATCTCTGAGTGCGGCGTATCCCAAGAGAAAAAGGGCGCCTACAATATAAACATCCCCTCTGTATATATAAACATCCCCTCTGTATATATAAACACTAGCGTGTTCCCCTTTACAACGTGGGACCTCCTCTGTATATATAAACACCAGCATGTTCACCTTTACAACGTGAGCTATATCTGTATATATAAACACCAGCGTGTTCACCTTTACAATGCGGCCACCTCTGTATATATAAAAACCAGCGTGTTCCCCCTTTACAATGCGGGTCACCTTTGTATATGTAAACACCAGCGAGTTCCCCTTTATAATGGGGGCCACCGTTGTGTATATAAACACCTGCGTGTTCGCATTTACAACGCGGGCCACCTCTCTATATATAAACACCAGCACCACTTTCCAAACTCAATTGTTCTAATTTCATCAATATATTTGACCACTTCTCGAGATTCTATGTCATCTCATCATATGACATAATTAAAAGGTTGTGACAGTGTTGCCACCTTGTAAAAACGATTATTGGAAACATCACTGGCAGGACCTTTAACAGGATCTAATACAGGAAATTACACCTGCGGTTAAACATGGATCACAACTAAAAACCAGGATGACAATCCAGAGACAGTACAATGTATAAATATAAATATATCCCATCTAACAACCAGGACGAGAAACCATAGACCAAGCAATGAATAAATAGAAATATATCCCATCTAACAACCAGGGGACGAGAAACCATAGACCAAGCAATGAATAAATATAAATATATCCCATCTTACAACCAGGACGAGAAACCATAGACCAAGCAATGAATAAATATAAATATACGCCATCTAACAACCAGGACGAGAAACCATAGACCAAGCAATGAATAAATAGAAATATATCCCATCTAACAACCAGGACGAGAAACCATAGACCAAGCAATGAAAAAATATAAATATATCCCATCTAACAAAAAACATGACAAACCACCGATAAGGCAATGCATTCATATAAATATATCCCATCTTTGCTTACAACCAAGGTTACAAAACAACGAATAATATAAATTTATATCCTATGTAGTAAAGATTAAAAACCAAGCTTAATACCATGTAAACTATTCAATATAACAACCAGGATAACAAAACAGGACTCTGTCCTCGAACTAAATATCAAGATGACAACCGTGGGCAATGCAAGATAATGTTAATGGCACACATCAAATCTTATAATAAATATGCCCTCTTCAAACCTCAGGCGACCATTACACAGTTATTATTATGATATAAAACTGTCCAAAACACAATACTCATCAAACCACAATATACACGTATGAACACACCCCAGACAGTGGACACATCACCGTGCTGTCCATTAGCAATTACACTATTACAGACACAATGACCGAGTCACTGGTGAGTTAATCACCTGTGCTCATCAACCACACAGTTGAAGGCAGGCTTACTAACGTTTTTATAACGTGACGTGTCTAACTAGGCAACCGTTTTGTCACTTTATAATTAAATGAAACGCCGTTTTCTCTAAGGCTGTACATTTATGATTTACGTGAATCACAGTGGTGTTGGTAGTTAGTAATGCTGGCATATTTACTATCACTTGTTTTTAAAGGCTCACACCACCCAGACCCAACCCACCCACCCCACCTCCTCCTAATCCAAATCGAGTACACGATAACTATACATGCTATCGGATCAGAACCTTGCGTACTTGTTTACTGGAACTCAAAATGTAAGGTCACTAAAATTCCAGGTCAACTCTTAAACATGATCATACAGTGACAATTTGCAATAACCATTTTCTCGAAATAAGGTCAGTGACTCTAAAAATAGATTAGTGAATAACATTAAAAGGCAATATTTGACCTACATGTTATATCAATGTAATTAATAGGTCACCATGCAGTTCATAGTGAAATACTTCTGTAACTAGATATAAACTAACAATTAGACATACTTCTGTAACTAGATAGAAACTAACAATTAGACATACTTCTGTAACTAGTCTAGAAACTAACAATTAGACATACTTCTGTAACAGCAATAATACATAATTCTGTAACTAGATAGAAACTAAAAATTAGACATACTTCTGTAACTAGTCTAGAAACTAACAATTTGACATAAACTAGTCTAGAAACTAACAATTAGACATACTTCTGTAACTAGATAGAAACTAACAATTGGACATACTTCTGTAACTAGTCTAGAAACTAACAATTAGACATACTTTTGTAACTAGTCTAGAAACTAACAATTATACATACTTCTGTAACTAGTCTAGAAACTAACAATTAGACATACTTCTGTAACTAGATAGAAACTAACAATTAGACATACTTCTGTAACTAGTCTAGAAACTAACATTTAGACATACTTCTGTAACTAGATAGAAACTAACAATTAGACATACTTCTGTAACTAGTCTAGAAACTAACAATTAGACATACTTCTGTAACTAGATAGAAACTAACAATTAGACATACTTCTGTAACTAGATAGAAACTAACAATTAGACATACTTCTGTAACTAGTCTAGAAACTAACAATTAGACATACTTTTGTAACTAGTCTAGAAACTAACAATTAGACATACTTCTGTAACTAGATAGAAACTAACAATTAGACATACTTCTGTAACTAGTCTAGAAACTAACAATTAGACATACTTCTGTAACTAGATAGAAACTAACAATTAGACATACTTCTGTAACTAGTCTAGAAACTAACAATTAGACATACTTCTGTAACTAGATAGAAACTAACAATTAGACATACTTCTGTAACTTGTCTAGAAACTAACAATTAGACATACTTCTGTAACTAGTCTAGAAACTAACAATTAGACATACTTCTGTAACTAGATAGAAACTAACAATTAGACATACTTCTGTAACTAGATAGAAACTAACAATTAGACATACTTCTGTAACTAGTCTAGAAACTAACAATTAGACATACTTCTGTAACTAGATAGAAACTAACAATTAGACATACTTCTGTAACTAGATAGAAACTAACAATTAGACATACTTCTGTAACTAGTCTAGAAACTAACAATTAGACATACTGCTGTAACTAGTCTAGAAACTAACAATTAGACATACTTCTGTAACTAGATAGAAACTAACAATTAGACATACTTCTGTAACTAGATAGAAACTAACAATTAGACATACTTCTGTAACTTGTCTAGAAACTAACAATTAGACATACTTCTGTAACTAGTCTAGAAACTAACAATTAGACATACTTCTGTAACTAGTCTAGAAACTAACAATTAGACATACTTCTGTAACTAGTCTAGAAACTAACAATTAGACACATATAATATGATATGCTTTTGGGGTTTAAAGAGATGTCAATATGATGTCAAGGTCATCAACATTTTTAAATGGTCCAGCAGTGACAGTGTTCAGTGTATGCACGAATACTTTAAAAACGCCTCACTTAAAATAAACAAAAATAATATCGTAGTTTAATATCTTATTTCAAAATCAGTTTGGAGTACAAATCATTTCTTTTTCACTCCATCAAATTATAACAGGCAAAAATGATGATTGTGAAAGAAAAAACGGTTTTAAATTAGCGATATACAAAGCTACCGAGACTTTATAGTTTAAACGCTACATGTAATAAATAATTATTGAAATTATTTACCTGAGGTGTTTGTAAAGTCCTCGAGTACATGTGGCCCATTCAGACGTGTGTACAGTTGCTATCACATTGCCTTCTATATGTGGCCCATTCAGACGTGTGTACATTTGCTATCACATTGCCTTCTATATGTGGCCCATTCAGACGTGTGTACAGATGCTATCACATTGCCTTCTATATGTGGCCCATTCAGACGTGTGTACAGATGCTATCACATTGCCTTCTATATGTGGCCCATTCAGACGTGTGTACAGTTGCTATCACATTGCCTTCTATATGTGGCCCATTCAGACGTGTGTACAGATGCTATCACATTGCCTTCTATATGTGGCCCATTCAGACGTGTGTACAGTTGCTATCACATTGCCTTCTATATGTGGCCCATTCAGACGTGTGTACAGTTGCTATCACATAGCCTTCTATAATGCGTTTTATTTTGTGATTTCACGAGCCTCTATTTGCTGTTCGTCAATTCGAGAAGATATGATCTCTTCAGCTATTCATTAGAAGATATGATCTCATCAGCTATTCATTTCATGATTTCAATATTATTACATTTCATTTGTAAACTAGATTACAACATTTAAAAGAAATTGGAGACATTGCATACATAGAAGAAGCTTTTATTTTCTCGTCATAGGTCAATTGGGGTCGAGTCCATCCCCAAGTTGCATACATAATTTGCAATAAGTCATAGATGACCCTTGAGCAAATCTAAATATATAGCATACAGTTTATACTAACAGTTACGTTCAATGGCAAGGACAATGATGCAGCATATATATTATACAACAAATGTGTATGAATTTAAAATATATATGATTATAACTTCTACCCTAGTACTTTATATTTATCAAGTTATAAAACACATGAGTGAGACTTTTTGTGTACCCTTCATCATTTAGCAGTTTATATTAATTACAAGAAGTTTTATCCCATGCATTCCACACATACCGGATTTCATTCACGCATGATTAAGATGTTTTAGCATTATTTTACTTATGCGTACTATTTGATGGCTCATGACTAACCTGTATTATATATAGCTGACCGGATTGACCGTCTACCTACTGTGGTATAATTGATACTTCGCTGTCACCCTTTGTAGGGGGTAAAACAGAACTTTCTAGGTTTCATATAAAATGTGTACGATTTTTTTACTCAATGCTTTATAATATGTTAACAGCGGGGAGGTAAATGGTTGATCGTTCTGGTTTCAGCAAATTAAAAATCAAATGCTGACGTTTTTTTAGCTCTACTGGCCGAATGACAGCTGAGCTAATGGGTTGGCGAGTTGTCCGTCGTACGTTGTCCGTTCGTCGTCCGTTAACTTCTGCCTTGTTAACACGACGATGCCTTCAAAATTTCAAAACCTTGTCAGGGTCCTTATATCTGACAAGTTTGAAAACCAGCTAGATCGGATTAGGAAACTAGAGTAATGGCCTTTGCTTTACTGAAAAATGCCATATTCTGCCTTGTGAACACTCTAGCACCTACATTTTGTATTTTATATTTATCAAACTTGGCTCAATTGCTGATATTATCGATAGCTCGGACAGTTGCCGGATTCCTATGTATCATTCCCCTCACCCTAATGTGGCTCTAAATAGCCAAGTGTGTTGATCCGTTTAACAATAAAAATAATCACATTTTAGAAAACAAGATAAATCGAATTAGTACCACTAGAGTTATGGTCCTTGATTTATTGATAAATGCTATTGCTTGCGTTGTTAGCACTCTAGCACATTCCTTTCTATCCGATCTTTACCAAACGCTGCCAGATTGTTGATATTAATGAAACATTGACAGTTAGGGAAATGATTTTTGTTTAGAAAGTTAAATAAATGAATACCTTTTTAAATTTAAAAAAAATGTATATTGTTTAATTTATTTATATGTCAAATGTAATGGTTTAAAATTGCTTTAGTATTTAGAAGAATGTAATTAAACCTCTCCGAGTAGCATAATGTATAAAATTTATCAGAAAATAGTCTCTGTCACCATTTTCAGTTGTTATACTACATAGCTTTGGATTTAAGAATTATACTGAAGCGGAAAAGAAACGCAACACGGGAATTTCCGCTTTATATTGTATATACTGCACACTTTATATACTACACACTTTATATACTACACACTTTATATACTGCACACTTTATATACTGCACACTTTATATACTGCACACTTTATATACTGCACACTTTATATACTACACACTTTATATACTGCACACTTTATATACTACACACTTTATATACTGCACACTTTATATACTGCACACTTTATATACTGCACACTTTATATACTACACACTTTATATACTGCACACTTTATATACTACACACTTTATATACTGCACACTTTATATACTACACACTTTATATACTACACACTTTATATACTGCACACTTTATATACTGCACACTTTATATACTGCACACTTTATATACTGCACACTTTATATACTGCACACTTTATATACTACACACTTTATATACTGCACTGCACACTTTATATACTGCACACTTTATATACTGCACACTTTATATACTGCACTGCACACTTTATATACTGCACACTTTATATACTGCACACTTTATATACTGCACACTTTATATACTACACACTTTATATACTGCACACTTTATATACTACACACTTTATATACTGCACACTTTATATACTGCACACTTTATATACTACATAATATTCCAAAGACATTCTGAGATATTTTGTAAAAAAAATTGCAGCTAGTTAGAGAAAGGACACAACTGTCATGTTGCAGACATTTTAATCACTTTGTAAAAAGAAATTCATACATGTTGAAGTTCATTTTTGGAAAATGGCGCCATTTCAGTACTGTATTTAACGTAAACAATTTGCAAAATTGTGCGTCCTAAGTTTGCTCACATGCTTGAGCCTAACGCGTACACTGTCAATAATGAAACTTTGAAGGAATACAGTCTGCCGTGTTATTTGTTGTTTTAGTATTTTTTCCGAAAGGAAAGGTCTTACCTGGCCATGTTCCATTCGATTAACAGCAGCATATTGTACATACAATATATAGCGGAAATTCCCGAGTTGCTTTCTTTTTCGTTTCAGTATACATATAAGTGAAACCGGCATTAAAAACCTCGATGAAAAGATATAATATCCTCATGTTTGAAATCTCTTTCCCTCTTCACCAAATCAGAATCAGAATTTTACAATTATGACCTTTAAGAAATATCTGCATATATTATTTCATTCAGAAAAAAACATGAAAACCGTAAAATACCTTTCCCATAGGTATCTTCCTTTATTCTTCTGTTTTCTTCTAACGTTCTAATAAGATTCAGAGAGATAACATTGCTATCTTAACATAACATCTCGTTTCATTTATTCATACAAAATGACATTATTTTGAGTTATTCATACAAAATGACATTATTTTGTGTAACTTAATGAGAAACAGCGAGAGACCGAGGGAGATAACGTCCACACAATTTGTTTCAGTCAATTACATACAATATACCCATATCAATGGGTCAGTGCGAGATTATTGTATCTTGATCGTACTGTATGCATTGTTATAATAGTTCCGCGTTCAACACTCCAAATAAAAGTTACCTCAAGGCATGCGAACATTTCAGTAAGCAAACAAAATAATGGATAGTATATAATTATGTATCAGCCAAAACACAGACATATTTGTTATTAGGTCTGTGGCCAAAATCAGACAGCGATTAAGGACTCAATAGCCTAGCGCGAGGGAAAACAAGAGACTATATATTTTTCTCACATTGACTTTTTCTCCCTTTGTTAAGCTGGTTATAGTATCGCAATCCGTTTGATATTTGCTATTATGCCTACACAATCGTATATACAAAACAAATACTCATACTTGTATGTAGCCATATAAATCTGCTGTTTCGAAGCTGAATGACATTTCATATTTAACTATTTAAAGGATCATCTTTGTAAACATTTTTCGGTTTCATTAAAAAAGCCCCAAACCACTTAGGACTCACTTAGGACTCACTTACCTTATTATATTTTTAAGCTAAGTAACTCTGAAACTGCTATGTCATATGTGTATAAAGCCTCTTATCTTGCTTGCAAGGCCAGAGCGCTTCCGACCCATTTATCAAAGATGGTGAAGATCTATCCCATACAATTAACCGGATAACGCTTCTCTTCGCTATACATTTTCTGTCCCGGCTCCCCGGTCTATAAACGTTCATAGGGGTATCAACGCCTGATGCGCTGTTTGTTTCATCTTCGACTTCAGTAAGGCCTTCGACAATTTTTCCCACCGTCGCCTCATTCAACAGCTCTGCCACCATGGGGTATTTGGAAGAACCAAAATATGAATAAACTCTTTCCCCGTCGCCAGGAAATAGTGCTTGGTGGATCTTCATCCGCAGATTCGCCTGTTCTGTCTGTGGTACCTCAAGGAACAGTGTTGTTCAAGTGTGTTTTGTCTGATGTTCCTGCTATAAGTAAATGACATCGAGCGTAAAGTACATCGCTTACATCTATACAACTATTCTCCGATGGCTGTCTTCTATATCGCTCTGTACACATCACAGCAGATCAACTACAAGCTTATTTTGATACCATGGTCGACTAGTCCCGAACTTGGCAAATGCAACGCCGGCAAATGTCAGCTACTGAAGATAACACGCCAGCGAACAAACTTGCCATTGACATAATATAAACGTGCTGAAGAACAATATCATCCTAATCTTGAACTGGTGAACTCAACAACTTAATAACAGCTAAAAAGTACTAAAAACATCTCTGTAACTGCAACTAAATAGGTCAAGTCTAAAGCATTCACCGTACTAGAACGACCACATCTGGAAAAATATCACCAGTTTTGAAGGACTTCATAAGGTACATCGAAAAGAGGCCAAATTGGCAACAGGGGTTATTCTTTGCCATACCCTAAAATGAAATGAAACTGATATGGAGCGAAGCTTTTGTTTCTTATTTTGAAGACAATCTGTATGATACAATTGTTAATCATTCTGGTCGTTGGATATTGAAAAGTAAAGATCTGTATAATCCGTACTCAGGCATCACAAATAATGCAGTTGAATGCATGAACGAAAAATTAAAAAGACTACTTGAACACGAAGAGAAAGAAATAGATGAAATAGTGTTATATTTCTATTATTTGCAAGGAAATGACCTCTCTGAATTGATACGTGCATTTTGCGGTGAAAGTGAATTGACATTGTCAGAAAAGTTTCGGTTTGCAGCACGTGATCCAGACACAATTGTGTTACCCAAAAATGTATGTCATCCAGACAAAATGCTACAGTTGGTTAAAGGTGACATTGCCGTGTTAATTGATGAAAACAAAGAAAATTTCAATGAAAACAAAATAATAAATAGTGGGGTATCAAGTAATGAAAACTGTAAGGGTGAAAGCACTGAAAAATCAAATTCCAAGAGTTCATCTTCACATCGTTCATTAGCAATTAAAACTATTTCTGATAATGGCATTATCCTTGTGCCTGAAATGGGAGCGTTTATGGTCAAGTCAGCAAAAGACAAAAAATATTCCGTCACATTATTCCCGAAAGAAACGTGTTCATGTCTCGCAACAACAAGATGCTATCACATAATCTCTGCTATGCTGGCTATAGGCATGTATATTCCAGAAGATCTCTGCTATGCTGGCTATAGGCATGTCTATTCCAGAAGATCTCTGCTATGCTGGCTATAGGCATGTCTATTCCAGAAGATCTCTGCTATGCTGGCTATAGGCATGTCTATTCCAGAAGATCTCTGCTATGCTGGCTATAGGCATGTCTATTCCAGAAGATCTCTGCTATGCTGGCTATAGGCATGTCTATTCCAGAAGATAAGAAAAAGGTGTTTAACTTGTCTCAATTACGCAAGAACTGTCGCCCGAAGCACATGAAAAAATGAACTAAAAAGGGTAGAAAAGGAGATAATGATGGCGACACCACTATATTACCAGCTCCAGATTCTGCAATTAAAACAGTACAAAGTGAAGAGTTTGATACACCAACCATTAACAATACCGGTATCAATTCAAAAACCAATCAAAAGGCTAAGAAAACTTTACTTTTTAATAATTCAACACCCCGATCAATTTTGAAGCAAAACTCTGATGCTCAAAAAACTCCTGTAAGTACAGTAAAAAAGAGAAAATTAACTTTTGATGACCGTGAAAATAAGAAATTTGCTAAATTAGGAAATTGTTCAACAATTTTAGAAGATGAAAATTTCATTGATTTAGAATTGCAACGTGAAGATAATTCATACGAGACAAAACATGAGGTCAGTGAGATATGGAACATGGATTTAAGACTTACATTCAAAGACCGTGATGATCTAATTAACAATAAAAAACTTAATTCAAATCACATGGAGCAGTTAACATAATGTTAAGGGAAAAAGTTGGGAATTCAATTGGTGGTCTACAGTTAACTGAACAAGTTCCAAAGTTTGACGATACTGAAAATAGGTGGAAAACAAAACTTCCAATGGAAAGTACAGTTTCACCTTCTTGTCAGATACACCATACTCACAATGATCACTGGGTTGTCAGTATCTTTCATGATAACAAAATATATCTGTTAGACAGTTTAGGTAATGAAAGACCAAGTGAGCGTATTATTCCAAATGGTCTCAAAATCCAATTGTCATTAATATATGACAAAGACAAAAAGTCTATAACAATTCAAGTACCATCCGTAATGAAACAAAATAACTGTGGATTGTTTGCTATTGCCTTCGCGACATCATATTGCTTAAGAAAAAAACTGTGCTTTGATTTGATTTTTGACTCGACAAAGTTAAGATCACATCTTTTAAATTGTTTCGAGAAAAAAGAAATTTCTGAGTTTCCGTTAACAAACAAAACCATAAGTATGAGAAGACAGAGGCACAGTACAGACATTAATATTGAACATTTCTGTCTTTGTAACTTACCAGAATGTCTGGACAATATGGTTCAATGCATAGCAACAGCAGACAAAGATTTTACATGTGGCCTATGTTAGACTGTTCACATGTGTTACTCATCAGTAATGTAATGAACTCATATTGTATAATGAAATGTTCTGATATGTGTATATTTTATTCATTATCTGTGATGTTATTTATAAAATATATTGGTTATATACTTGCGTATTTGATAATGAAATTTTCCTGTTATGATCTTGATAAAATATCAATTAAATTTATAAAAAATACTTTGTTGTTGATTGCTTCTCTTTACACAGGTTGGCGATTTATTACCAGGCTTTAAACGTTACTGAAACAGAGGCAATTTATATCATGAAAATTATAAACCTTATTTTATACATTTAAGTCAGTGTTTTCTTTTATTTTCATGTTTTAAAAGTATTAAATAATTTTAACAAATGATCAGAAAAAAACTTAAAAAATAAATAAATCATTATCAGTTCATAAAATAAGGTTACATAAATCTACAGTAACTTATTAATTTCATTTAAGTAATAAACAAATTTAAATTAACAGTATTAATTGTATAACAATTTGAATTTAAGATGTTGATAAATTAACTTTTATTTACAATTATTACAATGGCCACTTAACACCTCAGTGTCTATCCAAATTATCTGCGTTTTCCAATAACACTATATAACCATATTGTCTGCGTTTTCCGTATATGTTTAACTTGTCTGCAGAAAGCGTCTGCGTTTTAGCCACACCCGTTATTCTTACAGGGAAGATGCTGAACGACCTACAATGGCAACCTCTACAACAGAGCAGACGCAACAAACGACTTACTACTTTATTAACGTAAAGCTGGACGGTTTATGCTTGTCAGACATTCTCCACATCTTCTATAGTAAGTTGCGTAGTCCTGTTCGGTTTATCAGACATTCTCCACATAGTCTAGTAAGTAGCATAGTCCCGGGCGGTTTATGCTTGTCATACATTCTCTACATCGTCTAGTAAGTAGCGTAGTCCTGGGCGGTTTATGCTTGTCAGAAATTCTCCACATCGTCTAGTAAGTAGCATAGTCCCGGGCGGTTTATGCTTGTCAGAAATTCTCCACATCGTCTAGTAAGTAGCATAGTCCTGGGCTGTTTATGCTTGTCAGACATCTTCCACATCGTCTAGTAAGTAATGTAGTCCTGAGACGTTTATTCTTGTCAGACATTATCCACATCGTCTAGTAAGTAGTGTAGTCCTGTGTACGGTTTATGATTGTCAGACATTCTCCACATCGTGGAGTAAGTAGTCAACTCCTGGGCGGTTTATGCTTGTCAGACATTCTCCACATCGTCTAGTAAGTAGCGTAGTCATGGGCGGTTTATGCTTGTCACACATTTTTCTCATCGTCTAGTAAGTAGTGTAGTCCTGGGCGGTCAGACATTTTCCACATCGTCTAGTAAGTAGCGTAGTTCTGGGCAGTCAGACATTTTCCACATCGTCTAGAAAGAAGCGTAGTCCTGGGCGGTTTATGCTTGTCATACATTCTCTACATCGTCTAGTAAGTAGTGTAGTCCTCAGCGACTTAAATTTTCCACATCGTTTAGTAAGTAGTGTAGTCCCGGATGGTTTATGCTTGTCACACGTTCTCCATATCGTCTAGTAAGTAGTGTAGTCCTGGGCAGTTTATGAGTGTTAGACATTCTCCACATCGTCTAGTAAGTAGCGTAGTCCTGGGCGGTTTATGATTTTCATACTTTCTTCACATCATCTAGTAAGTAATATAGTCCTGAGACGTTTATTCTTGTCAGACATTCTCCACATCGTCTAGTAAGTAGTGTAGTCATGGGCGGTCAGACATTTTCCACATCGTCTAGTAAGTAGTGTAGTCATGGGCGGTCAGACATTTTCCACATCGTCTAGCAAGTAGCGTAGTCCTGGGCGGTTTATGCTTTTCATACATTCTCTACATCGTCTAGCAAGTAGCGTAGTCCTCAGCGACTTATATTTTCCACATTGTTTAGTAAGTAGTGTAGTCCCGGATGGTTTATGATTGTCACACATTCTCCATATCGTCTAGTAAGTAGTGTAGTCCTGGGTGGTTTATGATTGTTAGACATTCTCCACATCGTCTAGTAAGTAGCGTAGTCCTGGGCGGTTTATGATTGTCAGACAATTTCCACATCGTTAAGTAACTTTTGTAGTCTCGGGCGGTTTATAATTGTCCACATCATCTAGTAAGTAGCGTAGTCCATGGCGGTTTATGATTGTCAGACATTCTCTTCCGAGTGGTATATGCTTGTCAGACATTTTCCACATCGTCTAGTAAGTAGTGTAGTCCGGGGCGGCTTGTGCTTCTCAGACATTCTCCACATCGTCTAGTAAGTAGCGTTGTCCTAGGCATTTTATGATTGTCATACATTCTCCGCATCGTCTAGTAAGTAGTGTAGTCCCGGGCGGTTTATGATTGTCATACATTCTCCACATCGTCAAGTAAATAGCGTAGTCCAGGGCGGTTTCAGTAAATAGCGTAGTCCTGGGCATTTTATGATTGTCATACATTCTCCGCATCGTCTAGTAAGTAGTGTAGTCCCGGGCGGTTTATGATTGTCATACATTCTCCACATCATCCAGTAAATAGCGTAGTCCTGGGCGGTTTCAGTAAATAGCGTAGTCCTGGGCGGTTTATGATTTTCATACATTCTCTACATAGTCTAGTAAGTAGCATAGTCCTGGGCGGTTTATGATTGTCAGACATTCTCCACATCGTCTAGTAAGTAGCGTAGTCCTGGGCGGTTTTTGATTGTCAGACATTCTCCACATCGTCTAGTAAGTAGCGTAGTCCTGGGCGGTTTTTGGTTGTCAGAAATTCTCCACATCGTCTAGTAAGTAGCGTAGTCCTGGGCGGTTTATGCTTGTCAGAAATTCTCCACATCGTCTTGTAAGTAGCATAGTCCTTGGCGGTTTATGCTTGTCAGACATCTTCCAGATCGTCTAGTAAGTAATGTAGTCCTGAGACGTTTATTTTTGTCAGACATTCTCCTTATCGTCTAGTTAGTAGCGTAGTCCTGGGCGGTACCGGGTGGTATATGCTTGTCAGACATTTTCCACATTGTCTAGTAAGTAGTGTTGTCCAGGGCGGTTTATACCTGTCACACGTTCTCCACATCGTCCAGTAAGTAGTGTAGTACTGGTCGGTTTATGATTGTCATACATTCTCCACATCGTCTAGTAAGTAGCGTAGTCCTGGGCGGTTTTTGATTGTCAGAATTACACCACATCGACTAGAAAGTTGCGTAGTCCTTGGCGGTTTCTGATTGTCAGACATTTTCCACGTCGTCTAGTATGTAGCGAAGTCCTGGGCAGTTTATGCTTGTCAGACATTGTCCACATCGTCTAGTATGTAGCGTAGTCCTGGGCAGTTTATGCTTGTCAGACATTCTCCACATCGTCTAGTAAATAGCTTAGTCCTGGGCGGTATAAGAGTGTCAGATATTTTCCACATCATCTAGTAAGTAGCGTAATCCTGGGCGGTATATGCTTGTCAGACATTTTCCACATCGTCTAGTAGGTAGTGCAGTCTTGGGCGGTTTATGCTTGTCAGACATTCTCCACATCGTCTAGTAAGTAGCGTAGTCCTGGGCGGTTTATTTTTGTCAGACATTTCTTCACATCGTCTAGTAAGTAGCGTAGTCCTGGGCGATTTATGATTGTCGTACATTCTCCACATCGTCTAATAAGTAAAGTCGTCCCGCGTGGTTTATGCTTGTCACACTTTCTCCACATCGTCCAGTAAGTAGTGTAGTACTGGGCGGTTTATGATTGTCATACATTCTCCACAGCGTCTAATAAGTAAAGTCGTCCCGGTCGGTTTATGCTTGTCACACGTTCTCCACATCGTCCAGTAAGTAGTGTAGTACTGGGCGGATTAGTATTGTCATACATTCTCCACATCGTCTAGTAAGTAGCGTAGTCCTGGGCAGTTTATGATTGTCAGACATTCTCCACATCGTCTAGTAAGTAGTGTAGTCCTGGGCAGTTTATGATTGTCAGACATTCTCACATCGTCTAGTAAGTAGCGTAGACCTGGGCGGTTTATACTTGTCAGACAATCTCCACATTGTCGAGTCAGTAGCATAGTCTTGGGCGGTTTATGATTGTCAGACATTCTCCACATCGTCTAGTAAGTAGTGTAGTCCTGGGCAGTTTATGATTGTCAGACATTCTCACATCGTCTAGTAAGTAGCGTAGACCTGGGCGGTTTATACTTGTCAGACAATCTCCACATCGTCTAGTAAGTAGCGTAGACCTGGGCGGTTTATACTTGTCAGACACTCTACACATTGTCTAGTCAGTAGCATAGTCGTGGGCGGTTTATGATTGTCAGACATATTCCACATCGTCTAGTATGTAGCGTAGTCGTGGGAGGTTTATGCTTGTCAGACATTCTCTACATTGTCTAGTTAGTAGTGTAGTCCTGGGCGATTTATTCTTGTCAGACATTCTCCACATCGTCTAGTAAGTAGCTTAGTCCTGGGCGGTATATGCTTGTCACACATTTTCCAAGTCGTCTAGTAAATAGTGTAGTCCTGGACGGTTTATGCTTGTTAGGCATTCTCCACATCGTCTAGTAAGTAGCAGAGTCCTGGACGGTTTATGATGGTCAGACATTCTCCACATCGTATGGTAAGTAGCGTAGTCCTGGGCGGTATTGATGCTTGTCAGACATTCTCCACATCGTCAAATAAGTAGCGTAGTCCTGGGCTGTTTATTTTTGTCAGACATTCTCCTTATCGTCTAGTAAGTGGCGTAGTTCTGGGCGGTTGCGTGTGGTATATGCTTATCAGACAGTTTCCACATCGTCTAGTAAATAGCGTAGTCCTGGGCGGTTCCGGTAGGTGTATGCTTGTCAGACATTTTCCACATCGTCTAGTAGGTGGCGTAGTCCTGGGCGGTATCGGGTGGTTTATGCTTGTCAGACATTTTCCACATTGTCTAGTAAGTAGTGTTGTCCAGGGCGGTTTATGCTTGTCATACATTCTCCACATCGTCTAGTAAGTAGCGCAGTCCTGGGCGGTTAATTCTTGCCACACATTCTCCACATCGTCTAGTAAATATTATAGTCCCAGGCGGTTTATGATTGTCATACATTCTCCACATCGTCTAGTAAGTAGCGCAGTCCTGGGCGGTTAATTCTTGCCACACATTCTCCACATCGTCTAGTAAATATTATAGTCCCAGGCGGTTTATGCTTGTCATACATTCTCTACATCGTCTAGTAAGTAGTGTAGTCCTCAGCGACTTAAATTTTCCACATCGTTTAGTAAGTAGTGTAGTCCCGGATGGTTTATGCTTGTCACACGTTCTCCATATCGCCTAGTAAGTAGTGTAGTCCTGGGCAGTTTATGAGTGTTAGACATTCTCCACATCGTCTAGTAAGTAGCGTAGTCCTGGGCGGTTTATGATTTTCATACTTTCTTCACATCATCTAGTAAGTAATATAGTCCTGAGACGTTTATTCTTGTCAGACATTCTCCACATCGTCTAGTAAGTAGTGTAGTCATGGGCGGTCAGACATTTTCCACATCGTCTAGTAAGTAGTGTAGTCATGGGCGGTCAGACATTTTCCACATCGTCTAGCAAGTAGCGTAGTCCTGGGCGGTTTATGCTTTTCATACATTCTCTACATCGTCTAGCAAGTAGCGTAGTCCTCAGCGACTTATATTTTCCACATCGTTTAGTAAGTAGTGTAGTCCCGGATGGTTTATGATTGTCACACATTCTCCATATCGTCTAGTAAGTAGTGTAGTCCTGGGTGGTTTATGATTGTTAGACATTCTCCACATCGTCTAGTAAGTAGCGTAGTCCTGGGCGGTTTATGATTGTCAGACAATTTCCACATCGTTAAGTAACTTTTGTAGTCTCGGGCGGTTTATAATTGTCCACATCATCTAGTAAGTAGCGTAGTCCATGGCGGTTTATGATTGTCAGACATTCTCTTCCGAGTGGTATATGCTTGTCAGACATTTTCCACATCGTCTAGTAAGTAGTGTAGTCCGGGGCGGCTTGTGCTTCTCAGACATTCTCCACATCGTCTAGTAAGTAGCGTTGTCCTAGGCATTTTATGATTGTCATACATTCTCCGCATTGTCTAGTAAGTAGTGTAGTCACGGGCGGTTTATGATTGTCATACATTCTCCACATCGTCAAGTAAATAGCGTAGTCCAGGGCGGTTTCAGTAAATAGCGTAGTCCTGGGCATTTTATGATTGTCATACATTCTCCGCATCGTCTAGTAAGTAGTGTAGTCCCGGGCGGTTTATGATTGTCATACATTCTCCACATCATCCAGTAAATAGCGTAGTCCTGGGCGGTTTCAGTAAATAGCGTAGTCCTGGGCGGTTTATGATTTTCATACATTCTCTACATAGTCTAGTAAGTAGCATAGTCCTGGGCGGTTTATGATTGTCAGACATTCTCCACATCGTCTAGTAAGTAGCGTAGTCCTGGGCGGTTTTTGATTGTCAGACATTCTCCATATCGTCTAGTAAGTAGCGTAGTCCTGGGCGGTTTTTGGTTGTCAGAAATTCTCCACATCGTCTAGTAAGTAGCGTAGTCCTGGGCGGTTTATGCTTGTCAGAAATTCTCCACATCGTCTTGTAAGTAGCATAGTCCTTGGCGGTTTATGCTTGTCAGACATCTTCCAGATCGTCTAGTAAGTAATGTAGTCCTGAGACGTTTATTTTTGTCAGACATTCTCCTTATCGTCTAGTTAGTAGCGTAGTCCTGGGCGGTACCGGGTGGTATATGCTTGTCAGACATTTTCCACATTGTCTAGTAAGTAGTGTTGTCCAGGGCGGTTTATACCTGTCACACGTTCTCCACATCGTCCAGTAAGTAGTGTAGTACTGGTCGGTTTATGATTGTCATACATTCTCCACATCGTCTAGTAAGTAGCGTAGTCCTGGGCGGTTTTTGATTGTCAGAATTACACCACATCGACTAGAAAGTTGCGTAGTCCTTGGCGGTTTCTGATTGTCAGACATTTTCCACGTCGTCTAGTATGTAGCGAAGTCCTGGGCAGTTTATGCTTGTCAGACATTGTCCACATCGTCTAGTATGTAGCGTAGTCCTGGGCAGTTTATGCTTGTCAGACATTCTCCACATCGTCTAGTAAATAGCTTAGTCCTGGGCGGTATAAGAGTGTCAGATATTTTCCACATCATCTAGTAAGTAGCGTAATCCTGGGCGGTATATGCTTGTCAGACATTTTCCACATCGTCTAGTAGGTAGTGCAGTCTCGGGCGGTTTATGCTTGTCAGACATTCTCCACATCGTCTAGTAAGTAGCGTAGTCCTGGGCGGTTTATTTTTGTCAGACATTTCTTCACATCGTCTAGTAAGTAGCGTAGTCCTGGGCGATTTATGATTGTCGTACATTCTCCACATCGTCTAATAAGTAAAGTCGTCCCGCGTGGTTTATGCTTGTCACACTTTCTCCACATCGTCCAGTAAGTAGTGTAGTACTGGGCGGTTTATGATTGTCATACATTCTCCACAGCGTCTAATAAGTAAAGTCGTCCCGGTCGGTTTATGCTTGTCACACGTTCTCCACATCGTCCAGTAAGTAGTGTAGTACTGGGCGGATTAGTATTGTCATACATTCTCCACATCGTCTAGTAAGTAGCGTAGTCCTGGGCAGTTTATGATTGTCAGACATTCTCCACATCGTCTAGTAAGTAGTGTAGTCCTGGGCAGTTTATGATTGTCAGACATTCTCACATCGTCTAGTAAGTAGCGTAGACCTGGGCGGTTTATACTTGTCAGACAATCTCCACATTGTCGAGTCAGTAGCATAGTCTTGGGCGGTTTATGATTGTCAGACATTCTCCACATCGTCTAGTAAGTAGTGTAGTCCTGGGCAGTTTATGATTGTCAGACATTCTCACATCGTCTAGTAAGTAGCGTAGACCTGGGCGGTTTATACTTGTCAGACAATCTCCACATCGTCTAGTAAGTAGCGTAGACCTGGGCGGTTTATACTTGTCAGACACTCTACACATTGTCTAGTCAGTAGCATAGTCGTGGGCGGTTTATGATTGTCAGACATATTCCACATCGTCTAGTATGTAGCGTAGTCGTGGGAGGTTTATGCTTGTCAGACATTCTCTACATTGTCTAGTTAGTAGTGTAGTCCTGGGCGATTTATTCTTGTCAGACATTCTCCACATCGTCTAGTAAGTAGCTTAGTCCTGGGCGGTATATGCTTGTCACACATTTTCCAAGTCGTCTAGTAAATAGTGTAGTCCTGGACGGTTTATGCTTGTTAGGCATTCTCCACATCGTCTAGTAAGTAGCATAGTCCTGGACGGTTTATGATGGTCAGACATTCTCCACATCGTATGGTAAGTAGCGTAGTCCTGGGCGGTATTGATGCTTGTCAGACATTCTCCACATCGTCAAATAAGTAGCGTAGTCCTGGGCTGTTTATTTTTGTCAGACATTCTCCTTATCGTCTAGTAAGTGGCGTAGTTCTGGGCGGTTGCGTGTGGTATATGCTTATCAGACAGTTTCCACATCGTCTAGTAAATAGCGTAGTCCTGGGCGGTTCCGGTAGGTGTATGCTTGTCAGACATTTTCCACATCGTCTAGTAGGTGGCGTAGTCCTGGGCGGTATCGGGTGGTTTATGCTTGTCAGACATTTTCCACATTGTCTAGTAAGTAGTGTTGTCCAGGGCGGTTTATGCTTGTCATACATTCTCCACATCGTCTAGTAAGTAGCGCAGTCCTGGGCGGTTAATTCTTGCCACACATTCTCCACATCGTCTAGTAAATATTATAGTCCCAGGCGGTTTATGATTGTCATACATTCTCCACATCGTCTAGTAAGTAGCGCAGTCCTGGGCGGTTAATTCTTGCCACACATTCTCCACATCGTCTAGTAAATATTATAGTCCCAGGCGGTTTATGCTTGTCATACATTCTCTACATCGTCTAGTAAGTAGTGTAGTCCTCAGCGACTTAAATTTTCCACATCGTTTAGTAAGTAGTGTAGTCCCGGATGGTTTATGCTTGTCACACGTTCTCCATATCGTCTAGTAAGTAGTGTAGTCCTGGGCAGTTTATGAGTGTTAGACATTCTCCACATCGTCTAGTAAGTAGCGTAGTCCTGGGCGGTTTATGATTTTCATACTTTCTTCACATCATCTAGTAAGTAATATAGTCCTGAGACGTTTATTCTTGTCAGACATTCTCCACATCGTCTAGTAAGTAGTGTAGTCATGGGCGGTCAGACATTTTCCACATCGTCTAGTAAGTAGTGTAGTCATGGGCGGTCAGACATTTTCCACATCGTCTAGCAAGTAGCGTAGTCCTGGGCGGTTTATGCTTTTCATACATTCTCTACATCGTCTAGCAAGTAGCGTAGTCCTCAGCGACTTATATTTTCCACATCGTTTAGTAAGTAGTGTAGTCCCGGATGGTTTATGATTGTCACACATTCTCCATATCGTCTAGTAAGTAGTGTAGTCCTGGGTGGTTTATGATTGTTAGACATTCTCCACATCGTCTAGTAAGTAGCGTAGTCCTGGGCGGTTTATGATTGTCAGACAATTTCCACATCGTTAAGTAACTTTTGTAGTCTCGGGCGGTTTATAATTGTCCACATCATCTAGTAAGTAGCGTAGTCCATGGCGGTTTATGATTGTCAGACATTCTCTTCCGAGTGGTATATGCTTGTCAGACATTTTCCACATCGTCTAGTAAGTAGTGTAGTCCGGGGCGGCTTGTGCTTCTCAGACATTCTCCACATCGTCTAGTAAGTAGCGTTGTCCTAGGCATTTTATGATTGTCATACATTCTCCGCATCGTCTAGTAAGTAGTGTAGTCCCGGGCGGTTTATGATTGTCATACATTCTCCACATCGTCAAGTAAATAGCGTAGTCCAGGGCGGTTTCAGTAAATAGCGTAGTCCTGGGCATTTTATGATTGTCATACATTCTCCGCATCGTCTAGTAAGTAGTGTAGTCCCGGGCGGTTTATGATTGTCATACATTCTCCACATCATCCAGTAAATAGCGTAGTCCTGGGCGGTTTCAGTAAATAGCGTAGTCCTGGGCGGTTTATGATTTTCATACATTCTCTACATAGTCTAGTAAGTAGCATAGTCCTGGGCGGTTTATGATTGTCAGACATTCTCCACATCGTCTAGTAAGTAGCGTAGTCCTGGGCGGTTTTTGATTGTCAGACATTCTCCACATCGTCTAGTAAGTAGCGTAGTCCTGGGCGGTTTTTGGTTGTCAGAAATTCTCCACATCGTCTAGTAAGTAGCGTAGTCCTGGGCGGTTTATGCTTGTCAGAAATTCTCCACATCGTCTTGTAAGTAGCATAGTCCTTGGCGGTTTATGCTTGTCAGACATCTTCCAGATCGTCTAGTAAGTAATGTAGTCCTGAGACGTTTATTTTTGTCAGACATTCTCCTTATCGTCTAGTTAGTAGCGTAGTCCTGGGCGGTACCGGGTGGTATATGCTTGTCAGACATTTTCCACATTGTCTAGTAAGTAGTGTTGTCCAGGGCGGTTTATACCTGTCACACGTTCTCCACATCGTCCAGTAAGTAGTGTAGTACTGGTCGGTTTATGATTGTCATACATTCTCCACATCGTCTAGTAAGTAGCGTAGTCCTGGGCGGTTTTTGATTGTCAGAATTACACCACATCGACTAGAAAGTTGCGTAGTCCTTGGCGGTTTCTGATTGTCAGACATTTTCCACGTCGTCTAGTATGTAGCGAAGTCCTGGGCAGTTTATGCTTGTCAGACATTGTCCACATCGTCTAGTATGTAGCGTAGTCCTGGGCAGTTTATGCTTGTCAGACATTCTCCACATCGTCTAGTAAATAGCTTAGTCCTGGGCGGTATAAGAGTGTCAGATATTTTCCACATCATCTAGTAAGTAGCGTAATCCTGGGCGGTATATGCTTGTCAGACATTTTCCACATCGTCTAGTAGGTAGTGCAGTCTTGGGCGGTTTATGCTTGTCAGACATTCTCCACATCGTCTAGTAAGTAGCGTAGTCCTGGGCGGTTTATTTTTGTCAGACATTTCTTCACATCGTCTAGTAAGTAGCGTAGTCCTGGGCGATTTATGATTGTCGTACATTCTCCACATCGTCTAATAAGTAAAGTCGTCCCGCGTGGTTTATGCTTGTCACACTTTCTCCACATCGTCCAGTAAGTAGTGTAGTACTGGGCGGTTTATGATTGTCATACATTCTCCACAGCGTCTAATAAGTAAAGTCGTCCCGGTCGGTTTATGCTTGTCACACGTTCTCCACATCGTCCAGTAAGTAGTGTAGTACTGGGCGGATTAGTATTGTCATACATTCTCCACATCGTCTAGTAAGTAGCGTAGTCCTGGGCAGTTTATGATTGTCAGACATTCTCCACATCGTCTAGTAAGTAGTGTAGTCCTGGGCAGTTTATGATTGTCAGACATTCTCACATCGTCTAGTAAGTAGCGTAGACCTGGGCGGTTTATACTTGTCAGACAATCTCCACATTGTCGAGTCAGTAGCATAGTCTTGGGCGGTTTATGATTGTCAGACATTCTCCACATCGTCTAGTAAGTAGTGTAGTCCTGGGCAGTTTATGATTGTCAGACATTCTCACATCGTCTAGTAAGTAGCGTAGACCTGGGCGGTTTATACTTGTCAGACAATCTCCACATCGTCTAGTAAGTAGCGTAGACCTGGGCGGTTTATACTTGTCAGACACTCTACACATTGTCTAGTCAGTAGCATAGTCGTGGGCGGTTTATGATTGTCAGACATATTCCACATCGTCTAGTATGTAGCGTAGTCGTGGGAGGTTTATGCTTGTCAGACATTCTCTACATTGTCTAGTTAGTAGTGTAGTCCTGGGCGATTTATTCTTGTCAGACATTCTCCACATCGTCTAGTAAGTAGCTTAGTCCTGGGCGGTATATGCTTGTCACACATTTTCCAAGTCGTCTAGTAAATAGTGTAGTCCTGGACGGTTTATGCTTGTTAGGCATTCTCCACATCGTCTAGTAAGTAGCATAGTCCTGGACGGTTTATGATGGTCAGACATTCTCCACATCGTATGGTAAGTAGCGTAGTCCTGGGCGGTATTGATGCTTGTCAGACATTCTCCACATCGTCAAATAAGTAGCGTAGTCCTGGGCTGTTTATTTTTGTCAGACATTCTCCTTATCGTCTAGTAAGTGGCGTAGTTCTGGGCGGTTGCGTGTGGTATATGCTTATCAGACAGTTTCCACATCGTCTAGTAAATAGCGTAGTCCTGGGCGGTTCCGGTAGGTGTATGCTTGTCAGACATTTTCCACATCGTCTAGTAGGTGGCGTAGTCCTGGGCGGTATCGGGTGGTTTATGCTTGTCAGACATTTTCCACATTGTCTAGTAAGTAGTGTTGTCCAGGGCGGTTTATGCTTGTCATACATTCTCCACATCGTCTAGTAAGTAGCGCAGTCCTGGGCGGTTAATTCTTGCCACACATTCTCCACATCGTCTAGTAAATATTATAGTCCCAGGCGGTTTATGATTGTCATACATGCTCCACATCGTCTAGTAAATAACGTAGTCCTGGGCGGTCAGACATTTTCCCCTTCGTGTAGTAGGTAGTGTAGTCCTGGGCGGTTTATGCTGTCATACATTCTACACATAATCTAGTAAGTAGTGTAATCCTGGGCGGTTTATGCTTGTCAGACAATCTCCACATCGTCTAGTAAGTAGCTTTAGTCAGGGCGGTTTATTCTTTTCAGACATTCACCACATCGCCTAGTAAGTAGCGTATTCCTGGGCGGTTTATGAATGTCAGACATTTTCCACATCGTCGAGTAATTAGCGTAGTCCTGGGCGGTTTACGCTTGTCAGACATTTCCCACATCGTCAAGTAAAGTAGGATAGTCTTGTGTGGGTTATGCTTGTCAGATATTCTCCACATCGTTTAGTAAGTATCGTAGTCCTGTGCTGTTTATGCTTGTCAGATATTCTCCACATCATCTAGGAAATAGTGTAGTCTTAGGCGGTTTATTCTTTTCAGACATTCTCAACATCGTCTAGTAAGTAGCGTATTCCTGGGCGGTTTATGATTGTCAGACATTTTCCAAATCGTCTAGTAAGTAGCGTAGTCCTTGGCGGTTTGCGCTTGTCAGACATTCTCCACATTGTCTAGTAAGTAGTGTAGTCCCGGATGGTATATGCTTGTCAGGCATTTCCCCCATCATCTAGTAAGTAGCGTAGTCCTGTGCGGTTTATGCTTGTCAGACATTCTCCATATCGTCTAGTAAGTAACGTAGTCCTGGCCGGTTTATGCTTGTCAGACATTTCCCACATCGTCAAGTAAAGTAGGGTAGTCTTGTATTGTTTATGCTTGTCAGATATTCTCCACATCGTCTAGTAAGCTGCGAAGTCCTGGGCGGTTTATGCTTGTTAGACATTTCCCACATCGTCAAGTAAAGTAGGGTAGTCTTGTGTTGTTTATGCTTGTCAGATATTCTCCACATCGTCTAGTAAGCTGCGAAGTCCTGGGCGGTTTATGCTTGTTAGACATTCTCCACACCGTCTAGTTAATAGAGTAGTTCTGGGCGATCAGACTTTTTCCACATCGTCTAGTAAGTAGCGTAGTCCTGGGCGGTATATGATTGTCAGATATTTTCCACACTGTCTAGTAAGTAGCGTAGTCCTGGGCGGTTTATCATTGTCAGACATTTTCCACATCGTCTAGTAAAGTAGCGTAGTCTTGTGCAGTTTATGCTTGTAAGACATTCTTCACATCGTCTAGTAAGTACCGTAGTACTGGGCGGTTTGGGCTTGTCAGACATTTTCCACATCGTCCAGTAAACAGTGTAATCCTGGGCTGTCAGACATTTTCCACATCGTTTAATAAGTAGCGTAGTCTTGGGCGGTTTATGCTTGCCAGGCATTCTCCACATCGTCCAGTAAGCAGTGTAGTCCTGGTCGATATATGCTTGTCATACATTCTCCGTATCGTCTAGTACGTAATGTAGTCCTGTTCGGTTTATCAGACATTCTTCACAACGTCTAGTAAGTAGTGTAGTCCTGGGCAATCAGACATTTTCTGCATCGTCTAGTAAGTTGCGTAATCCTGGGTGGTTTATGCTTGTCAGACATTCTCCACATCGTCTAGTAAGTAGCGTAGTCCTGTGCTTTTTATGCTTATTATGCATTCTCCACATCGTCTAATAAGTAGCGTAGTGCTGCGCGGTTTATGCTTGCAGACATTTTCCTCATCGTCTGGTAAGTAGCGTAGTCAAGGGTGGCATATGCTTGTCAGATATTTTCCACATCGTCTAGTAAGTAGTGTATTCCTTAGCGGTTTATGCTTGTCAGAAATTTTCCACATCGTCTAGTATGTAGCGTAGTCCTTTTCGGTTTATGCTTGTCAGACATTCTCCACATCGTCTAGTAAGTAGCGTTGTCCTGTACGGTTTATGCTTGTCAGACATTCTCCACATCGTCTAGTAAAGTAGAGTAGTCCTGTGCGGTATTTGCTTAATATGCTCGTCAGTCATTCTCCACATCGTCTAGTAAGTAGCGTAGTCCTGGGCTGTTTATTGCTTTTCAGACGTTCTCCAAATTGTCTAGTAAGTAGTGTAGTCTGGGACTGTTTATCCTTGTCATACATTCTCCACATGTCTAATAAGTAGCTTATTCCTGGGCAGTTTATTAGACATTCTCCACATCGTCTAGTAACTAGCGTAGTCCTGGCGGTTTATGGTTTTCAGACATTCTCCACATCGTCTAGTAGTGTAGTCCTGGGTGGTTCCGGGTGGTATGTGCTTGTCAGACATTTTCTACATCGTCTAGTAACTAACTTAGTCCTGGGCGGTTTATGCTTGTCATATAATCTTCACACCGTCTAGTAAGTAGTGTAGTCCTGTACGGTTTATTCCAGCCAGACATTCTCCACATCGTCTAGTAAGTAGTATAGTCCTGGGCGGTATATGATTGTCAGACATTTTCCACATCGTCAAGTAAGTAGTGTAGTCCTGGGCGGTATATGATTGTCAGACATTCTCCACGTCGTCTAGTAAGTAGCGTAGTCCTGTGCTTTTTATGCTTGTCAGGCATTCTCCACATCGTCTAGTAAGTAGTGTAGTCTGGGGCTGTTTATGCTTATCAGACATTCTCCACATCGTCTAGTAAGTAGTGTAGTCTGGGGCCGTTTATGCTTGTCAGACATTCTCCACATCGTCTAGTAAGTAGTGTAGTCTGGGGCTGTTTATGCTTGTCAGACATTCTCCACATCGTCTAGTAAGTAGCGTAGTCCTGGGCTTTTTATGCTTGTCAGACATTCTCCACATCGTCTAGTAAGTATAGTACTCCTGTGCGGTTTATGCTTGTCAGAAATTCTCCATATCGTCTAGTAAGTAGCGTAGTCCTATGCGGTTTATGCTTGTCAGATATTCTTCACATCGTCTAGTAAAGTAGAGTAGCCTGCGCGGTATTTGCTTATGCTTGTCAGACATTTTCCACATCGTCTAGTAAGTATCGTAGTCCTGGGCGGTTAATGTTTGTCAGACACTTTCCACGTCGACTAGTAAGTAGCGTAGTCCTTGGCAGTTTATGATTGTCATACATTTTCCACATCGTCCAATAAGTAGCGTAGTCCCTGGCGGTATATGCTTGTCAGACATTCTCCACATCGTCTACTAAGTAGTTTAGTCCTGGGCTGTATATGCTTGTCAGACATTTTCTACATCGTCTAGTAAGTAGTGTAGTCCTGGACGGTTTATGCTTGTCAGACATTCTCCACATCGTCTAGTAAGTAGTGTAGTCCTGTGCGGTTCATTCCAGCCAGACATTCTCCACATCGTCTAGTAAGTAGTATAGTCCTGGGCGGTATATGCTTGTCAGACATTTTCCACATCGTCAAGTAAGTAGTGTAGTCCTGGGCGGTTTATGATTGTCAGACATTCTCCCATCGTCTAGTAAGTAGCGTAGTCCTGTGCTTTTTATGCTTGTCAGACATTCTCCACATCGTCTAGTAAGTAGCGTAGTCCTGGGCGGTTTATGGTTGTCAGACATTCTCCACATCGTCTAGCAAGTAGCGTAGTCCTGGGCGGTTTATGGTTGTCAGACAATCTCCACATCGTCTAGTAAGTAGCTTTGGCCTGGGCGGTTTATTCTTATCAGACATTCTTCACATCGTCTAGTAAGTAGCGTAATCCTGGGCGTTTTATGCTTGCAGACATTTTCCACATCGGGTAGTAAGTAGCGTTGTCCCGGGTGGCATATGCTTGTCAGAAATTTTCCACATCTTCTAGAAAGTAACGTAGTCCTGGGCGGTTTAGGCTTGTCAGAAATTCTCCACATCGTCTAGTAAGTAGCGTTGTCCTATGCGGTTTATGCTTGTCAGATATTCTCCACATCGGCGTGTAAAGTAGAGTAGTCCTGCGCGGTATTTGCTTATGCTTGTCAGACATTCTCCACATCGTCTAGTAAGTATCGTAGTCCTGGGCGGTTTATGTTTGTCAGACACTTTCCACGTCGACTAGTAAGTAGCGTAGTCCTTTGCAGTTTATGATTGTCATACATTTTCCACATCGTCCAGTAAGTAGCGTAGTCCCTGGCGGTATATGCTTGTCAGGCATTCTCCACATCGTCTGGTAAGTAGCGTGGTCCTGGGCTGTTTATCAATCATTCTCCACATCGTCTAGAAGTAGAGTAGTCCTGGACAGTTTATCAGACATTCTCCACATCGTCTAGAAGTAGCGTAGTCCTGGACAGTTTATCAGACATTCTCCACATCGTCTAGTAAGTAGTTTAGTACTGGGCTGTATATGCTTGTCAGACATTTTCTACATCGTCTAGTAAGTAGTGTAGTCCTGGACGGTTTATGCTTGTCAGACATTCTCCACATCATCTAGTAAGTAGCGTAGTTGTGGGCGATATATGCTTGTCAGACATTCTCCACATCATCTAGTAAGTAGCGTAGTTGTGGGCGATATATGATTGTCATACATTTTCCACATCGTCCAGTAAGTAGCGTAGTCCCTGGCGGTATATGCTTGTCAGGCATTCTCCACATCGTCTGGTAAGTAGCGTAGTCCTGGGCTGTTTATCAATCATTCTCCACATCGTCTAGTAAGTAGCGTAGTCCTGGACAGTTTATCAGAAATTCTCCACATCGTCTAGTAAGTAGTGTAGTCCTGGGCGGTTTATTCTTGTCCGACATTCTCCACATCGTTTAGTAAGTAGTTTAGTCCTGTGCTGTATATGCTTGTCAGACATTTTCTAAATCGTCTAGTAAGTAGTGTAGTCCTGGACGGTTTATGCTTGTCAGACATTCTCCACATCGTCTAGTATGTAGCGTAGTCGTGGGCGATTTATGATTGTCAGACATTCCCCACGTCGCCTAGTAAGTTGTGTAGTCCTGTGCGGTTTACTCCAGCCAGACATTCTCCACATCGTCTAGTAAGTAGTATAGTCCTGGGCGGTATATGCTTGTCAGACATTTTCCACATCGTCAAGTAAGTAGTTCAGTCCTGGGCGGTTTATGATTGTCAGACATTCTCCCATAGTTTAGTAAGTAGCGTAGTCCTGTGCTTTTTATGCTTGTCAGGCTTTCTCCACATCGTCTAGTAAGTAGCGTAGTACTGGGCGGTTTATGGTTGTCAGACATTCTCCACATCGTCTAGCAAGTAGCGTAGTCGTGGGCGATTTATGATTTTCAGACATTCCCCACATCGTTTAGTAAGTAGTTTAGTCCTGGGCGGTTTGTCATACACTCTCCACATCGTCTAGTAAGTAGTGTAGTCCTGGGCGGTTTATGATTGTCATACACTCTCCACATCGTCTAGTAAGTAGTGTAGTCCTTGGCGGTTTATCAGGCATTCTCCACATCGTCTATAAAGTATGGTAGTCGTGGGCGGGTTATGCTTGTTAGACAATCTCCACATCGTCTAGTATGGGCGGTTTATCAGGCATTCTCCACATCGTCTAGTAAGTAGCGTAGTGCTGGGCTTTTAATGCTTGTCAAACAGTTTAATGAAAAAAACTTGTTGTTTTTCAGTGACAGTACAATCACACCACTGGCGTACTTTTGGTTGTTTGGAGGAAGGAGTGGACGTGGTCAAATTATGTTTGCAAAATATTGAGGTGAGGTGTGTGTATGGTGGGTGGTTGTGGTGGAGGAGTGGGGTTGCGTACAAAATATTCTCTGCAAATACAACCTAGATCATTAGTGCTCCTGTCCCCCTAGCCCCTTGCACCCCACCCCCTTTCTCTTGCCCCCCATTCTCTGATCCGATACGCCTATGCAAATGATGTTAAATTTACGACTGTCTAATATCTAATATATGACTTTACGAGTTACAAGGCTGGCAATAATCTATTGAGTTTACTGAGTTTATTATATCATACATTATCATATATTACATAAATCGTATAAGGGTTATTGTGTTGAACATCAGAGATAGTACAATATAGCAACACACAGAATATAAATGTAGTGTACATAATCTTATAATTGGTCAGACTAGATTGACCATCTATTTGTCATGCCGCTCAAAATGTCGTGACCGTCTTTGAAATCATATTGACAACAACAACAACAACAACAACAACAACAACAATCCTGACAAAGGCAGGTGTTACTAAAAAGGTCTTTTAAGTACATGGTCTACAATTATATTATACTGTTCTTGAAAATAATACGATATTCGAGAAATGAAAATCTATTTTACAGTGTTGAGTACAATTATATTACAAGTGTACTGGCAAAGAAATATATCATTAATAATTATTATGTCTCCTTTTATGTATTCCCGTTGAGATTGCATTTGAAAGAGATACAAATTAGAACTCAAATAATCTTGAATATTTTTGCATGACACTTTCAGTATAATATGTTTACACATTGTCTAGGCATTCATTGCCTTTAATTATAAATACATACTTGATAATTATGTGAATTAGTCAATATGCACATGACCTTGAGTATGACATGAGCTGAGTATGGATCAATACGCACTTTTATTAAGTTAGTATTTCCTGGGCTGTCATATAAAGCCCTGGTATTTCTTATTAAAAAAATTCACAGTCTAGATAATAGTGTAAACATATGAAACTGTAATTTACATGTATTTTTTTGTTTGTTTTGTTTTGTTAATGCACTTTCAGTGGAATTTCACAAAAGGGAACAAACTCCTTAAATCTCACTTCTACTACGATTTACAGATCCCACGTTTTGCGTTTTTAGACTGTATTATGTGTGCACAGGATTGCATGTGAGTCTCACGCTTGGGTACGAACTTAAGACTGTTGAGTCACTAAGCCAGAGTTAAGCACATTTTAAACGTGGGGCCACCTCTGTATAAACACCAGCGTGCTCGTCTTTACAACTTGACACCGAAGCATTGTGGTGTAGTGGTTATAGCGTCTGCCTTGCATTCGGGATGTCGTGGGTTCGAGTCCCCTGACCGCGTCATACCAAAGAATTTAAAAATGGAGTAGTCACTTGTAACCCTTGCCTGACGAGCAAATAATGGGTAGTGCTACGACTGATTGACCAGTGTCAGAATAATGTGACTGGGTGGGTGGGGGTATCATGCCTACTACGGCGTGGTATTCCAGTGTGGCAGCACTATAAAGAAACCATTGAGTTCGCTGCTTCAAGTAGACATATCATCACATCACACAACAACACACAGATAAAAGTCCAGACATTGTGCCTATAATCGTCGGGTAGGACGCCTGTTGTAGGTGGAGGGACTATAATCCTTAGAAATACACACACACACACTTGACACCGCCTTTTGCAAAGTGACACCGTCTCTATACAATACAGCGTTCTCTCTTTTACCGAATTCAATATACATTTACAGCTTCTTTTTTTTAATCCAGTCCCATTTGTAACTGGTTTGAAATGGGATGTTAAACTGATTTGAAATGCCTTAGGTTGTTTGTTTAATGAAGGTGTGTGCAACAAATAATGTAGTGTGGTCAATTTTTTATTTATGAGTCAGATTACAGGTACATTTATAGCATGTCAATACACATTTTTACAAGAACACATACCAGGTAAGGTAAATTTCCCAGGTAAACTTGACAAGCTCGCTGACTGGCTGAGTGTAACATGCCACACTTGAATACACTTCGTTAATATCTATTGTACCATCTCTTCTACCAGTCGCAAACCTTCATTCCGTGTTTGGATTTTGATACATATTCACCTGAATATAAAGGTAAGTAAACATTTGATCGACGTTAAATGACAATGTCTATTATGCTCATTATTCGTCAAATGCGTGTAAGCTTTAGATGTTGTTCAAGCATCCCGCTTCTAAAGAATGTACTGTTTCATGTGTCTTTTAAAAATCCACCTTGCTGTGTCTGTTTAAAGGTTCTATGACATCTTTCTTTCGAAAATTTAAGTGTATGCTAGGTATGCTCAACTACAGTGTATTGCTGCTCAACTACAGTGTATTGCTGCTCAACTACAGTTATTGCTGCTCAACTACAGTTATTGCTGTTCAACTACAGTTACTGCTGCTCAACTACAGTTATTGAACCCGTTTTGAAGTTGTTGGCACGTTTTAAATCATCAAGATGGGTATTGCATCTGTTGTGTAGCTTTTGGAGCCTATCAGAAATCTATTGTTTTTTTGTTATTTGTTTATATATGTAAACTCTCATAGTATATATCGAATCAGACTTTTGCCATGTGTGTGGCACCACCGTAAGAGCACGTATGCATACCATAGGTGCCAGGTCGCCATCAATAAAAGCTTTGTAAAATAGTTTGACTAAAGACACAAGCTATCCGAAAAACTACTTGAGAAGTTTTGAAAAGCCTCCTGCAAAAATGTAATATAGTTTGTTTACAAAATGTTCGACGTTTCACAGGAGGTTTTTCAAAACTTCTCAAGTAGTTTTTCGGATAGCTTGTGTTTTTGGTCAAACTATTTTACAGAGCTTTTCTTGATAGCAACCAGTCACCTATGGTGATACACGCTCATTTCACATGATGCTCGTGTGTGTGCGTGTGTGTGTGTGTGTGTGTATGTGAAATAAATTGTGTTATGTATACATTTCTACATCTTCCTTCGAGGTTTTGCGAATGGCAGGAGGTATACAGTACTGGTTCTACCCAGGTAAATTGGGAAGGTCTGCATCTGCCACAAAATATCGTCATATATGGCGTACAGGTGCTTAAAATGACGTATTTTATTCAAACCAAACAAACAAAACTTTTCGAGGAGGTTTCCCCATGTAAAAAGGAGGTACATTTACCCAATTTTTAAATTTCTATAATCAATAGTAAGGGTGGTGGTCTTGTAAACGCCATACTAGACTATCTCGGCTACTTCTAAATATAGCATGGGCATGTGTCCAATAGTTGAATGAAGCACGAAGTGACTGGTCAAGCCAGATAAATAATTCAAAATAACAGGGAGGGCGGCGGGCGTCAACATTTTCTTTTGTTACATCTTAACATTGAAGCAATGACCTTACACAGAAAACTAGGTCATTGTTACCTACTTTTTCCAAAACATATGTTACGTTAACCTTTTGTTTAAGTTTGTTGTTTAAGTTTGCGTTACCCTTATTGTTTAAGTTTCGTTTTCGCTCAATAACTTTAGTTAGGAATGAGATATTGGCATGAAACTTTCTGGATAGGTACCTTACATGAAGCGGCACCTTACATGAAGCGGAATCTCGGGATTGCATTTGGGGTTACTGGGGGTAAGGTCAATGTCACTGTTACTAAAATAGGAAAACGGTTTCCGTTTAATAACTTCAGTTAGGAAAGAGACATTGACATGCAACTTTCTGAATAGGTAGCTTATAAGGAAGCTTGGGGTTACAGGGTGAAGATCAAAGTCAATGTTACTAAAAAAAAAATGTTTGCGTTAACCTTTTCGTTTAAATTTCGATTCCACTCAATCACTTTAGTTAGGAATGAACTATTGGCATGACACTTTCTGGATAGATAGCTTATACGAAGAGGAAGTTTGGGGTTGTATTTGGTGTCACTGGGGTCAAGGTCAAGGACACTGTTACTAAAACATAGAAGAAAATAAAACGGTTACCGTTCAATAACTTCAGTTAGGAATGAGATATTGCCATGTAACTTACTGGATAGGTAGCTTATATGAAGAGGAAGTGTGTGGGTTACATTTGGGGTCACTGGTTTCAAGGTTAATATCACTGTTACTAAAATAGAAAAAGTGGTTTCCGTTCAATAACTTCAGTTAGGAATGAGATATTGCCATGGAACTGTTTGGATAGGTAGCTTATATGAAGCGGAAACTTGGGGATTGCTTTTGATGTCACTGGATTCAAGGTCAAGGTCAATGTTTCTAAAAATAGAAAAAGGTTAGGAATGCGATGTTGGCCTGAAACATTATGGTTCGGTAGCTTATATGAAAATGAAACTTGGGATTGCATTTGGGGTCACTGTGGTCAAGGTCACTGTTACTAAAAATAGAAAAACGGTTTCGTCATATTTAGCCCAATTCACATTGTGGTAACCCCGGCTTTAACGCCAACAGGCGTTTCTCTTGTTTTTAATTTCACACCTGTATGCAGCACTGTATACAACTGATTTTGCCTTGTGTCATGATGTCTACGGCGTAGTTGAGCATTGAGCTCACCGATACAAGTAGACACACCGTCGTGATATGACTGCTCATCGATACAAGTAGACACACCGTCGTGATATGACTGCTCATCGATACAAGTAGACACACCGTCGTGATATGGCTGCTCATCGATACAAGTAGACACACCGTCGTGAAATGGCTGCTCATCGATACAAGTAGACACACCGTCGTGATATGACTGCTCACCGATACAAGTAGACACACCGTCGTGATATGGCTGCTCACCGATACAAGTAGACACACCGTCGTGATATGACTGCTCATCGATACAAGTAGACACACCGTCGTGATATGACTAAAGACGTTAATTAAATTCGTTGGAATAGAACTATACTGAAATGTTGTTTAACGGGTTATCAACACAGTATGTCATTTAGAGCTGCCCCAGAGAAATAGGAATCCGGGAATATTTTAATATCGAATATATTCCTATGGTTCTTTAGCGTGCTCAGAGGACCGTCCGGTTTACATCCCCACCCAACGAACGAGGCTTAAGTAAAGTGTCTTGCCCAAGAACACGCCGACGAAACTCAGTGGCACCGGTCAGGCTTGAACCCGGGATGCATCTATACATATGTTCATGTTTTATCCACAAGGCCACGCCAGTCCCTGAATAGAAATAAGAGTTTCATATTCTACTCATATCTCACAAATCTAGACAGGTGTATCATAAAATGCCATTTTACAGATTTTTTTTTATTATTACGGTAATATATTCTATTGGACTCAGTTGTCGCCTGGTCCCTATACTACAACACTGTTAACATTAAATATTGTCTTCCTATTCACATATGACAGTGTTATAAATACTTAAGATAACAGTTTTAACTGAATGCCATAGCTTGTTTTAATAAGCCATCAATTCCAAGGTGTATTTTGTGTGATCATGATCTCAATGGATTATCTTGTCTAATATAGTTATCTGTAATCAAATCAAGGTGGAGTTGTAGTGTAGGCGTTGTTTAAAAGGGGTACATCAGTTATCTGTAACATCAGGCTTATTTTAGAAGAATCTTGACATTTTAAAAATGTTCTAATTTATAAAAAAACGATATCGATCAAAATATGGACATTGTCAGTTTCAGGTCTCAATCAATTCTTTTTAATTATATTTTGAATGGAATGGGGCGCAAAATGCCTAAATTAACCGTGGTGAGTAACCTAGGATAGCACATATTACTAGGCAAAATGCCTTTTTTTTTTATATAAATAAGCGATAATTTTGAGGCTTATTCGATGTGTTTAGGTTATTTGAGTAGAACATATCAATATATTTGCCAATTTTAACTCGAACCCTAGACCACCCACGGAAAGTCGGATTGTATCCCCTTTAATACCCGATATAAATCCTGGTTGTGTTATGCAACTATGTGGAAAATGGGTCGCTAGAAATTTGTCAAAAAAAAAGCAACTGCCATATGAAACACATTTAATTGAATTGAATTGGATTTTATAGTCGCACCAACAGCTAAGGTCATATGGCGACTTTCCAGCTTCCATTGGTGGAGGAAGACCCCAGGTGCCCCTCCGGGCAATTTTCGTGCACGGGCGGGCACCTGGGTAGAACCACCGACGTTCCGCAAGCCAGCTGGATAGCTTCCTCACATAAAGATTCACATAAAGATTGAAACACATTTAAAACACATGAACCTTTAGAAATAAACGTCGGCCAATGATGAAATACTTTTTACATCGTAGTATGTTGCTCTCTTTCGCAGATCAATTTGAAGACGCAAAATGGCAAAGTCTCTTACTCCCGAACAGTGTGAAGCATTCTGGATAGAGGCAGACAAGGATGAGAGTGGCCAGCTCTCCATTCAAGAGATGAAGACTGCACTCAAGGCCTATGGAGCAGGGAATATGACAGACGCAGACATTGCAGTAAGTTAATATGGAATTCAAAAGGTGAATGCGGAACTTAGGAAATATGTTTTTATTAAGAGTGACACTTTCTTGTAACTGCCTACGCCGAAGACCTTCCATTCAAATATAAAATGCATACTTTTGATTCATAAGAGAGCATCCAGCAATAATAGTCGTGTAAACTATTGCAACTCTCGATATATATAGGGGAGAACAGGGCTAGTTAGAACACGGGGTAGCTTTGAACAAAGCTAATACTTAACTGTTAAAGTGACGTACGAATACTGACCTAATAGACTGGTTGCCACTGCGATTAAAAATATATCAATAAGTTCATCCAAAACTACACCACCTGGTTGTGTTCCATCATGCGTTTATATAATTAAACGAAAACAAGTTAACATTTTAACTTTTACAATTTCAGAAACTGTTTAGTGAAATCGATCACAGCGGAGATAAAGCAATTTGCAAAAAAGAGTTCATAGACGAGATGTTGAAACTGCCAAAAAAGTCGTATGTATATATATAGTATTAAATGAAATGATGAACACAACATATTAGGTTATATTGAGACAGCGAGCACGGAGTGAGATGTAATAAATGATGAAGTTTGCCATCAGCCATGCCTCCGCTAGGGTGCGAACCCATGCGGGGCAGAGATGGCTAGTTCTATAGTCAGTCTTATCCACTGAGCTACTAATGATAGTATATTAAACTTCTATTTATTTTGTCTACGCATTGAGTATTATTTATTGAAGAATTTGTAAATATAGATGCATCTATACATATGTTCATGTTTTATTAACACATAACATCAGTGTGTATTTGTTAGATATCAATAAAAACAATCAACTTATAAGCATATAGCGTTGAACATGATTTGATATTCAGTTATTTTTTTTATATATGCCAACCGAGATTTGATGTTTACATCTTATACGTTACGTACAGAGTAGTTTAAAGGGACACAAGGCAATCTTGATTTGTTGAAAACTCGCGGCGTCCTGTTAGTTTTGAAGATAACTTGCATATTTGCAATCATTAGTAGTTCGAAGCAAATTGTTTTTAAATACATGTATTACTAACTTTTGATAATATAGCACCAATAGTATATTTACTTGGTAGAGTACAGAAGAAAACTGAAATCTCAATTTTTTTTATTAAGTTTTATTACATAACTTATGACGTGGGAGTGAAATAACACCATTCTGTATTTTCAATATACGACTAGTTATATAACTATGCAAATAAGCCTAGTACGCGCTATCAAAAAAATCGATAATTACTATGATCCAATACCCACGGTTTATGTCGGTTTCGAGACAGGCAAATGCTTTAAAAGTCGATATGTGAGCACATGATTAATAGAAACTAACATTCGTTCTCATTCATTATTGAATTTATTAAACTCGTTAGCAAAAATTATATAATGCTCGGCAAGAGCCTCGCATTATATCATTTTGCCAACTCGTTTAATGCATTCAATAATGAATGAGTACTCATGTAAGATCCTCTATATATGCAAGCAGTTCGAATGTCAAAATAATACAGGATTAATAAATCGAAGTGTTAATTTTAATGCTTGAATACTATTCGAGATTGCCATGTGTCCTTTTAAATATTTCCAATTGCATCAGAGTTTTTCAGCGTCCAGTATTGAATTCAAATGTCCAATCGTCAGATCGAATGAGGCGGGAATGTATTTGGTTCATTGACGATCATTTGCAATCTCTACCCAGGGTACAATCGTTCCTCATTTGATACATGTGAGTGCAAGGAACGATAACTCTGCGTGGAGATTGGATCATTTGACGTACTTTCATCTGCGGTAATACACTTCAATGTCGCGAGATAATAAACATCTCTTGGTTGACCCTCTTCTTCTGTTATGGTTGGCGCCTCTGTGTAAAACCTCGAAGTCGTCACGGTGTTGGGGGTACATCGATCCCATCTTCAGAAACGACCAAATGACCTACTTATAACAGATATCTGAATAACAAACTGTGTAATAATAATATGTATGGATGTATATTTCTATCGCTTTTTAAATATTTATCATTATTAGTAACCTTTTAATTTCGTTTCATGCAAAAAATGTCACGTCCCACCACCCCATTCACACACACTTTTACTATATTCAAAATGAGACATTATACCTGTTTGACCAGTTTACCGACGTTAAGGAATGCTTTTGTTGTTAACTTATAGCCTCCGGCTGTTGATATGTAACGATTAGTAAACTTCGATCTATTGGGATACACGATATGTCTGCCGCACAATTGGATCACACACATTGTACAAATATTTGTGATGGATAAGAGCATTAATACACTATTTAAAAGACATTTTAAGGTCATATGTCCACAGCAAAGCCTCATTTTGCCGTTGATACCCTCGTACAATGAAGTACTTACAGTTATTTTAATGTCCTTTAAACCTCTTGTCTGCGCCAGAGTAAACCCACTTGTAGCTTATTTATTTATGATATTAGAACTTGCACAAATAGAACATTAAAAAGCGTGTGGGCGTGAGGGGGAGGTGGGGGCGGGGTGGGTTGGGTACATTTGGGTTTTCAAAGGATCTATTGGTACGCATTCAGGGACTTAACATTGACAATTAATGATATGCTCTATTCTAATGAATGGTGTTTTACGGCACGTCGACACATAAACAGGTCATATTGTGCTCTATTCTAAAGGGCATACATATAAGGAACGAGCTTAAACGTACCCCGAAGTCAAGGTACTTCATTGTACACAGTAATATGTACTATCCTAGGTTACGCACCAGGGTTAATTTTGGTAAAGTGTGCTGCCGATTTTATTCAATATCCATGGTGAAGTGAAATTTAAAGGGACTGGTGGCGATCTGAAAGCATTATGGATGTCAATCCACATTTGAATACAACCACCATAATTTGTTTCAGACTCGTATTCAAAGTGTATATGAACTTAACAAGGACCCATTATCATTACGATTTTATTATTGTTAATGACACGGTGTAGTCTGGAGTAATAGTAACTCGTATGATGCTTTAAAGGTCTTATACATTCTTGTTTTATGATAGAAGTGCACTTTATTTGAACGTATATGAACAACTGTGTGCAGTTTAGTCCTCATTTCAATTTACTATTTATGACTTTAAAATTATAAATTAGCAAGAAACGCATCCGAATCGTCGAGCTTAACACACCGAACTTGTTTATTAATAAAAATTATTCGGAAGGTAACATGCAGTTATAGAGATTTCATATGCAACTGAAACGTATTATGAAGGGTTTTCATTTGTGTTTGAATTGACACCAATCCCTCTTCCATATCGCCTCCAGTCCCTTTAAGACATGCTTAGGCCATATTTTAATTGATGATACAGTTTTAGCATGAATTGTAACATTTAATATCTGTTAGATTCTTCTCGAAATAGACTGATGAGGGTTATGCGATATGGATATATAGGATAAAAGGACACGCACTAGATATTGGATGTTTAAAATAAACAGATAAACAAAGAAAATATCTCTTATATCCTTTAAGACTGATTTATTTAAATTTCCTGCCAAAATAAGCTCATATTTCAATACAATTTATACACCGTTTCCACATGTTGGATTTAAATATTGTGTGGTGTTTTGCATGATGTAGAAAAAACTGCGCCATTGTGTGACATTTGTTAGATCTCAACACCGTTCTATTTCAGCTGAACATTGTTATTTGATCTTTACTTTTCATTTTTCAAAGGCTTTAAAAAGCAGTGAATAGTGGCCTCGGTACTCAGTGGATTAAGCAATGAATAGTGGCCTCGGTACTCTGTGGATTAAGCAATGAATAGTGGCCTCGGTACTCAGTGGATTAAGCTATGAATAGTGGCCTCGGTACTCAGTGGATTAAGCAATAAATAGTGGCCTCGGTACTCGGTGGATTAAGACTTGAGCTTTAGAGCTGCAGACCTCCGCCCACGCGTGGTTTCGCTCCCTGGCGGAGGTATATCGAAACGTTACGTATTGTATTATGAAACCGTATTTCATTTCATTTATTATTTAGAAATGCAGTGAGTAAGCATACTTTATAATTGTTTAGCTCGTTCAGATTAGTTTATTTTGGATCAACCATTGCATACCACAATTACGTTAATACCATTGCATTACCATATTGCATTACCATATTGCATAACCACTATTGCGTTACCACAATTGCATTACCACCATTGCATAACCGCCATTGCATTACCGCCATTGCATTACTGCCATTGTATCATCACACTTGCATTACCACTATTGCATTATCGTAATTGCATTACCATCGGTGCATTATCTATTCTGCTGCAATACCACTATTGCATTATCACAATTGCATCCCCACCAATATGTATAACCTATAATCCATTACCGCTATTGCATTACTGTCATTGAATAACCACAATTGCATTACCACTATGACATTACCACAATTATATTACAACCATTGCATTAACACCTTGCATTACCACAATTGCATTACCACAATTGTATTTCCACCATTGCATTACCATCACTGCATCACTACAATTGCTTTGCCACAATTATATTTCCAGTATCATATCGCCACCATATATTACCACAATTGTATTACCACAATTATATTCCCACCATTGCATGTTTACCTTTGCATCACCACCATTGTATTTACCACTATTACATTACCTCCACTGCATCACCCCAACTGCAGTGCGACAATTGTTTTAGCAACATTGTATTACCACCATTGCATTACCACCATTATATTTCCACCATTGCATTTTCATCATTGCATCCCCACCATTGTATTTCCACCATTGTATTATCACAATTATAATCCACCATTGCATTACCAACATAGCATACCACCAATGCACCACCACCATTGTATTTCCACCATTGCATTAATACCAATATATTACCATATACGTTTCTAACATTGAATTACCTCCATTGCATTACCACAATTATATTTTCACCATTGCATCACCACTATTATAATCCACCATTGCATTACCAACATAGCATACCACCATTGCACCACCACCATTGTATTTCCACCATTGCACCAACACCAATGTATTTCCACCATTGCATTACCATAATCATATTTTCATCATTGCATCACCACCATTGTATTTCCATCATTGCATTACCATAATTATATTTTCACCATTGCATCACCACCTTTGTATTTCCACCATTGCATTACCATAATTATATGGTTAATCCACCATTACGTAACCACTATTGCATTACCACTATTTTATTATCACAATTGCATTGCCACAATTATATTTCCACCATTGCATTTTCATCATTGCATCACCACCATTGTATTTCCACCATTGTATTACCACTATTATAATCCACCATTGCATTACCAACATAGCATACCACCATTGCACCACCACCATTGTATTTCCACCATTGCACCAACACCAATGTATTTCCACCATTGCATTACCATAATCATATTTTCATCATTGCATCACCACCATTGTATTTCCACCATTGCATTACCATAATTATATTTTCACCATTGCATCACTACCATTGTATTTCCACCATTGCATTACCATAATTATATTTCCACCATTGCACCACCACCATTGTATTTCCACCATTGCATTACCACCAATGTATTTCCACCATTGCATTACCACAATTATATTTTCACCATTGCATCACCACCATTGTATTTCCATCATTGCATTACCATAATTATATTTTCACCATTGCATCACCACCTTTGTATTTCCACCATTGCATTACCATAATTATATGGTTAATCCACCATTACGTAACCACTATTGCATTACCACTATTTTATTAACACAATTGCATTGCCACAATTATATTACCACCATTGCATTGCCATCATTGTATTTCTACCTTTGCATAACCACCATTGCATTAAAACCATTACGTTACCACCATTACACCTTGATACCGTTACAGTGTAATCTTTGCATATACATGGTCAAATTTAACTTTTTTCAGCGATGTTTTAAAAAAGATGTTCAAAGAGTATGACGTAGATGAAAATGGAACTCTTTCCAAAGAAGAAGCTCGGAAGCTTATTTTGTCTTCCGGTTGCGGTTACACGGAGGAGGTGGCTGATATGATCATTGCGCAAGTCGATGTGAGTGGTGACGGACTCATTTCATATTCGGAATTTGAGAAGGCATGCTAGTGCATTAACAGAGACACTTACCAAGTGGTATATTATAGTGTTAAACTACAAATCATGAACGATAACTGTTCCAGTCCAACAGATTTTTAGATAAATCCAATTGTTTTAAGTTGATCATTTCAACACCTTTGACATTTTCAAAACTATAGAAAAACATAGTAGTTGCTTGACCAGTAACAGTTTTGCATTGGTTGTATTATTAAGTGAACACGTATTAATATATTATATTTATGCAAATTTATTTCACTTTGTTCACCCCCCACCCCACCCCTCCCTCCCCACACCCCCACACTTTCTAATCTGTTATCCAAATGAGGTGGAACGAGATCTCAGATATGTATTTTTAAATTAACAATTATACTAAAAATCTGATATCTCAGTATTGTGAAAATCGACTGCCACATGTGCACAAATGACATAAAGGAAATTTGTTAAACTACTATTTGCCGGTTTTAATTGGAAGTTAATTTAGTTGAAACTATAGATGGCGACTGAATAAGTTTCTCAGACAATAGTGATGTCTAGAACTTGTGACGCATCAAGTCATTCTTCCCCTCTTTGGCCAGATGTCCATTCTGAATCACGGTCTGGAGAAGTGTCTCCAACCTGTAACTGATTCATCTTGTTTCTGGAAGCTGTTAAAAAACTCCTGCATTATCATGCCATTCGTTGACAGGTCTGCAAAAAGAGCATCTAGTTTGGTTAAAACTTCCTGAATCGTGGCCTGCTCTCCTAGCGGTATAAGCATCCTTCTGGCAGTACCCCGCAATGATCTCCTGATGGCCTGGGTCACAATGCTTGCTGTCATATCGGGATCTTCTTTCAAACACTCTTATCTCGAACCGCCATTGAATACTGAGTGTTAGTACTGTGTTTGTTTTGAATAACATTTACCAATTTTTCTTTATTAATTTGGTTTCAATTATTATATAATTTGTTTTGAATTATCAGTAAATAAAAAAGAAATGGCAAGAAACGAAGTTGGACGCAGTTTATAATGTTTACTATCTGGCATATAATTACACGTTTAAGCTAATATAGCTGCTCTTAAGGTTAGTGGGCGTGTAATTAAAGCAAATGGGAGGTGTTTTTGCTTGGTAAATACTAACACATTCAAGACTGTGAAACATGGCTGACAACCCATATTTTAGGCAGTTTTATAGCGAACCAGTTTCATTTCAAAAATATTATGACCTGCGAGATTCGAACCAAATACTTTAGGATTGACAATCCATATACTTTACTACTGGGCTATGTAGTCACTGTATCAATAGAGTTAGATTTATCGTTACGTTAGAACTATAGACGTTACCCTGTTCATTTATTTTGTGATTCAATGCGTTTGTAAGTATATACGTACAATAAAGATCTTCGAAAAAAAGAGCCAGAAATTATTGATTAATGCATTTTTCAGCATAATAGTAAGAATGGAATAGACTAAACATATATTTTGTTGAAATAGCCTTGAGAAATAAAATAACCCAAGTCCATTATCAGATGAATGAGATGAATGTATAGTTAAAATCAAAAGTAGCTCAGTCCGGAGGTCTTGAGTTTGAATCCCGTGTTGAGCAAACTATTTTTTGATTAGGACAGTGTAGTTTTTTGATGTGATATCCTGATATAAGTTTCCTTATATACGCGTTTACGGCCATGTTATGCGAGAAGAAACTGCGATTAAAACCACCCAAAAAACGCCTATAGGTATATGATACGCCTTAAGTGAAGCTATAGTAGCTTTAAGATGCAATTTTTCAAAATATGGATAATGGAACTGGTTTCTTGATCATTAATTTTTAAGCTTACAGGAAATATAAAACCAAGAACAAAGGACACGCTGTGAACTTAAATTATTATTATTATTGTTTTTAAATTAACATATTTAAGTATTAAAGAAAAAGAAAACAAAAAAAAACACCAAAAAAAACACACCAAAACAGTCCGCTTCGAGCTCTTCGTGTAAGCTGTGTTTAGAGGTCTATATCGCATACATTTATTGTCCTGGCTCAACTAAATTTGGCCATGGGCATCCTTGGAGTATTATCTTAAGGGATGCGTAAGTAATTTTGGTTCATATACCCCCTGGGCTCCCATAGAAACAAATTATGTTAGCCCTTAAAATGCGCAATGTCTCATGTCACATCAAATTTAAAATGTAAGCTGTCTTAACAGGTCTATATCTCTTACAGGTCTATATCTCTTGTCCTAATTCAATCAAATTTGGGTTTCTGCATATCCTTATCGTATTATCTAGGCGGCTGCATAAGTAATGCTGTATACTCTGGGCTTCCATCGAATCAAAACTGTGATGGCCCATAAAATGTGTAAAAACGCAGATCAAGGTTTGCGTGTAAGCTGTTGTATATTATTTATATCTCAAACTGTTTGTCTTATCTCAACCAGATGTTGGGCTGGGATTCCTTACAGCAATATCTATAATGACCAATTCAGGCGCAAATAAATCATGGGCTCCTTGGGTACCCGTAGAGCCCAACTTAACATAGCCTATGAAATATGTAATAATTATACGCCCGTTTTTCAACGGGACGTATTAGGGAATGTGGTTATCATTCCGCACGATAACTCCAAAAGTATGAGACCCACCCTCAGAAATCGTCATAGGTACATTGCCCTAGGTGTCAAGGTCAGAGTAACCTTATATGGAAATATGAATTCCGACAATATCTTCAAAACTGTAACACGTACATCTGCATAGGTACATTGCCATAGGTGAGAGGAGACACCCTATTGTTTTTGGGACCAGTAGGTCGAAGGTCAAGGTCACAGTGACCTTATATGGCAATATGAATTCCGACCCATAACTTGAAAACCATAACACCTACAGTCATACAACTTCATAGGTACATTGCCCTATGTGAGAGGAGGAACCCTATTGTTTTGGGAGCCAGTAGATCAAAGATCAAAGTCACAGTGACCTTATATGGAAATATGCATTCCGCACTATAACTTCAAAACCATAATAACAGTCATACAACTTCATAGCCCTAGGTGAGAGGAACCCTATTGATTTTGAGGTCAGTACGTCAAAGGTCAAAGTCACCATCACCTTATAAGGAAATATGAATTCTGCATTATAATTTCAAAACCGTAACACATACCTTCTTGAAATTGTATAGGTGCATCACCCTTGTTGAAATCAGGAACTCTATAGCTTTTGGGGTCAATAGGTCAAAGGTCAAGGTCACAGTGGCCTTATATGGAAATATGCATTCCAAACAGTAACTTTAAAACCATAAAACCACTTCATAGGTACATTGTCCTAGTTGAAAGGAGGAACCCTATTGTTTTCTCTCTTGTTATTAATCTTAGGTCTCGCCGCGGCGTAAACGAAACCAACGGTTAATAATTTAAAACTATTTATTAAATCGTGAACAAGTATGACCTGGTGTTTTTAAAATGTAAGTTTATATCGAATGTTCTTTAGAATTTTACTATTTTTAAGTTATTAAGTAGTATCGTAAAACACACGCGCTGTATAATCCATTGATCTAGTAAGCGCTGTATAATCCATTGATCTAGTTAGCGCTGTATAATCCATTGATCTATTAGCGCTGTATAATCCATTGATCTAGTTAGCGCTGTATAATCCATTGATCTAGTTAGCGCTGTATAATTCATTGATCTAGTTAGCGCTGTATAATCCATTGATCTAGTTAGCGCTGTATAATCCACTGTATAATCCATTGATCTAGTTAGCGCTGTATAATCCATTGCTCTAGTTAGCGCTGTATAATCCACTGTATAATCCATTGATCTAGTTAGCGCTGTATAATCCATTGATCTAGTTAGCGCTGTATAATCCACTGTATAATCCATTGATCTAGTTAGCGCTGTATAATCCATTGATCTAGTTAGCGCTGTATAATCCATTGCTCTAGTTAGCGCTGTATAATCCATTGATCTATTAGCGCTGTATAATCCATTGATCTAGTTAGCGCTGTATAATCCATTGATCTAGTTAGCGCTGTATAATCCATTGCTCTAGTTAGCGCTGTATAATTCATTGATCTAGTTAGCGCTGTATAATCCATTGATCTAGTTAGCGCTGTATAATTCATTGATCTAGTTAGCGATGTATAATCCATTGATCTAGTTAGCGCTGTATAATCCATTGATCTAGTAAGCGCTGTATGTAACCCGTTGTAGATGTGTTGATTTAGTTAGGCGCGAGCATCAAGACGCATATTGCTGATGGTAACCTTTTTCTTGAAGGAGAAATCCTCACTTTTCAATTAAACATATCACTTATCCATTCAAGGCTGTAAAAAATAAAATATAGTAAATAAATAACTAAACCTATAACACCACAAATAAAATATAGCACTATACAACCGAGAATATTGGACAACGATCACAAATCTCACGACAGTTGCAATACGCGCACCTACATGTACATATGAAACTTGGAAACACTGAACAACAAATACCACAACCCTCACGTTTGCAACCCGAGCACATATTGTCTCTATATGTAATTCTGCGCCTTAAACCTGACACACGCGTCCAAAAACTTCGCTGTTGTGTTTACACTAGTGCTTGCTGTTCTCCATGGTAATCGTTGTCCATATCTATTTGAAGTCCAGTGTCGTCAGAACCACGTTCGTGTGTTGACCTGGATACATGTTTCTTTTTTACTTCTGGCTGCTTGTCCTTCTTTTTCTCTGTTTATTTCGACTTTGATCTCTGTATATAGAGGATCTTAAACGAGTTCCCATTTCATATAAGATTTATGAAGCGAGTTATGAATTATTTTAATTTTAACGAGCCTTTTGACAAGTTAAAATTAAAAATAATTTATAACGAGTTTCATAAATCTTATATGGGATGGGAACGAGTTTAAGATCCTTTTTATCACATAACATTGCAATCAAATTAATAAAAAATAATTCAGATGTTCATAGAACCGCCACGACGTCAGACAGACTTTAGCACCAAAACGTCATAAAATATGTGACATCGTAACGTCGCGTCTCACACATAACGTTGCGTATTAAAGAGTTCGTGTTTTACCTCTTTACAAAATAGCAGTTTACACGTGTGTCATATAACAGAATATTAAATGGGTGTTCGACACTGCTAACAAGGGACGTTATGCAATATTTCCTTCTACTTCAGACGTAAGCATGATGTCAGTACTGACAATCTTCGGGGCATCTTCTCTATTCCTGTCTTGATTCAAGACGGTTTCGAATTCTATGATGCAATTCATTGCAATAGAATCTCGCGACGAGTTTTGATTTTCCATCTCAAATTAATATGTACTGCTGTTGCTGCTGCTGCTGCTGCTGATGCTGCTGCTGATGCTGCTGCTGTTATTGCTTGTATTGCTGCCGGTGATGTTGGTATCAAGTACCTGTCAAAAATGTCGCAATATACAAGGTATATACGTGTTTTGCAACTTGCAGTAGAATTTCATGATTTTTTAGAAATAGTTACATAACAGCCAAATAAGGTGACGGGCCCTAAATGTTTATGTAAGGTCAGTAGGCTTGTACAGATGAGGCACTTATACTTTTTAACCTTAACTTCCGTCATACACCGTTTACATTACTGTTTGTCCATTGTCTTTTTGCTGGAACAAGTCGAACCAAATAATACATGACTGTTTTACTACTACATTTCTATGGTTCTTTAACGTGCTCGGAGAAGAGACTCATATACACTGGACAGCCCGGTGTACGACCCCATCCGACGGACGAGGCTATGGGAAAGTGTCTTGCCCCCAAAACAAGACCAACGAAACTCAGTGTCGCCGGTGAGATTCGAACCCGTGTCCTCCAGTTTCAAGTCCACCGTGCAATCCACTGAGCAACACCAGCCTCTTTTACTTTTAAGAACCACGCACACATAGAATCTTGTGTGTCGTATTTGCTTGCTATTTGACAAGGTTAACACTAAGGCCAGCCAAAGTACCTCCATGGTTTATTGAAGCACCTCTTGAACCATTTGACACCCTCAGAATAGTTAGCAATACGTTTCTCCCAAATATGTATCCGATTACACATTTTGGACATTTGAATTTATAATTCCCTATGAGCATCAACACTTCACTCGTAAACAATTATTTCCAAGTTAATTGTATTACGAGTAACTACTACTATTACTACTACTGATACTGCTGCTGCTGCTGCTGCTGCTGCTACTGCTACTGCTACTGCTACTGTTGCTGCTACTGCTACTGCTACCACTACTACTTCCACCACTACCACCACTACCACCACCTCCGCCACTTACTTCTACTACTATTACTACTACTTCACTACAACTTCTACCACCACTACTACTACAACTTCTACCACCACCACCACCACCACCACCACTATTACTACTACTACATCTTCTACAACAACAACTTCTACCACCATCACCACCACCGCAACCACCACCAACACTACTACTACTACTACTACTACTACTACTACTACTACTACAACCACTACTACTACAATTTCCACCACCACCACCACCACCACCACCACTACTACTACTACTACTACTACTACTACTTCTACTACTACAACAACAACTTCCACCACCACCACTACTACTACTACTACTACTACTACTACTAGTAATAATAATAATAATTCAACCACTACTACTACAACCACTACTACTACAACTTCTACCACCTTCTAAACATCAAGAAGAATCGTTTTGCTGAAACATATTGATGACCCTAAACATATTGGTGATTTTATCGTTTTCGTCGTTTTCATCTCTCGCAATTTATACGATATCAGTATATCTATAAATTAAAGTTTCAAACACATAGGGGCCTGACGAACAATATAGTACATCATTTAATCACACGATCCAGATTAAACCAATGATAACCAGCTCAATCCTGACAGTGGCGTGCTGCTACCGCGCCCGAATATCTTACATATAATAGAAAACGTACAAAACAGCAACCAGAATACAGAATACAGGATAGTTTGTGTCTTTCAGTTAACCTCACATTAACACATTAGGAAATACAAACACCTTGTGAAACAAGGCATAACGTAATATTATTTCATACATGCCATAACGAATATCAATTTGTACCAGTAATACAGCCATGCCAGGGGCATAGCCAGGCATACTCCTGTACGCCCGGGCGTACTCTAGAAAATCGAATGTGAAAAAATAAAATTGCTTATTTTTTTTTAAAATCAGCAATAAAAATTGAAGTGGGGTAGGGGTGAGGCACTAACTTTAAAACACACTTAATGAATGGAGCCTCAAAAATCTCGCTCAAATGAAGCCACAAACCTCCGAAATTGCACTCAAATTTCAAATTTTCCCGGACCCCCACCCCCCCACTCCCCCAGCAGGAGGGAGACACACCCTCTCACACCCTCCCCCAAGGCGTATTCTCCAAAACGCTCTGGCTACGCCCCTGCATGCCATGGACAATGTTAACACACGTAGTCGTATCCTTCTACATACTCTGCCACCACCGGTTATATTTTATGGGGAAAAAACATACACAACTAATTTTAAATCACACATCTTAGCCCATGAGACAGTTTTCACAATGATACCTGAGTTAAAACAAACAAATATGAAATTAAATAGCTTTTCTCCTAGGAAACACACATTATAATAACAAAATGATAATCGCATACTGCATTACGACTAGATTGACATGTAAAGCATTTCACATACACAGGCGCGTAGCTGCCTATACGCGAGAACGCGGCTGAATCCACATGATTCTGACAAAAGCACTACACCTCAGAACACCCAGAATGCACCAGATTACACCATTGTTTTCAAAATGTTAAGGGGGGAGGGGACCCCCCTAGCACAATTATGAATCCACATGAATAGAGGGCTAGCTACGCCCCTGATACATGGTGTTTAGTTGCTCTCCGCAGGATCATTCAATACAGGATCATTCAATACAACAAGATTAACATTACAAAGTTTATTTATCATATCCATTTAGTCATTTAGGGTTCGTTAATAAGTTGGTATGGACACAACATTTATGCACATTATGAATGTCCATGGACATTATGAATGTCCCTCATCGGTTTCAAGAGGACGCTGTTCCACATGTATATATATGTTTACAAACATCCGTGTACATAGATCCTGTATCATAACACGAAACTTGACGAAAGGTAAGTTTTTCCTTTTGTAAAGGCTACTCATTTAAAGTTTATTTCTCTCTATCTAAACAAGTAATTTGCTAACAAGTATTTATTGTTTAATACGTATTTATTGTAAAATATCCGAAATAGAATGTTGACGTTATTACTGTCACTGGTAAACACGTAGGCCTACATCTTAGTCATCAAAAATCGGCCTTGAGAACATACGCGAGGGGTGTCAAATATGCACTTTAAATAGGAAAAATATATGTTGGAACGAATTTTAACGTCATTTTCCAGCACATGTTATGCTACTATAACGGTCGATTTTTAGTGGACGGATAACAGATAACCCACTTATTCCTGGGTAGAACCAGTACCTCCCGCCATCCGTAAGAATCGACAATTTCTTAGCTGGACTTGTTAGCTTTCCAGTGTTTAGAGGTGAAAAGTCTTTACCCTCTAGGCAACAGGTGCGATCTGATAGACTAACAACCATAAGACAACTAATTGCAGTGTTACTGTTAAAATATCGACAACTAGATCCAAATCAAACAGAATACAAACGGTGTCAAACGGGAAAAGTTAATGAGCACCATTTAAAAAGGCCATGGTATTTTGTCCATCGTCCGTTAACTTTTTGATGTCAACACTCTAGCACCTTCGTTTTTCATCCGATCTTTACCAAACTTTGCCAGATTGTTGATATTGATAAAAGCTCGATCAAGTTTGAAAACCAGCCAGCTTGGCCCAGTAGTACCAAAGTTATTGCCCTTGAATTATCGAAAAATGAGTTAAATTTTTGATGTCAACACTATAGCACCTTCGTTTTTCATCCGATCTTTACCAATCTTTGCCAGATTGTTGAGATTGATAAAAGCTCGATCAAGTTTGAAAACCAGCCAGATTAGATCAGTAATACTAAAGTTATGGCCCTTGAATTATCGAAAAATGCGTTAACTTTTTGATGTCAACACACTAGCACCTTCATTTTAAATCCGATATTTACCAAACTTCACCAGATTGTAAATATCAGTGAATGCTCGGACGAGTTCGCAAAACAAGTCAGATCGGATCAGTAACCCCGGAGGTATTGCCCTTGAATTAACGAAAATTGCTATATTTTGTTTTGTTAACACTCTAGCGCCTCCATTTTGGATGCCATATTTAACAAACTTTGCCAGATTGTTGAGATTGATAAAAGCTCGATCAAGTTCGAAAACCATTCAGAGTGGACCAGTAATACCAAAGTTATGGCCTGATTTAGTTAAAACTGCTGTATTTTGCCTCGTTTAGACGAAAGGGCCTTCATTTGGCCATATTTCAATGAAACTTTGCAGGGATGATCAGTACCAAGCCTAGTTGTACATATCGTCACCGTGTTCCGGTTGAATGATTTTGGTGGAGTTATGGCCCTTAAAAGGTTGTAATGCACAAACTTTGTCTGTACTAGTTTTCCTGAACCCCTGGCCGGATTTAAACGAAACTTGTTAGGAATGATCAGTTCCAGATCTAGTTGGGCATAACATCGCTTTGTTTCGGTTGAATGATTTTTGGCAGAGTTATGGCCTTTTAAATGTTTTAATACACAAACATATGTCTGGACTAGTTCTCCTGAAACCCTGGCCGGATTTCATCGAAACTTTGCAGGGATTATCAGTACCAAGCCTAGTTTTGCATATCATCGTCGTGTTCCGGTTGACAGATTTTTGGCGGAGTTATGGCGCTTTATTTTTTTTTGATACATAAACTTTTTCTGGGCTAGTTCTCCTGAAACTGGCCGGATTTCAACGAAACTTAACAAGGGTGATAAGTATCAAGGCTAGTTGTGTGTTCCTGTTGAATGCGTTTTGGCAGAGTTATGACCCTTTTAAGGTTTTTAACTTTTAATACACACAATTTGTCCCGACTAATTGCCCTGATTCCCTGGCCGGATTTCAACGAATCTTGGCAGGGATGATCAGTACCAAGCCAAGTTGTGCATTACCTTGCCGTGTTACAGTTAAATGAATTTTGGCAGAGTTGTAATCCCTAAAGTTTTTAATACACTAACTTTGTACAGACTTAAACAGTGTTTTTAGGCTAATTTTATAGCCGATATTGGGCCATATTCCCAATGCCAAAAAATACATTTTCCCCCCAATTTTGAGGCAAAAATTCCCAACTGAAAGAAGGAAAAGGAAAACACACAGAAAAGTTTGACAAGTATTGAGTATGAAATGCTTTTACATGCCGCTGTTGATCATGTTTTACTGTAAACGGTATAAAAGATACAATTATGAATGTTTTATTGTTGTGTTTCCCAATTTTATAAACTTGGCAGGGATGATCATTACTAAGCCTAGTTGCGTATATCATCACCATGTTCCGGTTGAATGATTTTTGACAGAGTTATGATCCCTTATACATAAACTCTATCTCTAACATGTAGAGCGTCCACAGGCCCTCTTGGTCCTCTTGTTACACACATGCAGATATATAGATAGACAAACAGACCGTCACACGTACAAGTTTAAGGTCGGACGAACGGACGCACGAACGGACGGACGAAAGGACGTGGTACAAGCATGTACCCGCACGTTTGCACCACGAACGCTTCGATGGAAACTGGAAAGACGTACAGAAAAAAATGAAGAAGCATCAGGGGCTTTGGGTAAGGTGTTACCTTTTGGGTTCCTACGTCCACTATCGCGTATTATCAAATATCCCTATCAGTGTTTGTGGTACTTTCCCCTTTTCCAGCTACTGTTTTAAATCACATGTGTGATTTAATGCTTCTGAGTCAGAAAGAGCAAGCGACGGATCAAAAAATGAAAACAATGTCCTTGCGGTTGGTGCACATTAACACAATATTCAAAATGTGAAGAGTTCCATCCTAATTAGAGGGAAACAGCAATTACACAGTTTCAAGATGTCACTGTGGCCGCTGTCACCATTTCCGACGTCGACGTTAACTGTGAAAGCTGCTGGCTTATACATCTAAACAACTTTGTTGTTTTTGGATGAAACACCTGCATATCCAACATTAAATTATCCAATAGCCTGTAATAGCCGCTATACCATTGCCCCCGAAAGAATGCTTTTAAAGACCGGAGGCATGCTGTTAAAGCAGAGGCAAGTGACAATGTCTACTTAGTTGTTAAACACTGCACTGTCTTTATGCATGGCAGAGGAAGAGAAAATAACGAACATAATACCCCTATCTCACTAAATTAATTGACATTTGGCACAACTGTTGTTGAATGTATGGGGGATATGTTCTTGCTTACAAGTTCTACAACTAAACAAATATATTATGTCTGCTTTAAACTTCAGATGCTTTTAGCCAGTCACAGAACACACATATAAGAAAGTGTCTATTTCAGCAGAGTTACCACTGATAACAGCATGCACAAGCTATAATTGCAGTCCACCTATACATATATACAAGTTAACTCCGACAAGATAAATTAATGTGCAGTATGTTGTAAAAGGTAATAACCGTAATAACAATGACCATATGGACAACTCTCGCTGAATTATAACCGTTGTGCTGGACTGGTACAGTCCAAGATCCCCTGAAATATCCCAATCTAATGCAGCGTCATTTTCAATTATATTTTCTCTGATACCTTTGTGCTAGGTCCCTCATCCCATCTAGGTCATTAGCGTTTTTGCTTACTGGTCCTTTGGGAACATCAAGCCCAATATGTGTCTTTAAAGTAGAATATCGCTTAAAGATGTACAGTCCCTATTTTAACTGATAATAACTCATGAATATGAATGAGTCACGTGTGAAGTAGTTTCAAATCGACGAACACTCCAAAAGTCGTTATATAAGGAGAAATCGATACGTAAAATTTCACATTTTTATTTAGCCTCCGTACAGGTAACATCGATAAATATACGGCTCCTGAATATATGTGATAAAAAAATAGTTGCCCGGAACCGGATTTGAACCACAGTCTTGCACTTGTAAGATTTGAAAGATGTACGCTGAATCCCTAGACCACTGCTATTTATTGTATTTTGTAGCATTTTTAACACTAAATAGGCATTACGTAATAACAAGAGCGCGCATAAAACTCATCAAGCGCTAATAACAAGTCGATATATGGTTGATTTGAGGCGAAGTATTAGTTTCATATTGGTTAAGTTATTTTGCCTCATAATATATGGTAGTTAGTATACTATTTTCTCAAGAAGCGTTGTAGTTCAGTGGATAGAACACAGGACTTGAAATCAGAAGGTCGTGTGTTCGAGCCCCGAAAGAAGCTAACTTTTTTTTTCGGTAAAAATTACTGTTACCTGTGTATAGGTACGATGTGCACTGGTCGATGTATATACAGTAAATGATTTCATGCGTGTGTGTGTGTTTTTATCTAAGGTTTATAGTCCGTCCGCCAACGAACATGTCAAGGTATACAAATGATTTCATGCGCTATATTTGCTCGCTTAAATACCCGATTTCGACATGAGCTGGTAAACATGAAGTTACAAATAAAGACACGCCTACAAAGAAGAAATCGATTGATATAGGGCGTCTGTAGCTTTAAGCCGGTGCTAGGAGGCGTGAGAGGTATTGCACTTTACATTACCCCTCATGAACAGACTCAATAAAACCGAGTCTGCTACTTTTATCTCTTGTTTGTTGCTTCCAAGTGATCCACTTTTACATTTTTCATAACAACCACAATTGCAGTGTTCGTGTATTAAGAAACTAAGTATGAACTGACATTCAGACAATGTACAACATTTATCAAACGCGAACAATTAATGAGTTCCACTATTAAACACAGACTCCACACATGCATTAACAAATAGGAAAAACAGAAATACGGACGCACATACTGACAGATGGTCGAACGGACGGACATATAGATAGACAAGCATGGACATACTCTTTCGCGAACGCTTTGATGGAAATACGTACACAGGAAAATGAAGACATATTAGGAGCTTAGAACATAAATCGATAGAGGTTACATTTTGGGGAGCAAGAGTAAAATACTTATTTTTATTGGGAGTTAATCTCCGTGGCCGAGGGGTTAGCGACGTTGCGTTGTAACCCTTCTCGCCACTCACTGCTACGGTTTCGAATCCCACTGGGAACTCGACTTGTAAGTGAGGAAGTGTCGATTTTTACGGATGGCGGGAAGTGTGCAGTACTGATTCTACCCAAGAAAAGTGGGTGGTCTGCCTCAACCACAAACAAATCGACCGTCATATATAATCTTACATGTGTTGAAAATGACGCCCCATACAAAACAATTTGGAGTTTTTCTATAGTCTATGAGAACGCTTACATGCTCAGATTTTAGGAACCAATAGAACTGCAGATAGTAACATTTTTAGTTGCCCATTTGAAAAAAGGAAAAGTATTAGGACTAATATGATCACACAAGGAGGCGAGCGGCTGGCAGCGGACGGCAGGTCTATGTAATGTCCGCTCAATAACTCGAGTATTTTTATTCCAATCTTTTTGAAACTTGGATACAACTTTTATGGACACATTATCAAGTTCGATAAGCAGCCAAATCTTACTTATAACGCCGGAGTAATGACCTTTTGATTTAAATATTTAAGAATTACATTTCAAAACTTTAAGAATTATGTACATATTGTCAAGTAAGTGAACATTGTACACGTGCGTATACTTAGATTAACGTAGGTAATGCATTGGTAATCAAGTTGTCAAATTGCGTATATAACAAATCATTTAAACAGCACAATAAATACTGCTGTAAGATGATCGTTACAATTAAAAGTGATGGTATATTGATTAAATATGCAGGTGATCTTGAGAAATATTTTCTGATTGAAATATCACACTTAATTTCAACACGGTGAGCATTAGTTAATAGTAATAAACAAACACGAAAGGGCCATGTGTATGTGTGATTTGCCTAAGACAGCAGTACTTCACGCAGGTTTACAATCATACTATCCAAAAACTATATTTGAACTAAATATAACTAGCATATGTTGTGTAACATTTATTTATACATTAACCTCCCTCCTTGTAATCAAAGCCCCGTTGACCAACAAGCTAATCTCTGGAGCTGTCATGCAGGCATGTTTTCAATTAAGAATTCATTCTTTTAAAACAATATACCTAAATATATGTAAGTATGTACTGGGAAGGGTTTAAACTAATGTTGGTAGAACTTGTTACCCCACCCATTTGCCATTATACTATTTCTATTGTATGTATATATGTGGATATTATTCTGTATATAAAATTATTGGCAATAAAATATGTTTAAATCAAGTATGTAATCAATGTTTTCTAGCCCAGCAAACGAAACATACAAGCTGATCCACTGAACCGTCAAACGTTGATGTTTTATTGTATTATATATATGAAAGTATTTAATATATGTTATCTAGCCCAGCAGACGAAACATACAAGCTGGTCCGCTGAACCGTCAAGCATTGATGTTTTATTATATTTATGTTAGTTTATTTTTGCATAATAGTATTGACCTATTCAAACTCTATCACACGCACAAAAAATACTCTTTGTAAGCAAGTCTATAACTTTACATATGCAAAATATATAGTTTTTTATGATTTCTTAAGACTTTGTGTCTTTAAACATTGATGCTATACCAGAACCACACTGATAGTATACATACTTTTGAAGCGATATAGAAATTATATAGCAGATGAGGACATAAGATGTGTTTTCAGTAACGTTTTAAATGAACTGAATGCTTTCGAAAGCTGTGTTACATGAGGAAGTTTATTCCATTCCTGTGGACCGCATATTGAAAATGCTTTATCATAAACTGAGATCTTGGAACGTGCAGTGTGTCATTTGTGGGTAATATTAAAGTTCGTCCATGAGTTGTTGAAGGTTTTGAGAGCACGCTGTCAATATATTCAGGTGTTTGATTATTTAGAGATTTATTCACCGTAATACATGTATGGTATTGAACCCGTTTTTGGATTGGGAGCCAGTTAAGAGTTTTAAACATTTGTTCGGATGGAGTATTAATATCTACTCGGAGGATAAGCATGGTCGCTCGTTTTTGACGTTTTAGTATTGTATGGGATGAGCAACCACCCCATATGGTACATCCGTAGTCAAACAAGGGCAATATATATGCATTGAAGTACATTTTCAACTTATCTTGGTTGACATATTTTGCAGTTTCATAAGAGTTATTTTACGTGTTATGCTTTGGCATACACTGTCTATTTGTTTATCCCAACTGAGCATTTGATCTATATGTATTTCTAACAGTATATGGGCTTCAGTTGTTTGCATTGCGTTGTTTTCAAGAGTTAGTTCAAGTTTATGGCGACTTACTATTTTAGATCTAGATCCTATGGTCATTGAAAAAGTTGTATTGCCAGTTATGTGCATTTTGTTATCAGTGCACACGCTTTAAAACCATTTACACTTGCTTGGAGTCTAGTTTCAAAGACAGTTATATCTTTATCTGCCGTATGAATGGATGTATTGTCTGAATGTAAATCATTTTCACTTTCCCCAGTATAAAGAGGCAAATCATTAATGAATAACAAAAACAGTACTGGGCCAAGTATAAAGCCTTGTAGAACTCCACATTTTACAATATCCTTATCGGCAACTTTTTCACCAGCTACTATACATTGAGTTCTGTTGGAGAGGTAAGATATAGATCAATTTATTGTGCACTCATACTTTATAGAGGGACTTTATAGAGGGACACTTTTTTCACGAGTATTAAATGATCAAGAATATCAAAGGCTTTTTTCAAATCAAAGAATAAGGTCACCATTATCTATATGTTCAAGCTATTTATTTATAAGCTTGACTAAAGCAGTCTGACACGAGTGATTTTGACGAAATCTAGACTGAGATATGTGTATAAGTTTATATTTAATGAGACACGCAAATAAGTGTTTAGTAACGTTTTCAATCACCTTAGATATAACAGGTAAAGTTGAAATCGGACGATACTTTGATGGGTCATTTGCTGGCCCACCTTTGTGTACTGGAAAAAGTTTGGCCTCTTTTTAGTATTTGAGGAAAGGACCCTGTATGAATACTAATATTTATTAACTTCAGTAAAGATGGTGCAATAACGGCTGCTGCTAGTTTTTGGTTTTGGGACTTACTGAATCTAGTCATGTAGCCTTTGTTACGTTAAGTGACTTTATGATTGATAAAATATGTTCTTGTTTCATCAAAGGTATTTTAAATTGTACATTTGCAGGAATGTTAAATTCGATGAAGTTTTTAGTTTATTAAAATCTATTTGATTGAAATCAGTGTTTTCTTTTAATCGTTCACTTATATTAGAAAAGTATTTATTAAGAGCGTTTATTACATCATTTACGTCATTTCTACTGTTAATTCGCTTGGTATCGATACGATTTATATTTAACTTTGTTATTATTTATATGGTCCCATAAGTATTTATTATCTTTATTGTCATCGATCGCTTGAGCAAAGAAGTTCTTTTTTGAGGGTTTTATTAAGTTTTTAGTTGTATTTCGCCAATATTTATAGTTATTCAGTCTTTCTTTTGCGAGAGGCATCTCTATTTCGTTGCGCTATGATGATTTCTTCCTTGAGCCCCTCAGGCTGAAGGTCTGTTTTAACACTTTTGTTTTTTATTGGCGCATGTGTATTTTTTACTGATGGAAAAATATCATTCCAATTTTGGAAATTTTCATCTGAATTGTTCTGTGTATATTCCAAACTATCCAAATTTTCTGAAAGATCCAGCATGAATACAGGTTCTTGAAATGTTTTATATGATCGGTATCTAATATTTTTGTGTGTATTTCTTTTAATTTGAGTTTTAGTTTAGCAAGTAAAATATACTGGATAATCATTTATCGAGATACTAGGTACGAATGATGGGATGTGTAAATATGATCTATTAACGTTGTTGAATTGGCTGTTACTCTTGTTGGTGCTTTTATAATTTGTTTAAGGTCATATTACTCCATTGTTTGAGACAACTTATTAGGACTAGATTGGCTTGCTAATAACATTATATTAAAATCACTGAGAATATAAATCTCGTTATCCAGATTGGCTATTTTATCCAACTGCATTGCGAACGAATCATGCCATTGCGAAGGTGGTGACGGCGACCTGTATATCGAGCAAATACATATTGGTTTGCTATTTCATGTATTAACTTCTATCCAAATAGACTCTATTTCAGGAGTCTCAAAATCGGTCCTTCTTTTAAAGTGTAAATGATTTGACAAATATATGATTCCACCCCTGTTTTGATTTTCCTGCTGTGTTGTTAGTCTCATTTCGATCCTTTCATTCGATGTTATAGTTGGGAATATTTAACGTTTTATTATCTACTGCACTATCAAGGAATCTTTTCGCGGAGACCCGAAACATCTACATTCTTAGATCCACTTAAAATTAATTTAAGGTCATCTACTTTGAGTTTGATGTGGCATATGTTGAAATTAGCTATATGCAGGCCCTGGTGATGAAAATCCATGACGAATACAGATCTGGATTGTTCGTTTTGCATATGTTCGATAGCTGGTCGTTTAACAATAATAGGGGAATTGGTGATATAATTTAAGGTATTTATTTCATTGTCTGGTTTCATTGCATTGCAGTTTGTTACAATCAGTGCAAATATTTTTTAAAAAATAAGGAACTGTTGGTCAAGAGAGATTTCATATTCAGTATCAATAGTTCTAGACACGTTGTCCAAGACCCATACAGGGCTCCAACTAGATCCGCAATTGTATCTACCAAAATCATTTCCTCTGTAGCTACCTGAGTTTGGAGTTGTATATGTAAAACCATGGAACGAATGATTAATGAGAGACTCGTTTGGTACCTGGAATCCAACAAGCTGATAACAAAGTATCAAAGTGGATTCCGGCGCCAACGAGGCACAACAGACAATCTCATTCGATTTGAATCATTTATTAGGGAAGCTTTCGTAAAGAAAGAACATCTAGTTGCTGTATTTTTTGACTTGGAGAAAGCTTATGATACTGCATGGAAGTACGGTATCATGAATGATCTTCATGACCTTGGTCTTAGAGGTCGATTAGCAATTTTTATAGAGAATTCCTTAGAGGACAGACAGTTTCGTGTCCGAATGGGTTCAACCCTCTCTGACATCCATGAACAGGAGATGGGTGTGCCACAGGGCAGCATACTCTCTGTCACCCTTTTTAGCATAAACATTAACAGTATAGTTAAATGCATCAATCCTGGTGTGGATTGCTCTCTATATGTTGACGACTTTGTTATATGTTATCGTGCAAAAAACATGAACACTATTGAGAGACAACTGCAACAATGTCTGAATAAACTTCAGACCTGGTCGGATGAAAATGGTTTTACATTTTCTAAATCAAAAACTAATTGTATGCACTTTTGTCAGTTACGTAAACATCATGAAGACCCTCATCTAACACTGGATGGGTCACCAATACCAGTAGTAGATGAGACAAAATTATAAAGCCTTGTAGAACTCCACATTTTACAATATCCTTATCGGCAACTTTTTCACCAGCTACTATACATTGAGTTCTGTTGGAGAGGTAAGATATAGATCAATTTATTGTGCACTCATACTTTATAGAGGGACTTTATAGAGGGACACTTTTTTCACGAGTATTAAATGATCAAGAATATCAAAGGCTTTTTTCAAATCAAAGAATAAGGTCACCATTATCTATATGTTCAAGCTATTTATTTATAAGCTTGACTAAAGCAGTCTGACACGAGTGATTTTGACGAAATCTAGACTGAGATATGTGTATAAGTTTATATTTAATGAGACACGCAAATAAGTGTTTAGTAACGTTTTCAATCACCTTAGATATAACAGGTAAAGTTGAAATCGGACGATACTTTGATGGGTCATTTGCTGGCCCACCTTTGTGTACTGGAAAAAGTTTGGCCTCTTTTTAGTATTTGAGGAAAGGACCCTGTATGAATACTAATATTTATTAACTTCAGTAAAGATGGTGCAATAACGGCTGCTGCTAGTTTTTGGTTTTGGGACTTACTGAATCTAGTCATGTAGCCTTTGTTACGTTAAGTGACTTTATGATTGATAAAATATGTTCTTGTTTCATCAAAGGTATTTTAAATTGTACATTTGCAGGAATGTTATATTCGATGAAGTTTTTAGTTTATTAAAATCTATTTGATTGAAATCAGTGTTTTCTTTTAATCGTTCACTTATATTAGAAAAGTATTTATTAAGAGTGTTTATTACATCATTTACGTCATTTCTACTGTTAATTCGCTTGGTATCGATACGATTTATATTTAACTTTGTTATTATTTATATGGTCCCATAAGTATTTATTATCTTTATTGTCATCGATCGCTTGAGCAAAGAAGTTCTTTTTTGAGGGTTTTATTAAGTTTTTAGTTGTATTTCGCCAATATTTATAGTTATTCAGTCTTTCTTTTGCGAGATGCATCTCTATTTCGTTGTGCTATGATGATTTCTTCCTTGAGCCCCTCAGGCTGAAGGTCTGTTTTAACACTTTTGTTTTTTATTGGTGCATGTGTATTTTTTACTGATGGAAAAATATCATTCCAATTTTGGAAATTTTCATCTGAATTGTTCTGTGTATATTCCAAACTATCCAAATTTTCTTAAAGATCCAGCATGAATACAGGTTCTTGAAATGTTTTATATGATCGGTATCTAATATTTTTGTGTGTATTTCTTTTAATTTGAGATTTAGTTTAGCAAGTAAAATATACTGGATAATCATTTATCGAGATACTAGGTACGAATGATTCGGTGGGATGTGTAAATATGATCTATTAACGTTGTTTAATTGGCTGTTACTCTTGTTGGTGCTTTTATAATTTGTTTAAGGTCATATTACTCCATTGTTTGAGACAACTTATTAGGACTAGATTGGCTTGCTAATAAAATTATATTAAAATCACTGAGAATATAAATCTCGTTATCCAGATTGGCTATTTTATCCAACTGCATTGCGAACGAATCATGCCATTGCGAAGGTGGTGACGGCGACCTGTATATCGAGCAAATACATATTGGTTTGCTATTTCATGTATTAACTTCTATCCAAATAGACTCTATTTCAGGAGTCTCAAAATCGGTCCTTCTTTTAAAGTGTAAATGATTTGACAAATATATGATTCCACCCCTGTTTTGATTTTCCTGCTGTGTTGTTAGTCTCATTTCGATCCTTTCATTCGATGTTATAGTTGGGAATATTTAACGTTTTATTATCTACTGCACTATCAAGGAATCTTTTCGCGGAGACCCGAAACATCTACATTCTTAGATCCACTTAAAATTAATTTAAGGTCATCTACTTTGGGTTTGATGTGGCATATGTTGAAATTCGCTATATGCAGGCCCTGGTGATGAAAATCCATGACGAATACAGATCTGGATTGTTCGTTTTGCATATGTTCGATAGCTGGTCGTTTAACAATAATAGGGGAATTGGTGATATAATTTAAGGTATTTATTTCATTGTCTGGTTTCATTGCATTGCAGTTTGTTACAATCAGTGCAAATATTTTTTAAAAAATAAGGAACTGTTGGTCAAGAGAGATTTCATATTCAGTATCAATAGTTCTAGACACGTTGTCCAAGACCCATACAGGGCTCCAACTAGATCCGCAATTGTATCTACCAAAATCATTTCCTCTGTAGCTACCTGAGTTTGGAGTTGTATATGTAAAACCATGGAACGAATGATTAATGAGAGACTCGTTTGGTACCTGGAATCCAACAAGCTGATAACAAAGTATCAAAGTGGATTCCGGCGCCAACGAGGCACAACAGACAATCTCATTCGATTTGAATCATTTATTAGGGAAGCTTTCGTAAAGAAAGAACATCTAGTTGCTGTATTTTTTGACTTGGAGAAAGCTTATGATACTGCATGGAAGTACGGTATCATGAATGATCTTCATGACCTTGGTCTTAGAGGTCGATTAGCAATTTTTATAGAGAATTCCTTAGAGGACAGACAGTTTCGTGTCCGAATGGGTTCAACCCTCTCTGACATCCATGAACAGGAGATGGGTGTGCCACAGGGCAGTATACTCTCTGTCACCCTTTTTAGCATAAACATTAACAGTATAGTTAAATGCATCAATCCTGGTGTGGATTGCTCTCTATATGTTGACGACTTTGTTATATGTTATCGTGCAAAAAACATGAACACTATTGAGAGACAACTGCAACAATGTCTGAATAAACTTCAGACCTGGTCGGATGAAAATGGTTTTAAATTTTCTAAATCAAAAACTAATTGTATGCACTTTTGTCAGTTACGTAAACATCATGAAGACCCTCATCTAACACGGTATGGGTCACCAATACCAGTAGTAGATGAGACAAAATTCCTTGGTCTTATTTTCGACCGTAAATTAACATTTATACCACACCTTAAATACTTGAAGGCCAAGTGCCTTAAAGCTCTTAATGTACTTAAAGTTGTTGCAAACACTAACTGGGGAGCGGATCGTAAAGTTCTCTTGCGACTTTACAGATCTCTTATCAGATCCAAGCTGGACTACGGCTCCATAGTATATGGATCGACTCGCAAGTCTTACTTGCAGATGCTCGATCCTATACATAATCAAGGATTACGACTCGCCGTAGGTGCCTTTCGTACATCACCAGCCGAAAGTCTATATGTTGAAGCTAATGAACCGTCACTGTCTCATAGACGGGACAAATTAGCCCTTCAATACGCCATTAAATTAAAGTCTAACCCTTCAAACCCAACTTTCGATAATGTTTTTAACCCTAGTTGTGAACCTCTTTTTGATAGAAAACCGAAGGCCATTCGACCTTTTGGTCTACGTATTAAACCAAAATTAAGAGACACTGAAATCGACCTAAATTTGATTGCGAAGTACAAAGTACCACAAATTCCACCGTGGACTTTGGAAACACCAACAATTATTTTCGATCTTTGTAATAGTAACAAATCCAGTACAGACCCCACTGTCTTTCAAAGCAAATTTAATGAAATTAAATCGAAATACAGTAACTTTCAACATATACACAGATGGTTCTAAAGATGGAGATAAGGTAGCTGCAGCAGCTGTTGTTCACAAATACAGCATAAAGAGCCGCCTGCCTGACAAGGACTCTATCTTTTCAGCTGAACTTAAGGCAATTGAACTTGCCTTAAATTATATTCAGGAATCTGATGATGACCATTTTGTAATCTTTTCTGATTCCCTTTCATCTCTTCAAGCACTGGGTAATATGAAACATGATAACCCAGTTGTGCTTCAACTTTTAGAAAAGTACAATTCTCTTATAATTGATAATGTTATTATTTTCTGCTAGCTTCCAAGCCATGTAGGAATACGTGGTAATGATAGAGCTGATAGTGCTGCTAAAGCAGCATTAGGTTTACATATATCTGATACCAAATTACCTTATACCGATTTTAAAAGTTTTATTAACACATATATTCGTAACTCTTGGCAAGCCGCTTGGGATTTGTCAGTTAACAATAAACCCCATTCAATTAAACCGTTATTCGGAGAATGGCGTTCTTCTAGTAGACCCATTCTTCGAGAGGAAGTTGTCCTAGCCCGGTGCAGAATAGGGCATACACGTTATACTCATTCATATTTATTACAAGGTGAGCAATTACCAGAATGTATACCCTGCTTTGCGCCGTTAACGGTCAAACACATATGTGTAGACTTTGATCTTATGCGTCAAAGGTACTACACTGTTAATACTATGACCGAGTTATTTAATACTATAGATTTTAGTCTAGTTTTAGATTTCCTGAAGGAAGTCAGACTATATAAATCATTATAATATGTTCTTGTATATATTTACTTTTTTATATACCCGTTTTCGGGCATTTGTTGGTTTGCATATATGACGGTTTGTATTACTACCATATCGTCCCTTATTTTTTAATAGTTTTATCTTGATATATTTTCATTAATTTTTAATTAATCCTTTATTTCTTCATCTTTCATCAGTTTTTGCGCACAATATGACCTATTTATGTGTCGACGTGCCGTAAAACACCATTTATTCATTACCTGAGTTTGGGCCTCTACTAAAGTACTTGTTGTTGTTATACCTACGTGGTTCATTTTCATACGTTGGTGGTATTTTGATTTGATTGTTGATATTTCGAATCGGAGTTACAGTTCCCTGAAGTATCCGACTAACTTTATCTGCATGGAACATATTTTTGAGCATTTCGCCTTAGGCCATGAGAAATCAATAAATGAGCCGTTCATTGCAGCACATACACTCTTTAGTTTATCATCAAATGGCTTTATGTTTCTTCCTACGCTTGGCAGTAAACCAGATACTACGACTTTGCATTTAAATATGAATTAATGACAAAATCTGCTTTTAATCTGGTAGACATTTATTATATTGTGTCAATTTGGCACTCTTGTTATAGTATTAAATACAACAATACGGTCCAAAAATAATTGCGCAGTTGGTTCGAGCCCAACACGCGGCATGTTTTGAAACCACATATGATATGTTAAACTATTATACGAAGCTCATACATAAATATGTATTTCATTTGAGCTATCCCCTATGACTGATATCTGTAGACGGTTCTTGTTTGCTGCAAACACGTCACCTACATGCATTTTGTACAACACAAACCCTATTTCGATTTATATTCAGCGGGTAGGACGTGTTTCGGTTAATCTCAATATTAGGCGGCTATATTGCACATTTCAAAGTCGTTGTGAAAAGATCTGTCGCCAGTAAAAATCATCATAGTAGACGGGCTGTTGCCATATTGGGCAGAAGGTTGCAAATTCCCAACAAACGGGTTTCAACAAATGTCTGATAACAAACTAAACAGAATACACGAACTTATGGAATACACGAACTTATGAACAAATAATCAACTGACTATCTAAAAATGTTTTCAGATTGCTTACATATTGCTGACTACGATGTTCATAGGAAAAGAAACCTCGAATAATTCAAAAGGCACGCACCTAACACAGTTGTGAACTCAAGTTAGTTAACCGTGATGGCAGCGGGATTGGAGATACTCCTGTATATTGGATTTCTCAGCCTTACACCAATTTATTTCTTATTCTGGCATGAGAATACCCCAACCAAAGGTATGTGTAGACACGTCCCTTCATTATTATTACCATGATCATCATGATCATCATGATCATCATCGTCATCATCATTATTATTATTTAAACGTTTTTGTGTTCCTTTATGTTACATGAGCGCTTACTGCAAAAAATTAATTCTGGCGTCGCCGTTTATACTATAATTTCACATCTCGAATATCTCTTTCCTTTCCATTTTCTATGTGACACTATTGCTTTGTTTGTTTAGTGCTTAAGGTCATTTTCCAACACATTTTAGGCTATGTTGTGGAAGGCCATCCACTTATTACTGAGTAGAACCAGTAGTGTATGCCTCCCGTCACCCACACGAATCGACACTGCACTTCGGTTCCTTTATTAATTCAGAATCCCTATATATAGCTATAGCATTGACAATAGTTCAAGTACCAACGCCAGTACGAATCTCTTCTTTTCAGGTGATGACCCATTACCGTTATTGTGTTACTTTAGCATGGAAGAAACATGGCCGAATAATGGAACGCTACATCCGGCATTGAATGCTACTTTATGTAAGTGCAACACTGCCCCTTTGTATTCCCGTCGCATATGACTTAATTGGGATTATGATAACACTAAATCTTCGATCTTCGAGATTATGGTACCACGTCTTTTGGATCATTGTACCAAATCTTCAGCATCATGGTACCGACTCCTCGGGATAATGAAAGGGATCATTGTACCAACTCTTCAACATCATGGTACCAACTCCTCGGGATAATGAAAGGGAGTATGGTACCAACACTTCAACATCATGGTACCAACACTTCAGCATCATGGTACCAACTCTTCAACATCATGGTACCAACTCTTCATCATCATGGTACCAACTCTTCGGGATAATAATAGGGATCATGGTACCAACTCTTCAGCATCATGGTACCAACTCTTCTACATAATGGTACCAAATCTTCGATATTATGATACCGTCCAAATCTTCTGGAAATTGCAACAGTTCTTGCTTAGTGTCCATGATCTTATTCAATCAACCCGAATATATTTCTTAAATGCTTATTACTTTTGTTAGTTTTTGTTTCTCATTGATATGTAATGGAAATATTGTTTTTATTAAATATAGACAAATATGTTTAAAGTCAAAACGATATTGGATTAGTAAAGACGCTAATTGTTATTATTGTTAATACTTAAAAACTGGCATGTGTCCTTTTATGAATAGTAATATGTGGCCTGGCTTAGTTTATATTCCTGTTTTCTAGATGAATTGATATTTCCAGGCACACACATCATATTTATCGCCACTAGCATAAAGAATTGTGAGATGGTTCTGAATCACCCGGATGACGGCCAGAAGTATTTTGGTAAGATTCCGCTGCTAAGGCAACATAATCCCAAACTGAAACTGCTTGTTTCTAACGGTGGCGGTGGAAAACACAGCTTCTCTTTGGTGTTAGGCTCAGCGAACAATAGAACAAGGTACATTTACTTTGTTAGTAATCTGACATTTTTTACAGCTTATTTGTATGAACAAAGTCAATTTAGAAAACGGTTTCAGATTTTCATAAAGTTTGCTTCATTCTTTGTTATTTAAAATACACCTTATACTATACTATACTATAATATAAGTGAACAGGTTCTGATGTTCACTGAATTTGATTTGACTTTTCGTTACAATGGGATCTTGTACTAGATTGACAAGGAGTAAAATTAAATAAATGCGAACTACAGAAGGGTATTGAAAAAAGGCGATAACTTTAGTAAACTTTGATGTTTAAAGGGACTGGAGACGATTTGGAACACTAATGAATGCAATTCAGAATAGGCGTGTGAAACATTCATAATGTTTGCCACTTGCGTGCCACTTGCATATACCATGTGCATTTGCATCAAACAAGATCCCATGAAAGAATCGATTTAATTATTGTTAATGAAATAGTTTGGTCTGGAAATCGCGACGGCTTGGCTTCTTTTGGTTGCATTATCCGAAGGACGAGTGAAATTATTATTTACAATTGAACGACAAACCGTGATATATTACAAGGTAATTCACCGTAAACCATGTTCTATTTATATTCTAATACGCCTAAAATGTGAAAAATACGCACACATCATAAATCATTCGCATTGCTTTGCTTACTCTCCTAACGTTACAAAGATTACAGTGATATATTTCGCATTGCCTTGCTTATTCTCCTAAAGTTGCAAACGTTACAGTGATATATCGTTGAATATAACGAGACATTTTAAACTAGGCTATATAGTGCGGGTGTATTAGAATAATTGATATAATACTTTATTGCTGTAATACATTCTGGTTTTGTGATGTAACTACATTTTTGAATTTATTTGCACAATATGAACCCCATTTGAATTAATATGTATGATTTAAGAACATAAATACGCGGTCGTCGTGTTTTCCAGTCCAAACATTTTCATAATTAATAATTGAAGTAAACGTTATATGTGGCTAATTTAATGCAGGTGCACATTTCGAACTTGATGTGAAGGAATGTTTCAATACAATTAATTAAATAGTGCGTCAGTTTGACAATGAGCAAAATCAACACATGTACTATGGAGTTATTGTCCTTGATTAGGTACTATGGAGTTAGGTAAAAATAACATAAATCGAATTCGAGCTTGTTTTTTCTGTAACTTAATGAAATTTGATATTAACCAAATCGGGGTGCGACAAATTGATGAATTTCTACCAGATTTGGCATCATATGTTTAAAATCAAGTCCTGCCCATAACTCCTGAATTGCTTGAAATATAGAAATGCAGCTTGATGTGTGTATATATATCATCTCTTATATACAGTTCGGGGTCTCAAGTTTATCTCCACTGGGCTAGACCTTGCAATGTCGACTTACGGTCCACATTACTTCTAAACTGCTTTGGAGTTATGAAATAAAAGTATGTTGTATGTTATTCAATATAAGAGTGTCACACACCAAATAGATGGTGTGTTGCGCACCAATTTAAACGTCATACAATGTTCGTGTACGGTACATTTGACGATGGACCTTATTTCGGACAAATATGCTTGTATTTATAGCGAAATCATACGAAGCAGAACGAAAACTATTCTTGACAGATACTGCTTTGCAATAATAATTGGTTATTACGCATCTAATTGACATAATACATGTATATGCTTGCTATAGAGGCCATACTATTCAATATTGCGTCCTCGGAACCTCTTGAGCTTCTTGTCGGGTTGGAATCCCAATGGGAGCTCGACTTTGGGGCTGATTGTGGTCCATGAATGCTACATTTCCTATTTGATTTTTATATCTACTTTTGCTGTTAAAATTTCTCCCCGCACATCCAATCAGTAGTGTTGTCTTTTTATCCAACAGGGATTGTATGACATTCATATATCCAGTTTTATGCTTAAACACATTTGGTTTATATAGTTGACATTTGATTTATATAGTTTGGTTTATATAATTGACATTTGGTTTATATAGTTGACATTTGGTTTATATAGTTGACATTTGGTTCTTGAATGCTACATTTCGAGTTTGACTTTTATACCTACTAGTGAGAAGGTGTCGATTCCTGCGAATGGCGGGCAATATACAGTACTGGTTCTACCCAGGAAAAAGTGGAAATCGACCGTGTTATATATATAGCCTAAAACATGCTAACAATTACGTAAGACACAATTCAACCAACCAGCCTCTTGTTCATGATTTAGTCCATTGTGGTTTTGTGCGCTTATGTAGCTGTATCGTCATTATTATCAGTATCAGCATCAACATCACCATCATCATCATCATCAGCAGCAGCAGCAGCAGCAGCAGCCGCAGCAGCAGCAGCAGCAGCGTCATTATCAACATCATAATTGCGTTATCGTACCTAGTAGAGTCATTAGCCATACATAGTATTTAAATTGTGTGTCTATTTATTTTGATATTCAGATTCGTCAAAAGCACAATTCCATTTATGAAGAAATACGACTTGGATGGATTAGACATCGACTGGGAATTCCCCGGATGGCTGCTACCGATAGGTCAAAGAGCAAACTTTACAATGATGCTGCAGGTTAGTCGGACCACCTCTAATATACCGAACCTTTACTCGTAACTGATTTAGCGGAGTCCGTAATTTTGAAAATACATTCTTTATACATTATACTGCTATTGTGTTATTTGCTTAATATAAAACGTGAACTTAGCAGTACTTTAAGATTTAACTTAGTTATATATGATTTATTTTATAGATTTATTTTCATTGTTTAATATAAGAGGAGTGTTTTATTTTTGCATATATGTGTTTAAGTGCAAGAATGTATAAAATAATAAAAAATCAATATCAAATGAACTATACATTTATTTTAATAACAGGAATTACGACATGAATTAGATAAAGAATCAACAAGGGGTAAAACGTACACCCTGTCTGCCGCCGTGGCTGCAGGGAGATCTGTTATGGAGATATATGATGTACCTGCGTTGGCACAGTAAGTTAATCAATACTTTGCTCCGAAAGTTTTCGTTGTACCCCCATTGATGTGCATCTCCACAGGGAGATAATCGTTTTGAAATGAGAAAAAAGGGGAATAATACATTGAGATTTCTGCTATGTAACAATGCTCCGACTATACCTTTTACATGCAAACCGATTCCAGCCATACTGATTAAGAGCAATGCTCTGATACTAATTGCTGTATTAACATCATTAGTTGTAAGAAGAACTTCGTGAAACGAAATATCCATGATAAGATGTTTTGATTGCATAATTAGGGGAAGGATATGTTGTAACCTCCACCACTACCTCTGACATTGTTGTCACCGACTATTTAATGGCGTGCGGTTTTTCAGTACATTATTCATGTTATTTGTTACCTTCTGGTTTAGAACTAACAAACTAGTTTGCATAACATTTATATTTGGTTTGCTCCCTTCTCCAGTGTCCGTTTTGCTATTGTATGTTCTTTTGTTAAAACTTTGATGGCTGTTTGATTCATTATATAGCGTCACATACAGGTTTTTATTGATAGTAATTTTACATTTTATGGTGTGTGGTTTAGATACTTTAGATGTGTCATGGTATGACATCTGTCATTTCCTCATACTGATAGAAAGTAAGTGGACATTATTTGAAAATATGTCTTCATAATTTCAGAACGCTAGACTTCATAAACCTAATGTGTTACGATTACCATTCATACGCGGACTATGACCTTATCACGGGGTACAATAGCCCGCTCTACCCCAACGACTGGATGAAGAAGATCGTCATTACGGCGGGAAATGTTGTAAGTCACTAAATGTGTGCAATTTTCATAAACAAAACAGTTCTAATTTATAAGTTCTAATTACTAGTGTCCTTGCGAGCTTATAATAAAGCCCATGGCCGTCGTCCGCCGTCATCACCCGTGAGTGAATTACAAGGGGTATTCAGTACATTTGGACTGAAGAATTGTTTCATGTTATGTTGAACGAATACGAAAAATAGAAAAAAACGGACGAATTCAGAACAGTGTACTTGCCCCTTATGACGTCCATACATGATTTTAAAATGTATGCCCCATTTTTTTAGACGGGACGAATGAACGTATGTCCGTTAACTTTTGTAAACGTTTTAACATGTTACTTAACATTGGCTTTTATTTCTTAGTTATCAGTGCTAAGGCTTTGAAACGTAAAACACATGTCCTTCGATTATTATACCCCCGCAAACGAAGTTTGAGAGGGGGTATATAGGAGTCACTGCGGCTGTTGGTCTGTCGGTCTGTCGGTCGGTCTGTTGAATCTTGTGGAGCAAGATATCTTGAAGATATGGAATTGAAACTTTGTATACATGATCAACATGAAGTGTAGATGTGCGTGACACAATTTGTGTGTGGCTCGCTCAATTCCATGCAGAGTTATTGCCCTTGCACTTAGTCAAAATTGCTATATTCAGCATATGCAATCTTGTGGAGCAAACTTCTTTAATAGTTTTCAAGATATTGAATAGAAACTTTGTGTACATGATCAACATGAAGTGTAGATGTGCGTGACACAATTTTGGTTTCGCTCACTCAATTACATGCGGAGTTATTGCCCTTTGCTTTTAGTCAAAATTGATATATTCAGATTATGCAATCTTGTAGAGCGAACTACTTCAACAGTTTTCAAGATATTAAGTTGAAACTTTGTATATACGATCAACATGAAGTGTAGATGTGCGTGACATAATTTTAGTTTGTCTCGGTCAGTTCCATGCAGAGTTATTGCCCTTGCACTTAGTCAAAATTGCTATATTCAGCATATGCAATATTGTGGAGCGAACTACTTCTACAGTTTTCAAAATATTAAATTGAAACTTTGTATACTTGATCAAGATGAAGTGTAGATGCGTGACATAATTTTAGTTTTTCTCGGTCAATTCCATGCAGAGTGATTGCCCTTGCACTTAGTCAAAATTGCTATATTCATCATATGCAATCTTGTGGAGCAAACTACTTCTACAGTTTTCAAGATATTAAATTGAAACATTGTATACTTTATCAAAATGAAGTGTATATGTGGGTGACACAAGCTCTCTTTGGCTCAGTCAATGCTATGCAGAGTTATTGCTCTTGAACTTAGTCAAAATTGCTATGAAATACTCTGGAGCGAACCATTTCAACCGTTATTAAGATATTGAATTGAAACTTTTGACGTGATCGAAGTGAATGCATACGCTTGATTTCTGTGTATCTCGTCATAGATGTGAGTGACACAATTTTGGTGTGGTTCAGTCAATTTCATGCAGAGTTATTGCCCTTGCACGTGGTAAACATTGCCTTATTCAGCATATGCAATATTGTGGAGTGAACTAATTTTACAGTTTGATATTAAATTAAAACTTCGTGTACATGATAAACATGAAGTGTACATGTACGTGACACAGTCAATGCCATGCAGAGTTATTGCCCTTGATCTTACTAAAAAAAATGTTTGCGGGGGTATTTATCACCTTCATTGATAGTTCTAGTTTTCACAGGAATTACTCTTAATTCTTGATCTAGTGCAATTAACATACCTTACCTTGTGTACACAACTGTAGATAATAGTATCGGACTTTCACCTAATTTGGTAAGATTGTGTGTGTATCGTGTGTATCATAAATATATTGGGTCAGTTAGACAATGGGCATTTATCAATTATGGACCTTTATTGATAAGTGGATTTCTGTTTCCAACAACTTAAAGAGACACACGGCATTGTTAGGTTCTGTTTTAAACAAAACAAACCAAACGTCTGCAAATGTGTCGTCTTTTGTTTTTCGTTGTCATTTTCAGCACATGTTAGGCTATGTATGACGGTAGAATGTTAGGGCTGGAGGCAGATCATCCACTTATTCCTGGGTAGGATCAGTACTGTTCACCTTCGTAAAAATCGACACGTTGTCACTTACTAGTCGAGCTCTAAGTGCGACACGAACCCGCAGCTGTGAGGTTTTACTGTTTAGTTTTTCTTAACTCCCCTATGTAATAAGCTGAATTATATATAATTAATATTGTGTAGCTGTATTCTTTATTTAGAAACGTGCTATTTTTAAAATTTAATTGCATGTTAATGGTTTCAATAATAAACTATGTAAAATACGAATAAACGTGCACCAGTTTGATGTTTGCTCAAGGTTTTTCCCTTTACGGAAACTATTTTAATTAGAAACTTAATACGTTGTAAAACATCAGCACTATAACAGGTGGAAAGATTTTTGTTTTTAGATTACGTGTGTATGAAAACGGAACAAGGTTGCAGTGTCTGTTTACTACAGTATCGTATTTCTTTGAATTGTGTTTAAGGTTAAATATGCTTTACATTGTAATTGCTCAGATTTCAGCTTGTAATGTGCAATAACTTTAGTAAATTATATCGGAGTTCACCAACTTAGGGAGTTGGAACAGAACACAGTTATCCAAAACACGCATTCATTTGAATTATTTAAGAATACATTAAATATAATTTGCAGATACTCAGTGACACGCAGCGTTTTTAGCTCTACTGGCCGAAGGCCAGCAGAGCTTATGGGATGCCGAGTTGTCCGTCGTCCGTCCGTCGTCCGTCGTCCGTTGTTAACTTTTGTCTCGTTAAGACGATAGGGCCTTCATTTTTCATCCGATCTTTATCAAACTTTAACAGGTTGTTAATATCAATGAAAGCTCGGATGAGTTCGAAAACCAGCCAGATCAGACAAGTAACAGCGGAGTTATGGCCCTTGATTTAGTTAAAAATGCTATATTGTTAAATTTTGCCTCGTTAAGACGATAGGGCCTTCATTTTTCATCCTGTCTTTACCAAACTTTACCACATTGTTAATATCAATGAAAGCTCGGACAAGTTCAAAAACCAGCCAGATCGGACCAGTAACAGCGGAGTTGTGGTCCTTGATTTAGTTAAAAATGCTATATTGCTTTATTTTGCCTCGTTAAGACGATAGGGCCTTCGTTTTTCATCCTATCTTTACCAAACTTTACCACATTGTTAATATCAATGAAAGCTCGGACAACTTCGAAAACCAGCCATATCGGACTAGTATCGGCGGAGTTGTAGCCTTTGATTTAGTTAAAAATGCTATACTTTGCATCGTTAAGACGACAGGGGCTTCATTGTTCATCCGATCTTTACCAATCTTTATCAGATTGTTAATGTCGTTGAAAGCTCGAACAAGTTTGAAAAACAGCCATATTGGACCAGTAACTGCGAAGTCATGGCCCTTGATTTAGTTAAAAATGCTATATTTTGCCTTGTTAAGACGATAGGGGCTTCATTGTTCATCCGATCTTTACAAAACTTGATCAGATTGTTAATATCAATGAAAGCTTGGACAAGTTCGAAAACCAGCCATATCGAACTAGTAACAACGGAGTAAGGCCCTTGATTTAGTTAAAAATGCTATATTTTGCCTCGCTAAGACTATAGGGGCTTCATTGTTCATTCGATCTTTACCAAACTTTATCAGATTGTTAATATCAATGAAAGCTCGGACAAGTTTAAAAACCAGCCATATCGGACCAGTAACATCGGAGTTATGGCCCTTGAATTACTTCAAAATGATATATTTTGCCTCGTTAAGATGATAGGGCCTTCATTTTTCATCGGATCTTTACCAAGCTTCATCAGATTGTTAATGTCTATGAAAGCTTGATCAAGTTCGACAACCAGCCAGATCGGACCAGTAACAGCGGAGTTATGGCCCTTGATTTTGTTAAAAATGCTATAATTTGCCTCGTCATATGATAGGGCCTTCATTTTGCATCTGATCTTTACCAAATCTTTGCCAAACTTTACCAGATTTTACGACTTCTTTTTTATATTATTATTAATTTTATTTTAAATGTATATATATATTTTTTTATTTTTTTTTTAATTAATTTTTTTTTTTTATTTTTTTTTTTTATTTTTTTTTTTAATAATTTTTTTTTTTTTTTTTTTAATTATTATTATTTTTATTTTGTTTAAAAAAAAATTCTTTTGAAATTACTCCTTTTTTCATATTTTTTTATTTTATTTATTTTTTTAGCTCTATGTTGGACCAGTCGGACCAGTAACAGAAGAGTTATGGCTCTTGATTTAGTTAAAAATGCTATATTTTGCCTCGTTAGTATGGTATGGCCTTCATTTTTCATCTGATCTTTACCAAACTTTACCAGATTCTTTAGTTATGCCCCTTGATCAAGTTAAAAAGCTGTTTTTTGCCCGAAACTTCCAAAAAAACGTAAATGGCAGTCACTCGCTTCATTGATGTTATAAGAGCCGTGTTAGCCAGTAGAGCGTCCACAGGCCCTCTTGGGCCTCTTGTTTAAGAATCAAATTTGCCGTGTGTCCCTGTCGTGACAGTATTTAACTTTTATCCTTTGAAATTCTGCAAACCAGTAGAAGGTATTAGGTTTTGTATACTTAAATGTGTTTGTTGAATGTTGTTTAACGGCTCATCAACACATTACGGGTTATTTAGAGCCGCCCCAGAGACAAGGGAAGGATACATGTGAATCTGGGAATCTTCCCTACTCTTATTAAGGAATACAGATCGATGGTTCTCTATCGTGCTTGGAGGAAAACTCGGCACACGGGACCTCTATCCGACAGATAAGGCTAAGGGAAAGTGTCTTGTCCAATTACACACAGGCGAAACTCAGTGGCGCCGTTGATGCTTGAATCCGGGTCCTCCTGATTTCATGTTCACCCCGTGATATCCACTGGGCCACGCCAATCCCTTACTTAAATTGGGTTGTAAGGCGCCACTAACACGCACGGGATAATATTTTTTGAGCATTCCAACCCCACTCCCATTTACATCCTAAGTAATCTATGTAGAATGTGCATAACACCCTTTTCATCTGCAGAACTGCAGAGTTCCTGCAAACTCTGTTGTAGACTCTCCATTTCAGCTGGTGCCACGTTCATTGTTTTCTGCCACTTTTCAAGAGGCACTCGAACAACACAGGGTTGATGAAGACCGTGAGCGTGACAAAATGAGCAAAATGAACATGAACACAGATGCAGGCTTTGTAGTTAGCATTGTAGTTATTCATGAAATGAACAACCCTTTCATCCCTGCATTTGTAAAATGTACTAAACCCTTCATAATGGACAAAGGGTAAACAAACCGAGTCTACTACAGCGTGCATCGTTATCTTGTTTTATTAGACTAAGCAATTTACAATAACCTCGTTATCTTTCATAAAGGCTTTTCTATATAGGAGAATACAGTCCATAAACAGAGGCGTAGCTTGGCCTTTTTGACGGCATAGGCCCGCAATTAAAGTTATTATGCTAAGGGGAGGGGGCGTGGGTCCGGGGACATGCCCCCCCCCACCCCCAGATTTTTTTAATGTTAGAATGCATTAGGTGCGTGCTGACGTATATTTTAGACTTTAAGAAGGGCAAAGATAACTAAACAAATATATATGAAAATAATATTTTCTGGTTACTACGCTGCCTATACAGCCCACCTCCACCCCTCCCCACCCCCCACACCCCATCCCGATTTTTATTGCATTTTTTGAATTTTGAAATTTGTATTTTTCTGAAAATTGGGCGTAGGCCCGGGCCTACAGGGCCTATGCAGAGCTACGCCAATGATAAATCATAAGTTTTTAATTATTGAATACCTTGACACACCATGGAGAAAAGTAATTATAGGTTATTGGATTTGTATTGGGATATATAGAGTTTTTCAGCGTAACAATATTGCGCGACTTTAGGAGCGCAATATGTATACGCAGAAGAACGAGTACATATATCCCAATACACATCTAATAACCTTTTTAATTTATTGCATACGCATTTTTAATATATAAGCGAATAGTTAGTATAAACAAATAGATTTTAACATCTAATTTTCATCAAAAATGTTCGTTACATCGTGGCAATTTTCACAATGAAATCAACATTGTTTACATCACGTGACATACTTTCTTTGAAGTGAGTTATGTTTCATTATGTTGTTCATTTTACTGTGATTATAATGCCATGATTGGGAAATAAAGTTATTCTGTTCTATTCTATTCACCCAATATGACTTTACTACACGTCAGTATGAGAGAATATTGACGTTTCCTGTTACATTGAAAGTAAACGGAGCTTGTAAATGCATATGCAATAATAAAACGTATTGAGTGTATACATAATTTGCCGGTACACATATATGTTCTGTCATTAAGAAGGTGAGTACATATATACATGGATTGGACATCCTCGATGACAGTGTTGTAATAGTTAAGCTTGAAACTCATGACACCCGAGACATTAGTTTATGACATGTTAAGATTATGTTAAGCTTGGTGTAAATATCAGAGGGTAGCATGTATTGATTGATTTGTAAAATATAGAAACAAAAGCATGTACAGATGTTACAATTAAAGGGACAGACGGCAATCTTGAAGTGTTTGAAATGGGTGTCTCGATTTATATATCCAGTATCATTTTTACTTTTACCCTGTTTACATTTAAATAAATCAAATTTTAAGTATTCACTATTTCGTCTTATTATACTATAAGGTTTAATATATTATTGGTGCAATAATATCAAAAATTAATAATATGCAAAAACAAATTACTGAATACTATTCTTATAATTAATATTAATGACTGAACAAATGTAAATTATGCAGAAAAACTAGTGGTACGCCGTGAGTTTTTAAAAAATAAAGATTGCCGTGTGTCCCTTTAACCCGTGGAGATATCGGGTGAAATCAGACGAATTTGGAGGTACTATACGCCTCAAAATAAGTTAAGGAAGAATATTTCTCCATATGCTTACCAGTGAAATTGACTACATGCCATTTTCAAACGGTTACACAGAAAGTGTAAACAATGTTGCATTAAACTGGACATTGTCAGGTCTTCCGCATAGATGAAAGAACAAAATGTTGATATACATTGTTCTGTTAATTAAAAAGAGTCCAAGGTTTTTGATAATTTGTAAATACCATTAATTTGCCCTAAAACAACAATACTAAAAGTTTTAATATGTTTTATCAATTTATTCATTACATTTGATCACTACCAATGGAACTATGAACGCGAATTGTTAATTTCCCCCGAAATTGACTAACCTTTGACTGTTTAAATGCATACATCGAACAGTTTTGAAAAACGCTGATTTTTTATCCTATCCAAAATGAAGTAAATTTTCAAGACCTTGTTGCATATTTGGCACTGCACGTTTATCTGTAGAGTATTCTAAAGAAAATGGTGACGGATGTTTGTCAAGGAATCAAAAGTGAAGGAAATATTACGAAATAATATTTTTGGGTGAAAAAAAAGCATTTTATTACATTTCTATGGGTGAAAGATTGGGATTTCTCAGTGAAAGAATATTCATAATCTCTAAATATTAATAACTAACTCCGAACACAAAAATAAATAACTGCGACGCTGAGTTATGACGTCAATAACGTGTTGGTGACGTCGACGTCATCCTCCGATAACGCTAAATAAAGCGAATAATGCTGGTTAAAATAATGCATAATCTGATTAAAAATGTAATAAATAGGTTATTTAACTGTTGTGATCGATTATATGGAAATCCTTTACTCGATGGTAGGCGTGTGTTGTTTTTTCACTCACTCGCTTACGTTCGTTCGTGAAAAGAATCACACGCCTACCATCTTATGAAGGATTTCCCTATAATCGATCCCAGCAGTTAAATAATCTCTATTTATTGAAATGTCAAAATCTGAATTTTCAAATTATATTCTTTTGTGGGGTAAAATGTTCCTAAAGAATACAAACAGAACAGAACAGAACACGAAACAGTTTCCATTTTTGGAATGCAATGCGTATTTAAACTTGTGCGATGATGCAAACTTTAATTTTATTGAAATAAAGAAGGGATGGTCAAAACTTATTTGAGGAGTATATTAACAATAAATCAGCATTATCCACAGAATAGTTATCAATAATAGAATAATCAACGAATAAATGGAATATGTTAATGTTTCATGGCAGGTGTATCACACTGATTCATGTTTGTAGACATATTATAGAAGTATACATATCTATCTTTCTCGTCCCTTTATTAAAGTTTAAGGACGACAAGAAATTTGACACCACATATTAATTTATTGCAGACTATTTGTTCGTCATGTCAAGATATGACGCACACACACCGTATCATGTTCATCTATAGTGAAGACAAACATTTTATTTCCTGCGCATTTCAGAGGAATAAGCCCCATTTTTCTGTCATCATCAAACATTCTCTTCATCTTCTTTCCAACTGGGGAAAGTTTCACGATATTGCCCAGTGCAATGTTGCCTTCTTTGCCACACCCTATGTAGATACTTCCCTCTTCATCAACTACCATTCCTATGTGAGCATCATACTTATCTTCTTTGTGATGAAACACAGTCTTCCCATCCAGCGTGAACCCAAAGCAACAGTTTTCAACATCCAAAATGTACACTAAATCCATTGTTCTATCGACACCAGTAGCGATAAACGCCGGCCTCGTCAATAGTTCACTGTCCAGTTTGGTACTTTTCTCAATGTTTCCATTATGATTAATAATCTGCATGCACAACTCTTGACCTGATTCATCATACGCTAATGTAAGCAGAGAGGTGTCAGAATATTTAGAAATTAACAGGTGTTGGAGTGTTGTCGGTATACAGCTACCTAGTGTCAATGCATTACCACTAATGTTGACCTTTTGTAGAGCTTGGTCTTCCCTCTCAGGCAGAACAACCACAGCTTCGTTGTCGTTTAACACTACCATAGCGCATGCTTTATCTGGAAGAGCAATTTCACCCAAGAATATGTTGATTGCACTAAATAGTTTTACTTTTGTGTTTTCAACATCCAAAAGCAGTTTTCTTCCGTCAGATAAGATTCCCATTGCAGTGATAAAACTTCGTTCTGTGTCAGATGGTGTTTCTGTGTCTAGGATGGAATCATCATCACGAATGTCTGTCTCCACGTCCATGCCCCGTTGTACCAATGTAAGATCATTTAGCCTATCTATATTTGAGTGTTCGTCATTATGTGTGAACTGTTTTGTCTTTGTTGATTCTGTTTGTGTATCAACGTGGATCTCATCTTCATATTTTCTGACATCATCTAATATACATTTAGCTGACAGGAACTTCTCATCTGCAGTATCAGTTTTGGTGGTGTTTTCCAAGTGATTCATTTTTGCAGATATAAGTGGTTGGGAATATTCATTACCTTCTGTTTTCTAAATATCTACTTTTGACTCTTATTCAACTTACTGTAGTGCTTTCACTTCCAGTCTGTTTAGAGCTTGTTATGTTCTCTTTTATCATAATAATCTGTTTTGCTCGGCGATTACTTCCGCTTGTGTGATATCTTCAGCAGTTTTACCTTTTTTTTTCTAAATGAAATTTATGCGAAGTCAGGAGTTATTTTTTTTTGTAATCCTTGTTAGCTTTAATAATCTCTGTTAACTTGCGATGACAACTTCTGGTTACACTGGGTACAACACCTTCCTGTTCTTAATGTATTCCTTACAGATGTCACATATCCACTGATAGACGTTCCGTGTTAATGTTCTCTTTATTTATTCTTATTTCCATACACGTGTCCGCCATGATTTAAGAAAATGTTAACTTCGATAAATGTAGACCAATTGTTAAAGAAACACGAGTTATCTGTATTAAATTATGATGTATAGTGCAGTTCAATTTGTGCATGCCATTATTCTTGCTGTTCCACATAAGATAAAATACAGAATATGCTTATTAAAACTTAAAAGTAAATGTTTAAGTCCTCTGAAATTGTATAACTTGACGAATTACGCAATCCAATAAAACGAAAATAATCGTATGTTTACATACGTTAGACTGGTCGCAAACTAAAATTAAAAAAGATGGTTTCCAACTCAGCTGTTTCAATTACCGGGTGGGACATTAGGTGAAATAAGACAAACTTAGCGGTAATATTAAACACTTACCCGCACCAGTCTGGTTTATCCTGGTTATAAGTTAAAATAAACATACATTACATAATTTGTCCACACACTAATGTGGCCAACCTTCTCACTTTGTAGTTGACGGACTATAAACCTTATAATTACCTACAGCAGAACATCATGAAGTATACATCTTCCTTTTACTGGCAGCACACACGTGTCATTGGTCATATCAATATAAAACATATTTCCTCTCAAAACGTTAGTTTGTAAGGCGTATATAGTGATAAATGACATTCATCATATATGTACAAGTGGTCGATAAATGATAAATGACACTCAACATATGTGTACATTTGGTCGATAGATGACATTCATCATATGTGTACAAGTGGTCGATACGTGATAAATGTCATATGTGTACAATTAGTTTATAAATGATAAATGACACATATCATATGTGTACAGTTGATCGATAAATGACAATTTATATGCGCACAATTGGTCAATAAATGATAAATGACACTCATCACATGCGTACAAATGGTCGTTAAAATGACAAATGACACTCATCATATGTGTAAAAGTGGTCGATAAAGATAAATGATACTCATCATATATGAACAAGTGGTCGATACATGATCAATGACACTCATCATTTGTGTAAAAGTGGTCGCAAAATGACACTCATGTGTATAAATGGTTGATAAATAACACTCATCATATTAGTACTCGTGGTCGATAAATAACACTCATCATATTAGTACTCGTGGTCGATAAATAACACTCATCATATTAGTACTCGTGGTCGATAAATGACACTTAGTTATATTTGTACAAGTGGTCGATAAGTCAGTAAATGACACTAGTTATATTTGTACAAGTGGTCGATAAATGACACTTGTCATAGTTTTACATGTGATCCATCAGTGACACTAGTCACTGATGGGTCACAATACTGTGGTCGATAAATGACAATAGTCATATTTGTACTTGTTGTCGATAAATGACACTCTTCATAGGTGTACACACAGTTGTTTAGTCATATTTGTACATGTGATCAATAAATGACACTAGTCATAGCTGTGCAAGTGATCGATCTAGTCATATTTGTAAATGCGGTCGATAAATGACACCCGTCATATTTATACACACGGTCGATAATTGACACTAGTCATACTTGTAAATGCCGTCGATAAATGACACTAGTCATAGTTTTACATGTGATCCATCAATAACACTAGTCATAGCTGTGCAAGTGATCGATCTAGTCATATTTGTGAATGCGGTCGATAAATGACACTCGTCATATTTATACCCACGGTCGATAAATGACACTAGTCATACTTGTACATGTGGTCGATAAATGACACTAGTCGTATTTGTAATGCGGTCGATAAATGACACTAGTCATATTTGTACATACGGTCGATAAATGACACTGTCATATTTGTACTTGTGGTCGATCAATGACACTTATCATATTAGTACACGTGGTCGATGCATGACACTGTTATATTTGTACATGTGGTCGATCAATGACACTTAATATATTAGTACACATGGTCGATAAATGACACTAGTCATATTTGTACAAGTCGTCGATTAATGGCACTAGTCATTTTTGTACATGTGGTCGATAAATGACACTCATCAAATTAGTATACATTGTCGATAAATGACAATAGTCATATTTTTACAAGTGGTCGATACATGACACTCATCATATTTGTACACGTGGTCGATAAACGAAAGGGAGATGAAACCAACATGGATGAGTAGCGACAACGAAATGTATTCCCTTTTACTAATAATGTAATTATTTGTCAAATGGACGGACTCAGTCACGCCGACGCATAAGAGGACGGTCCTTCAGCGGCTGACAACTAAGTTAAGACACAGGTCTAACTTAATAGTATTAAAGAGTTATTTATATAATTGATTTCAGTCTTCTTTTAGATTTCTTAAAAGAAATCAGACTGTATATTTCATTTAATATGTTCATAATTGCCATAATTTATTTACACGCCCGTACTTTTACCATATGATCCCTTGTTTAAACTATATATTTTTACATTAATTGTTAATAACTTACTATTTCATTTGTTTATTTTTTCATCAGTTTTTGCTCACAATATCCCCTATTATGTGTCGACGTGCCGTAAAGCACGTTATTCATTCATTAAAACGTAATATATTCATCATTCATCAGACTATATATTTCAGTTAATATGTTCATAATTGCATTAATTTGTTTATACATGAACATGTGATCGATAAATGACACTCATCTAGTGTGTCCAAGTGGTAGATTAATGACACTCGTCATAGGTGTACACGTGGTCGATTAATGACACTCGTTATATGTGTGCTAGCGGTCGATACATGACACTCGTTATATGTGTACAAGCGGTCGATAAATGTGCACACGTGGTCGATAAATGACACTCGTTGTATGTGTGCAAGCGGTCTATAAATGATATTCGCCATATGTGTGCAAGAGGCCGACACATGACACTCGTCATAGGTGCACACCTGGCCGATAATTAATGGCACTCACAATACGTGTAAAAGTGATCGATAAAGGCACTCGCCGTACGTGTAAAACAAATGCACACTGTAAAGGGGATCCTTTGGAAGCAACGAACACAAAGAAAAAAAGAAAGTAGCTGACTTGGTTGTATCGAGTCAGTTCATGAGAGGTAAAATAAGATGCAACACCTCTCACCCGACCCTGCCCCCACCCCACCGTCTAGCACCGGCTTAAGCGGTATTCGATTATCCCACAGTATCAATAACTAATAACACTACTAGTTTAATTTAATTTTAATAGTTTAATAATTTTTATTTTAGATATGTTACAATACATCAATTCAACATCACAATATTCATAGCAACATATGCAAATGGATTGAACTACAAGTTATTACAACATTAGTTACAGTTCTCTCCATTGTGGTTGAAAAAGTGTACGTGATTGTCGGTTTGAAATTGTAACAATACATTTAAATATGAACTTGATAAGGAAAAACGAATAAAAAAATCCAAAAATGTAAACTCTGCCGTGCTATTCAACCCCCACGCAATTTCCACCAAAATAACACCCCATCAGTTCAGGCTGATAAAAACATAGCGACAGTTGAAATAGACAAATCGATACAAAGTTAGCGATTTTGGAATCGTTTAGTGTTTTTAATATAGTTTTGAACTTATGTAAATCTACGAGTGTCTAAAAATAATTGCCGTCTTTCATTTCTGAAAATTGCACATCTAAACAAATAATGCTCAACATCTTCAACACCATCACCACATATATAATTGGGATTATCCCTCAAATGATTAAGATAGAGATCAGCGTTTAAATTGCTGATTGTTTCGCAAACGCGCATGTAGAACTGAAAGGTATCTATCACCCAATATGTAGTATTGGGGCACTATCGATGGCTTAAAGTAATTTTAAAGTCTAGTTTTAAAACTGGAAAGCGATGGTGCTTTACGAATATTAATATCAAGTTCGTAGTTTTAGAGATGACGGTAAGACTGATCTCGAAAACAAGTCTGTTCTTCTAGGTAAAGTAACGAAGTTGGAACTGTTTCTCGAGTTATAAGGATTCGATTCCGAAATAGTTGCAGGGAATATTTCATTTAGGTAACTCGGTAAATCACCATTTCAAACGTATAGGTAAATATTAACACTTAGAAGTATCTTCTATCGGACAGAGAGACCCAACGAATTTCAGTTTTGTATAGAGACGGAACGAGTCAGGCCAGTAACTATATACGCGGCTTCATATTGTATTTTTTCTAAATTATCTTTTTCATAATTTGTACAACTACTGATCCCACAGTATCAGTAACTAATAACTCTACTGATCCCACAGTATCAGTAACTAATAACTCTACTGATCCCACAGTATCAGTAACTGTACACTACTGATCCAACAGTATCAGTAACTAATAACTCTACTGATCCCACAGTATCAGTAACTATACACTACTGATCCAACAGTATCAGTAACTAATAACACTACTGATGCCACAGTATCAATACTAATAACACAACTGATGCCACAGTATCAATACTAGTAACACTACTGATGCCACAGTATCAATACTAGTAACACTACTGATGCCACAGTATCAATACTAATAAAACTAATGATGCCACAGTATCAGTACTAGTAACACTACTGATGCCACAGTATCAATACTAATAACACTACTGATGCCACAGTATCAATATTAACAACACTAATGATGCCATAGTATCAATACTAATAACACTACTGATGCCACAGTATCAATACTAATAACACTTCCGATGCTACAGTATCAATACTAATAACACTACTGATGCCACAGTATCAATACTAGTAACACTACTGATGCCACAGTATCATACTAATAACACTACTGATTATCACTGGCGTGTAAACAAATATTACCCGAAACATTTACACTGGAAGTTAATCATTATGCAGAAAACGAAATAAGTTCATGAACACTGTTCAAATACAGAGGTTTGCTTTACTGCTTATAGTTTAATGTCTCATAATAAACTTCTTACATGGAAAGATGTTTTTGAACTTCAACATACAATTTACATATCTTCCTTATTTGCTTTTAACTTGTGTAGAGGTTAACTGGGTTATGTCAACATTACAGGTAAACATATATATCAGATTCAAGGTTAAATATGATCTTGTTTTAATTGAAAGCTGTTTTGGGCGGTAATATTCTTATTTTGCTTCGAGCATTAGCTTTTTACTCTTGCTCGTCCATCCGAACCAACGTTCGCCACACCTTCGTGATTTCTTTCATTAGCTCCATTTCCGAGTCATCGTGATTTCTTTCATTAGCTCCATTTCCGAGTCATCGGTAGTCTTTCTCCTTTTCAAGCTTCATACACACATGTGTTACATCTGCATGAACACTATACATTAAGTGTTATTGCCAAAAGTCAGTTACCATGACTGATCGTGATCTACGTTTTAATGAATGAATAACGTGCTTTACGGCACGTCGACACATAATAGGGGATATTGTGAGCAAAAACTGATGAAAAAATAAACAAATGAAATAGTAAGTTATTAACAATTAATGTAAAAATATATAGTTTAAACAAGGGATCATATGGTAAAAGTACGGGCGTGTAAATAAATTATTGCAATTATGAACATATTAAATTAAATAGACAGTCTGATTTCTTTTAAGAAATCTAAAGGAAGACTGAAATCAATTTAATATATAAAATAACTCTTTAATACTATTAAGTTAGTAGTGTCTGACCTATGTTTTAACTTAGTTGTCAGCCGCAGAAGGACCGTCCTCGCATGCGTCGGCGTGACTGAGTCGGTCCTTTGGACAACTATGTAAATTGTTAGTAAAGGGGAATACATTTCAATGCCGCTACTCATCCATGTTGGTTTCATATCCATTTCTTAGGAAAAATATGAATAAAAAGAAATCACATGAATTGCGTTTAAAGATAGTTAGTGTGTGCTGTATACATCATTAATATTAATTCATATGATCCTCTAATGCTAAAACAAATTCTAGTTTGTATTCAAAGTAAAACCTTCATAGAGTTGTATATACAGCTGCTATTGATATGAACCACATATGAATTACTATTTATGATTTAACAGCAAAGACCCGAAGGTGAAATGCGGCTCAGTTTGATGTGTGTGTAATTTTCACTTTCCATTTGGATTGACACCCATTAATCCTTCCATATTGCCGCTAGTCCTCTTAAGATAAATAAGAACAACGCCAAACAAGACAATTACCTTCAATGGTCATAGTAGCAGTCTGTGTATGTCAAAAATACCGAGATTTTTTCTTTACCAAACATTGCACATTTATGGTCATTGACAAACGTTAACATACCGAGGTCATGTTCAATCATTGTCACAGTGTTTGGTTCAGAAGTAATGTGCACTTAACATGACATTAACATATACTTAGAAACATCAAGATGAAAACTATACTTTAAGTTATCAAACGATGCCTCGAAATATAAAGTAATTTAAGAACTATTCTGCGACAAGAATTATCACAATCTGACTTCTATGGTGACGAGATTGACAAACTTCGTAACATCCTTGGCTATGATCATTTTCATACAGTCTGTATATAAAACATTTATCAAAAGAGGTTATGACCCTATCATTTCACAACGCACTGCGTATTTAGTGGTTGGCCCATTTACAGTTCAACACTATGCTTTCCTCTTTGATTGGACAGGACAGTTTGGGAACCCTATGATGACGTCTACCTAAATCATGAAAGGACGGTAAGGCTTGATATTTTATTTTCTTGTCGTACCCTTAATGGTTTATTATATTCTCGTTCTGCTATTGCTTTAGCCAAGTCACCGAGTACTTGCTTTGTTGCTTTCTAGTTTTTCTGTATTCATATATATATGAACATCTTAGTGTTATAATGCCTATTAATGTTGCCAAATTTGCAGAGAATATAACCCGGCGAGGATTTTTTTGAATGACTTTAGTGTAAGAGTGAGATTTTATGCACCCTAAAACCTGCCTTAAACGCCCAGCGGCCTTTTTGCCACTGCACTATTGCCACTGACCGTTCCAAGGCTGTATCCCTATTGATGGTTTCAAGATGGTAGCCCTATTGCCACTGACCGTTCCAAGGCTGTATCCCTATTGATGGTTTCAAGATGGTAGCCCTATTGCCACTGACCGTTCCCAGGCTGTATCCCTATTGATGGTTTCAAGATGGTGGCCCTATTGCCACTGACCGTTCCAAGGCTGTATCCCTATTGATGGTTTCAAGATGGTAGCCCTATTGCCACTGACCGTTCCAAGGCTGTATCCCTATTGATGGTTTCAAGATGGTAGCCCTATTGCCACTGACCGTTCCCAGGCTGTATCCCTATTGATGGTTTCAAGATGGTAGCCCTATTGCCACTGACCGTTCCCAGGCTGTATCCCTATTGATGGTTTCAAGATGGTAGCCCTATTGCCACTGACCGTTCCAAGGCTGTATCCCTATTGATGGTTTCAAGATGGTAGCCCTATTGCCACTGACCGTTCCAAGGCTGTATCCCTATTGATGGTTTCAAGATGGTAGCCCTATTGCCACTGACCGTTCCAAGGTGGTAGCCATATTGCCACTGACCGTTCCAAGGTGGTAGCCCTATATGTTTGTGGTGTTGCATTCTTTGGATTTTCCTTGTAATTATTGTTTTTTCTGTATGCGTGTCTTTGCTTGACTGTGTTCTGTGAATGCTACATTTCCTGATTATACTTACTTTTAATATTAAATATGCAGTTTATGTCATTCGTGTCTCATGGTCGGATTTTTTCTCCAAGTTTGTATTATACAAAAGGGCATTTGTTGTGACCCTTGACTATAATCGAGTTACGCTTGTTTACACAATAACTATTGTAAATGATTTTCGCCATGTTTGTACCTTAAGGAAATCGAATAGGTTCGGCAATGAGCGTACCATAAAGAAAAGGTTATAAGTCCAACAAGAAGAGTAGCATTCACAGAATACAGTCATCCCAACAAGTATTACAACGCAAAGGTGATTACAAACAAAAAATCAGTAAAAAAGCACATCACAAACATATAAAGGTTGACATCAAGGGTACGGCCTTGGAACCGGTTCAAGGGTCACCAAACCTCACTCCTATCCTGTCATCATCCCTAAACAACAGGACAGTGTAAATAAAAAATAGTCTCCGCTGAGTTAACCCCTTACATCTGAGAAAGCAAAGATAGGTGTAGTAAGAACATGTATATAATATATTAAAAAATAAGTTTAACCTAAGAAGCTAATCTCATATGTACTCGATGACTTGTCTGAAGTCAGAGCATCAAGGGGAAAAGCCGTTAAGGGCACCTAAAAACGGAGTGAAGGAGATACATCAAACGGTTCCCGCTTTAAAGGATTAGAAACACGTTGTCATAGAGTCCACCGACCGTCCGGTAGATGCACAATCAAAGAGGAAAGCATAATTGAAAAACTGCAGAGTCCTTTTTGTAATCACACCACATCGACGTGCCAGATTAGAAAATAAATCACTTTCTTTGCGCTATAATGACATTGATTTACAGATTACTACCGGTGATAAAATTTTAGGAGTAAATATAAATGAAAATTTAAAATGGGATGACCACATATTGTTTATTAAGAAAAAAATAGCCAGAAATGTATGGTTACTGTCAAGAATAAAATATTTTATTCCTTTGAATTATCGAATTATTTTCTATAAAGCTTACATACAGCCACATCTAGACTTTTGTAATGTAATCTGGGGTAACACAAGTTGAAAAAATATCAACAGCCTTTTAATAATGCAAAAAAGGGCATGTCACGTTATTTTAGGTAAACAGTATATTACTTTTCAAGCCGCTATGGAACAACTAAATTGCCTCACAATTGATCAGCGAATTATACTTCAAAAGGCCAAATTTATGTATAGAGTTTCGAACAATACTGCCCCTTCATATATTTCCGGTATGTTTACTACTCGTAATTCAACTGACAGAAGTCATCGATCACTAACTGATACTAATTTTAGTATTCCTAAGCCTAATCGGGAACTTTTCAAGGGCAGCATGTCTTACTCCAGGACCATTTTATGGAATAATATTCCAGATCACATTCGGAAGTGTGCAACAATGAAAAGTTTTACAAACAACTGCATGAAATGGATAAAGGAAAAACAAAATTAAACTCAATATAGATATCATCTCATCTTATTATTGTGTAAATATCGTTCAAACTACCACCACCAACAATGTTAATATGTTTACATATATCTTATGTATCTTGCCTTTCTTGTATTTTGTATCATGTATTTGTTACAGAGGGCCCCAAGGAAGATTAGTATAAACTAATTGGGTCACCCTCGATAAATAAAGACGTTCATTCATTCATTCATTTAGAAGGGTCTACAACTAAGCATGTAGAGCGCCGCAAACGGTCGTAACCTCTGTTTATAAATTTTCTAATAATTTTAATAAGATACTCATGAAAATTATCACGACCTATAGTCTTCCTAAGTTTGTAAATCACATCTCCATAAAAGAGGGGTTGTGATAAACCAGTTGTATTCTTTGACAACAGCAAACAAATTAAATTCCAGTTCCTTTACGATATAGATGTTTATAAAATTTGGTGTGAAGGTTTGTTTTAGTTTAAGCACATGTTATTGCTTTTTATAAGCATACATTTCGCTTACAAGCCTGGACAATACTAGATTTGACCGTCAATAAGTATCTTTACAGCGTTGTTGCCCCTGTTTACGTAAAAAAAGCGACTTTCAGTACTTTTACTAAATGAATTGTCACCAAACTTAGAACGAATGTTTGTACACTATAAATATGTTGGATCATTTCGACAGGATGATTTCGACAGAGGGCATAATCGATATCTACGATACAGAATACTAGGCTCTGGGTTATGTCAAAACAAGTACGTTGGTTCTTACTTCCTTTACATAAACAGGAGGATATTGCATTTTCTCCAAATTTGGTTTTATATTTGTGTTTATATATATATATATATACAATCATACATTACATAGCTATTGTGTTGGTGAGTTATTTCCCTTCATTTGGTAAAAAAATATTGAATGTCGGCAATAAGTTCAATAAAAACCATAAATGACCATCCCCAAATTTGGTAAGAAAGGTAATACAATACATATGTATAATTCTGATGAAATATTGTCCATTATCGACTAATATGTTTTAGATATATGACATATAATTTTGTCTAAACTGAGACTATGAATACTGTGAATTCTGGGGTCTTTAAGTTAATACTGCAAAGACAAACATAGTTGTACTCCGTAAAAGGGGTAGAATTAAAGAATTTGAAAGGTGGTATTATAATGGAAGTTTAGTTTATTAGATGTCGTCGATGATCTTAATTATTTAGGTGTGGTTCTTAATTATACTAGTTCCTCTTCGTTAAATCAACAACGTCTTTGTTCAAAAGCCTTAAAAGCAATGAATATTATCTTGGTTAATATACGAAAATATGAATTGAAACCAAAATTATCTCTTCAGCTTTTCGATGCTTTTGTGGCATCAGTATTAAAGCATCGAAGTGAAATATGGGAGATTACAAATCAAAAGATATTGTTAGTTTTAAACTATTTCCTTCAATATTTAAACAAAGATTAATAGATAAGTTCATGCAACAATAGAGATATGATATAGAAGGCAGTAGAGTTTTAACGCTACATAAGGCTACATAAGGTGGTGAAAGAGAATTTTGATTTTGAAACATATCTAGAAACATGCTCCAAACAATTAAGAAGTTGTATAACAAAAACAGGATTATCCGCTCATTGTTTAAGAATATAAACAGGGAGATATTCAAGAGGGAGAACAGAGAGAAACGAAAGAGTGTGCGAAATTTGTAACACTAACGATATTGAAGACGAGTAGCATTTTATTTTGATCTGTACTACTTACTCTAACATTAGAAACAAATATTTTCCTAAATATTACACAAATAGACATTAAACAAACACTATTCTTAGTTTAAGTAAATTCATTTCCGATGCACTTGTATTCAAGTCTATCTATATCCAGTTTAACAGACTTAAAAAACAAACAACTATATATCTTATTTCAGAACAACCTCGTTTATCATTGACATTCCATAATGTGTGTATCTCTTGTTTAAATATGTATAAAGCAAAGAAAAACGTAACGATTATGTTGTTGTTAAATCTGTCACGTGTGTGTATATTATAATTGTCATATATTTGTAATGATGAAAAACTGTAATAGTTTAAGTCAATAAAAGTAGCTATCTATCTAGAAAGAGACGTTTAATTTGTTTCGCAGCAATAAGTTGAGTAAATGGCTGGTAATGTATTTTTTGTCACGCGGGCGGTGGAGCTTGAAGCGGCCAATTTATCATACAATCCACCAGAGTTGTTACATATACTTCATGTTTTCAAGTTTTATTGAATTTAATTAGTCATTACTCATACAGGGCATCTATATTACAAACAAACGTGAACAAAATGTATAACATGATGAAATGAGGAGTGAAACAAATACAATTTAACAACTCCAAATGATGCATTGGCATGTAACAATACCTCCGATAGTATGGTATATATTTACCCGAGTAGGCTGTGTGCCATATGTTGGCTAAGTCTAAGTTTGTAACTATTTGCACGTTTCTTTCAGGGTTGGTCATCATATGAATGGTTGAGGCGTGGAATGCCCAAGTCAAAGATCATGGTCGGAATACCGACTTACACGCACACATGGACGCTGGAGAACCCCAAATATCATGGACACTACGCCCCTGCCACCGGCGTAGGGAGGGAGTGTAATGAGTGTACATATCCATGGGTAACTACAAACGTGTATTCTTGAAGATTAAATGTAGTATGCAACAAAGTGTATATACTCTAGCAAGACAAACAATCATTTATATAAAACATATGTAAATACATAAATGTTACTAGAAGTGGCCATGAAAAGACTTAAAACTGATTTATATAAGTACTCTGTATTCCCGTACATTGTCACCCTTACAAGAAGTCAAAACAAGTTTATATGTAAATTAAGGCCTTGACATAACCAGTACATGACCCATGACTACTATACATGGTACTCCTATGGGTCATTGCCCTCGATCTTTGTATGCTATGTAATGGTTAAACTCTCAAAACAAAAGTTTATTTCCGAGTAATGTAAGCCACCAGTAGAATATTATACTATTGTTTAAGATATCCTGAATACCGATGTTAAAGATGAATGGTCACCCTTTTTGTAGTATTATCAATTAACAAATTTAACTCTTAAACATCGTATGAACATTTCTTGATAGTCCCGGAGAGAAGCATATATGTCAAACCGCTATTAAGTTGTATGTAAAAATAAGTATTATTTGCATGACGTAGATACTACTTTTACCACTGGGTGACTTCACGGGGAAATGAGGTAAATCTGAATTGTATAATTGCACAACTATTGCCAGATAATTGATAAATACATTTACCCGTGGATTAGTTTACCTTTTCAAAGTTTTCTACGTCATCAAATAAGATCTTATTCTCGCTTTTCACAAATATTGCAATGCATGACTTGTAAATATCTATTGTTGTGTATTGATTTCGATTTAAATAAACATAAACATGTTCGTGAAACAAAACATGGCCGGAGAACTTTAAGTCCGTGGTATTACAGCTGGACGAGGCTTGTATAGCTGCGAGAGCGTTGTATACAGTCCCTATCCTGCCAGCAACAGCCACATTTTACAAAATATGTTCACCGTTCCTACTGACGACGAGATGTATATATAACACATGTTTTGAGAATCCAAACTCTATAGACACAATATAAACGGCTTTAACCAGCCAAGCCACGCCTCAAAACTGGAGCGTCGAATTAAGAGTTACCAACTCATAATTCATTTTACACATATTCAATCACGGGTATCTTGATAACCTATCAATAAACCTTTAATCGGCACATATACATTATTATATGACCCGAACACCTGGATACAGTTTTGATACAAGGCTGTGTCGTTATTTGGAGGGTTAGTTTCTTTAATGAAGGTACCTTAGTCAAATTATTTTTCGACCTAAAAATCGGCAATATATGAGGCATCCTTTGGTATCAAAGAATCATGAAGTGAAATTAATAGCACTGCTCACTTAGAATTGAAGAGATCTCATTCCCAGTGCTTATTTTCTTAGTGAAGCCACATGGCTGTACACAGTGATATGATGCATGCACTCCAAAAAAACATTATAATCGCCCGAGATATGACCATTTAACTGATTTAAATATCTTTGACAACAGTATTAAATGGGGAGATCTTAACTTTTTGAGTCGCCTGAGTAGCATGGCAGACACTTATTTATCACTTTGTTCCGTCTTCCATCTTCCGTCGTCGTCCGTCTTCCGTCACACTTTAACCTGCAACCTAACCTTGGCCATAACTTGAAAAATATGTGTTCATAAAATTTCACACACGTATGCATCTTACCTCAATTAATGTCGTTAAACATGTCCAATAACTCCGATTTTCATTTTGGCAGAGTTATGCCACTTATCATAAAACTTCAACCTGCACCCTAACCAAGCTCATAACTGGCCATATTAAGTACTTGATATAAGCACACGGCAGGCGACAAAAGTTTTCCATGGAATACGCTTCAAGTGTATTGTATAAATATTAACAAAAAGAAAATATAATGTTGTATAAAATATTTCAAATGAATTTCATGAGATGTGCAAGTTCTTGGAATCAGCGACTGAGAACGTATTTGACGAGGACGCGGCTGTGCCATATGCATACAAGGGTGACCAGTGGGTCAGTTACGACAATGTCCGCAGCTTAGTGGCCAAGGTATGCAGGTTCTTTACATATATTGTGTTGAATGTCATCGTATTTGCCGATTGGCATGATGCATATCAATGTTTTAAAGGAAACGTAAATGAGTTGAATGATATACTGTATCTATATATTTAAGAAATTCAATTACTATTAAAAATCTATCCATATGCTATATACAGAGTTCCATATGCTATATACAGAGAACCACAATAAAAGTTGATTAGTGAATTGATATTAATGTATGAAATACACGTATGTTTATAATAGTTTAACTGACTTTAGATTTTTCCTTTATCACCGTTTATTATTTGTTATATGTTTTTGTTGCAGGCGGAATGGATAAAGGCTAACGGGTTTGGTGGTATTATGGTGTACAATATGAATTCCGATGACTTTTATGGGACTTGCCATGAAGGAAAATTTCCACTTGTATCTGCTATTCAAGGAGTTATTAAACACAAAGCTGAAACAATGGAATCTTGATGATGAACAATGGAATCTTGATGATGAATATTGAATTATCATATTGCAAACAGCTGATATTTCAAACATGTACCATTTGTATGTGTGACGTACAAAGAGCTTATCTGTTGCATATTATTTAAATATTAAACGAACAATACAAAACAGTAAACAAGCAAACAATTTCACTCATGCAGTGCATGATGTACTTGATTTAAATCGCATTTTAAATTAATGAAATAGAGATGTAAATGAATTGGAAAGAGATGAACCTATTTGAGTTTCTGTAGATTTGGCGTTTCATAGTAACGAGCGTGTTTTGGTACATTGTTGTTAATACGTTGAGTGAAGCAGTGGATGGAGGGGGCTGTTTTAGTTGACATGGTTAAATATTTGGAAAACATGACTGACATGTACATGACTGTGTAAATGAAAATGTTATTGGATTATTAGTTTTTGGCGGATATTTTAATCCCCTATATAAATCATTTTCCCACTGGTGTATGGCCATTTTTTATGCCCACGAAGGGTGGCATATAGTATTCGCACTGTCCGTCCGTCAGTGCCTTCGTTCGTCCGTTCGTTCGTTCGTCCGTACAATCGTGTCCGGTTAATACTCTGACAATAATAGACGGATTTTCAAAAAACTTGGCAGAATTGCTCACCTCAACAAGACGACGTGGTCGCGCACAAAATCCATCTCCGTGGCTCCAAGGTCAAGGTCACACTTAGAGGTCAAAGGTGAAATCGTGTCCGGTCAATAACTTGCATTCCTAGACGGACTTTCAAATAACTTGGCACAAGTGCTCACCACAACCAGATGACGTGTCGCGCACAAAATCCAGATCTGTGGCTCCAAGTCAAGGTCATACTTAGAAGTCAAAGGTCATTTCAGGGTCATTTGTCACTTACAGTGACATTTCTTGTTACTACCTGGATTTCATATGTACACCATTGCTTCTATGTATCAGTAAGCTGAATGAGAATAGCAGATTAGATTCGGAGAACTGAACTGAATTCAACTGAATTGGAGTCTATTGGCGCACTTACATCAAACTGTCATACAAATTAATAGGAAGGAATATATCTTACACATCCTTCAGTTACATAAACAAAGTACAGCGTGAACCTTAAACCGAATCACATACAGAAGTGCAGAGTTGCACTTTAGACATTGTAGATCTTATATGGAGCCATGACTACTGTTTCCTGTCCCACACACACTTGGCACATAGAAACAACAATACATGGGCCATGCATGATAAAGACCTTGAATGAGAATGACAAAAATCACAAAAATGAGCACGAATTTGTGGAAATTCTACCCTTCGCCGGGATAGGCAGAGACCTTATTCTTGCCCGGGGTAATTTTAGAGAAGCATTCTTGTCGATAAACTAGCTTATGCAAAAATAAGTGCTATTGATGCAGCAGTTGTTGAGGAGAATATTGTGAGAGTTTTACATACCTATTTTGATATACACACACCCCTATACACCCCTAAGACAGGCTCGTCTTTTAATTAACAGGATAGCCCGGAGTGTAATGATCATATCATCGGCCTAGCAGTTTCTGAGGAGAAGATAATTTATTTTATGTTTTCACTTAATACATCCTGAAAGTAAACACTGAGGTGATGTCATTTTTGACCAAAGAAGTTTGATTGTACTTTCTATTCTTATCAATGTGATGGATCATGTAATTTATAAATGTGAGTGGCTCATCAGTTTCTTACGACATGTTTAAGGGTTGTTCTTAATACACTGACGAGATATGAAAACGCAACAACGGGTTTGTAGGAGTATATTAGAGAAAATAATTACATAACACTCATAAATGGGGTATCAAATTAATCAGTGACTCTTCAACAATGCATGTGTAAAAACAAAATGATGATTCCACCAACCGATATTACGTAATCACTGTTTATTCCACATCAGTCAGTTTAAATGGTCAGTACCGGGTATGGCCCCCATTTTTCCTGATCACTTCCTGAAGCCGTGAACGCATTGAACGACAAAGATTCCTATAAACTCGACGTGGAATGCGTCCCCACTCATAAATCAGTGCTTTCGTTAACTCCTGGACGTTTCTTGGAGGGTTAGGACGATGACGCACCCGACGTCCTAACTCATCCCAGAGATGCTCTATAGGATTACAGTCAGGTGATAAAGCCGGCCACGGCAACACAGGAATGTTGTTATTGTTCAGTACGTTCATTGTCAGCCTGGCTCGATGCGGTGGGGCGTTATCTTGCATGAACGTAAGTCCGTTACGTTGCTGGAATATCGGCAGGACCACGGGCGTGATAATCTGATTGATATAGCTTTGTGCGTTCAAATTGCCATTGCAAATGACTAGCTGTGACTTAAAATCACTCTTGATAGCGCACATACCATAACGCTGCCACCACCGTAACGTTCATGCTCCACAATACAATTATCTGCAAAACGTTCATTTCGTCGACGGTACACGCGTACTCTGCCATCTGCAGTGAATAAATTGAATCTAGATTCATCCGAAAACAAAACCATATTCCAGTTCACATTATTAATGTTTGCACGTGCCCATTGCAGTCGTTGACGTCGATGATGAACGGTAAGTACGGGAACTTTAGCTGGCCGCCGGCACCTTATTCCGTAATAACGCAATCGTTTAGCCACTGTGTTTCGATGGATAGGGCGACCCCTTGTCCCAACGACTATATTCGCAGTTGACGTCGCCGTAAGTTTACGATTACGTAGATGACGTTGACGAATGTAAACGTCCTGACGTGGCGTCGTAACTGGCATCGCCCCAGGTCGGGGACGGTCCGACACGGTACCGGTAAGATTGTATCGCTGAAGCAACCGCGAAATTGTCGATCGGTTGACGTTAAAACGTCTAGCGACTTCCGTTTGCGTAATTCCAATTTCCAAAAGTCCCAAAATCCGATTTCGGTCTGCGTTATTTAATCGTGGCATCTCTCGAATTTAAAATTATCCAACAATTTATTGAAATTATGATTTGTAGGTGTGTTACACATGTACTGAAATAAAATTTCAATCCATTTGACCACATGGTAAATGTGCACGGGACGCACGAGGAAAACGAAGCGGACCTAGCTATTGTGATTTTACGGTAATATGGGCTGATTAAATTCAGTCAAAATGGATCAAGTGTATCGAGCTATGTATGTGTTCAAAATTTTAAGGCTATGCCATTCTTAATGAAAAATATATTTAGACATTTGTTTGTTGCGTTTTCATATCACTTGAGTGTATGTATCGCTGTGGTAACATATTGTTGTATATTTTTATTTTGACGTGACATGTTTCGTGTACATTTACTAAGGTTAAATGGTGACATGTTCAGTGTACATTTACTAAGGTTAACCTTGTACATTTACTAAGGTTAACCGGTGACATGTTCAGTGTACATTTACTAAGGTTAACCGTAGTAAATGTACACTATATATGTCACGTCAAAAGTTTCACGCCGAAAATTAAATCAGATTTTGACAGCATGAGTGTAACGTTTTCTTCGCTTCTACTGGATTTTCCATAGACATGGAACTCTGTCAGTCCGATGTCAGTATGGCGTAAACAAGATCTTAGGACAGTTGGACATGTTGACAACAGTTGGAAATCTTGAAGGTTTTACCGGGCAATTAACATTAACATCTCGACTTATAATGTTAGTATCATTTTGTCTTTAAAACTTGCATATCATTAAAGAAAAGTTTGAGTTTTATAAGGGTATTTATTTTATTGACATGCCAAGTATCTTTCGAGATAATCATGCTGTTGATTATGTTCCTAAATATTTATAAAAAATCCGAATAGTTTCTGACCTTGACATAGAAAACAACACTCCTAAGGAATGTGAGTGTAAAACATCATCATTGCTATGCTCCGGCAGGCCATTTCATCCCGGTAATTTCGATATTGTAGATAATTTAATGCATGTCGTGCTCAGATCGCCCAATCCATTGAGGATTTTAATATAAAATAGTCTCGTAGAGAACATGCGGACCCGAACTCCCTTTCTACTTGGAAAAAAGTACATTCTTAAAATTATAGATACCCGTATTAATCTTATAGCCCCTCTTGACCTCCTCCGAGACCTAGGTTTTCGTTTCGTAATCTTTATAACCCCTCATTACCTCCTCCGAGACCTAGGTTTTTGTTTCGTAATTTAAAACAGGGAAATCAAGAATTTGTTCCTGCTGATAAAGCAGCCAATAATGTAACTATTGTTTGACGGCTGCAATACTTCAATGTTTTATCTCTGGAACTCAGGAGCACTAATTCGTATACTCCAGTTCAACCTACCGAAGATGATCTTGTTATCCACACATATCACTCTGTGCACTATTTCCAAGGCTGGGTAGACGAACACAAAACAAACTTTGAACTAGGTACTGAATTCCTAAATTTCACAAACATCCCTATAAAGCCCGTTTTATTTCTAATTATAGTGCCTGCACCACTGCAAACATCTCCACACTTTAACGGCATATTACTGCTGTTAACGATCACGTTAAACAATATTGTGCTAAGCCTATGACAACTATGGAATGAATTTATTTTGGTCAATTAAAAAATATGGACACGTTCTTCCCCGTGTGGTTCCGGGGCAAAACATAGAGCCACTGCAGATCCTGTTGGAGAGGTAGGGGGTAGGCAAAGGGTAGACCCCCACCACAAATTAATGTTCATTTCATAATTGTTTGTTCATGCTCATTAAAGGTCTTCATTATGACCTCTGCATTGTTTTAGGTGCCATCTCGCTCACATCACTAGAGCTGTGGCAGAAAAACAATAAACTTGGTTCCAGCGTAAATGGGGTGTCTACAATAGAATTTGCAGCAACTCTGCAGTTCTGCAGTTCTGCATGTGAGAAGATTCTAGGCACATTCTCCATATTTTATCTCAATGTATATGGAGGATGAGCCTGGCATGTTCATTCCTGTTGGGCGCCATATAACCTTTCATGTGTTGGTGCGCCTTAAAACCCCATTTCTATTCAATTCATAAAATATGCAATAAATTGTTCACTATATACAATCTTACCACATCACGTTATCAAAGACAATCTTATTGCTCTCATTCAAAAAAAATCGTTAGATAACTAACTACATTTTTGGCCTGAAACAATATGAAAGCGTTTTTTTACTGACGGCAGTTTAGACAATTACACTATATGGACTTGCCAAGAAGTTTGTGATAATAATTGGTCATAATCATATTCATACAATCTTTATTAAACTTATTAAAAAGTTTATCAAAAGAGGCTATGACCCTATCATTTTGCATCGCACTGCATGTTTAGTGGTTGAGCCATTAACAACAGTTCGTCAATATGCTTTGTCGGACCGTATTTGGTACAAAAACGAATATGGTACAAATGTACCATATTCGGCCGAATATGGTACAAATGTACCATATTCGGACCGAATATGGTACAATTTTCGACCGAATATGGTACAAACATTGTACCATATTCGGTTGGAATAAGTTTGTCTATGCTCGCCAAAACGTATTTGGTACATACCAAAAAAACTCATAAAATGAAAATGGCCTACGTATATGGTACATAAATTATGTATTTCTTAATAAATGAAATAGTCTGCCAATGTGTAAACTTTTTTTCAAACTCAAATACATTGTATTAACCTAATATTGGAAGTGACAAAAGTATCATCATCATCATCATCATCATCATCATCATCGTCGTCGTCGTCGTCGTCGTCGTCGTCGTCGTCGTCGTAACTAGCAGTAACAGAAACAGCTAACCTAACCACACTTTACATGGATTTTGCTGGTTGTGTAACTGTTTCGCCGGCTAGCTCAGTCGGTTGCGCGTCAGATTGGCACGCAGGCGGCCTGGGTTCGATTCCCGGGCGGGCCAGATACTTTCGTGGAGATTGGTCACGAAATGATTTCTACGGCCATTCTTCCCCTACCGCTGTTTCAAGTAGGGCAGTTGTCAATTACTGGCGAATGTATCTGCTTAGTACTGGTTACTAAGTACTAGTACTCTAAGACTAGAGACGTGCTTGCTCCAGGTAACTCTGTAAAAGTTTGAGGATTATCGCATTTTGGTTGTGTTCATAGAGTGTGAACTTGTAAGGGTAAAGGTAGGCGAGCAAATCCATGAAGCGCGCCAGCGCTTCTTGGAAAATTTGATCTTATCATCATTACAAAACTTTTGTCATCATCATCACCATCGACCGAAAAACATCGCAGTTATCATCATCACATTTTTGTGATCTTCATTACGATGATGATAATGGTGATGATGATGATGGTGTTGATGATGATGATGATGACCTTGATGATTGTGGTGATAATGATGGTGATGATGATGACAATGATGATAAAAGTTTGTGATGATGATGATGACGGTAATTTTGATCGTCGTCATCATCATCAAAACTTTTGTCATCATCATGACGATGATGATGATAATGGCGTTAATGGTGACGATGATGATGATGGTGTTAATGGTGACGATGATGATGTAATTGATGATGATGACAATGGTGATGATGATTGGGGTTTGATGATTGTGATGATGATAACTGCGATGTTTATCGGCCGATGATAATGATTATAATGATGATGATGAAAAAAGTTTTTTATTATGTTGACGCCAATGATTACCGGCCGCCGATGATGATGATTATGATGATGATGATGATGATGCTGATGATGATTATGATGATGATGATGATGATGATGATGATGACGATGATGATTATTTTCATGATGGTATTGATGACGTTGATGCAAATTGTAGTTATGATGATGATGATGATGATGATGATGATGACGATGATGATTATTTTCATGATGGTATTGATGACGTTGATGCAAATTGTAGTTATGATGATGATGATGATGATGATGATGATGACGATGATGATGATGACGATGACGATGATGAGTGTGTACCATATTCGGAACGAATGTGGTACATTTTTCATCCGAATATGGTACAAGTTTGTACCATATTTGGTCAGGCATTTTACCCCAAAACTGCAGATACGTATATGGTACAATTAGACAGTTGTACCAAATACGGTCCGACAATGCTTTTCTTTTTGATTGTGCGATGACGTTTACCTAAATCCTCAAAGGACGGTAGCGTTTGAAGTATAGTATTGTACCCTTAATGGTTCGTTCCCTTGTTGCTCTGGCTTCTGCCAAATCACTGAGTACTTGCTTTGTGGCTTTCTAGACTTTTTTTATATTCATATATATACTACTCAATATTTGCTAAAGATCACTTTTATTCTTCCATATAATTTTATTAGAAATTAATACTCAATGACGATATTAATTTCATTGATACTTCAACAACAATTTGAATCAAGTCATGAGATCACATGACCATAAACTGCCCTAAATAATTTCATGTTAAATAGAAATAATGCTATTTATTTCAGCAAGAAATTTAGACGGCAAAAAAGTGATCCTTAGTGAACCTGGTTTAAGCTCCGGCGGCCTCTTTGCCACTGACCGTTCCAAGTCGGTGGCGTTATTGTCCACCCGTTTGATTTTGTGATGTGACATGCCGTGCTTGTTAACATTGTAATTGTTGTGTTTTCAGTTGACTGTGTTCTGTACAGCTACCTTTTATACCTACTTATATTAATATTTCCTAGTCATACTGCCATGGATGCAAATATATACTCAGCAAAAAAAGAAACTTCCGCAACTTTACCCATACATGTAGACACAATAAAAATATATTTTGTGTGATCTTATATGTTAATACCTTTGTTAAAAGGCCAGCACTGTCATGAAAACATTTTCCTTGAATCAAACTTGTACGCATAGTTATTCCCCTAGTTTAGTTTAAACAGCATTTCCGGGTTTAAACTTTGATTTAACACAGTTTTGTTCTATTGAAATAAACAGAAGATAACGCCAGCACCAAAAAGACGGAGAAAGTAAGCTGACTTGTTCACTCAATTTTGCGCCATACAGCTTTCAAGAATGAATATTTTCAGATTACCTCCCTTTATAATACAAATATAGTGATTTCGCAATTTGAATAAAACATGTTTTAGCCGCAACCCACTAACTCTGGTTTTTGATGATTATTAATATTGATCAGAATGATTGAGTGATAAGTATAAAATGATGAAATTATATCTAGATTGGTGTAAAAAGTGTAAAAAGTGTAACAAAGTCAACGCTATGCAAATCACAGCTTAAAATGCGGAAGTTTCCTTTTTTGTTCAGTATATAGTTGGTGCCAGTAAAATGAACAGTTAGTACTTTATGGAAAAAAAATTGCTTTGAATACTATTCTGATAATTACTATTAATGATTGCAAAAAGTTTTGTTACCATGTGTGCCAATAAACAGGATGTAAAAATCGGTGGAATGCTTTCCTTTTTTGTTATTACACTTTCCAACCATAAGTCAGACGTGTATACCGAATATACAATGTGGTCGTGCGCGGTATTTCGACATATTGTCCCCTTAACAATCCTTAGAAGGGCGGTAACAACTATAATTCAAAGGGTTATCTTGTGGTTCAAATAACAGGATGTTGGTGATCGATATAATATTTCTGTTATATTGCACGCAAGTAGGCTACCCCAAAGTAAAACGTGTCATACCGAATACACAGGTATCGCGTCGTTCACATAATTATAAAACACGTACATCATAACCGAATTTACACAATAATGGCACTACAAAGAAATAATTAATTTGAATATAGTACCGTAGATAAAACAGTAGTTTGACTTCTTAAAATGTGTATACTTTTTTAGTCTCGACTATTCGAAGAATAAGAGAGCTTATGTAATCACCCCGGCGTCGGCGTTGGCGTCGGCGTCCCACATAAAGGTTTGCGTGTAAGCTGTGGTTACAAGTCTATATCTCTTGCATTTCGTATCCTAGCACAACCAAATTTAGCCATGGACTTCCTTATAGCATTATCTTAAGGGCTTCATAAGCAATTTTGGTTATTGTAACCCATGGGCTCCCAATTTATGATAGCCAATAAAATGCGTCCCATTTCACATCAAATTTTGCGTGTAAGCTGTGTTTACAAGTCTATATCTCTTACATTTCTTACCCTAGCACAACCAAATGTGGCCATTAGCTTCCTTGTAGCGTTATCTTAAGGGCTGCTTAAGTAATTTTGGTTCCTGTAACTCCTGGGCTCCCATGGAACCCAAATGATGATCGCCCTTAAAATATGTCTGTTTCACATCAAATTTTGCGTGAAAGCTGTGTTTACAGGTCTATACCTCTTACATTTTTTGTCCTAGCTGAACTAAATTTGAGAATTGGTTTCCTTATAGTATGTTGTAAAGGGTTGGTTAAGTAATTTTGTCTTCTACAAATTCTGGGCTCCCATGGAACCCAAATTGTGATGGCCCATAAAATGTGCAATAATGGCAAATCTAGGTTTGCATGTAAGCATGTATATATCTATAATTATTTTGGTTTGGGATTTCTGATAGCATTATGCATCTTATTCGTAACTCACCGATATTGGGGCATGGGCTCCCTCCTCCACCCCCGCCCCCACTCCCTCTACCCCCCCCCATTTTTTTTTTACATATTTCTGTGTGGTTTTAATCAATTCTTACACATATATGTTGCCCCCTCCCCCACTCCCGCCTCTCAACCCCCCAACCCCCCACTTGAAACATATTTCTGTGTTGCTTTTGTCAATTCTTACACATGTTGCGCCCCCACACCCCCTCTCGAAATTGGATTTTTTTTTTTTTTTTTTTTTACATATTTCCGTCAATTCTTGCCCCCTTCCCCTCCCCTCCACGCCTCCACCCCCCAACTCAAAACTGGAATATATATATTTTTTTTATATTTGTTTTACATATTTCTGTATTGTTTTGGTCAATTCTTACACAGCTTCTTACACATATATGTTGCCCCTCTCCCGCCTCGCTTTCCCATCCCACACACCACACTCGAAACTCATTTTTTGTATGTTTTTCTTACATATTTCTGTGTTGTTTTAGTTAATTCTTACACATAGCTTCTTACACATATATATGTTGCCTCCTCCCAACCCACAGTCTCTCCCACCTCCCCGCCCCCCTCTCGAAACTCATATTTTTTTTTACATTTCTGTGTTGCTTTTGTCAAATCTTACATAGCTTCTTACACATATAGGTATGTTGCCCTCCCCCTCCACCCCACACCCCCCAAGCCTAGACCCACTGGAAACTATTACACATATATAGCTATGTCGAATGTTGGATGCACAACCGCCCTGCCCCCACCATTGGTTTATGGGCTCCCCTCACACGGAGGACAGGGGGAGGGGAATTGTTTTCATCTTATCTACTATTATTTGGATATTAATATTTTAATTTGAACGCAGTCATTTACATATAAAACAATTTACATTAAATTTAGATACACAGATGAAATATCAATAAAAAATGAAATGAGGCCACAATAAAAAAAAATGCCAGATATCCGCTCCCTCTCCGAGTTGCCTTTCGACCACAAATTTCTTTAAAATGACAGCAATTTTGGATTAAACAGAAAAAAAAAAAAAAAAATCACATAATTTCATATCGGCCCGAGTTTCCATCCCCCAACCTCACCCGACATTGTTGCGGAACGTCGGTGGTTCTACCCAGGTGCCCGCCCGTGCACAAAAATTGCCCGGAGGGGCACCTGGGGTCTTCCTCCACCAGTGGAAGCTGGAAAGTCGCCATATGACCTTAGCTGTTGGTGCGACTATAAAATCCAATTCAATTCAATTCAATTCACCCGACATTGTTTTTAGCCTTGTTTTCTGATGGTATATACTAGCTATATAATTTATTATTCTCTGAAAAATCGAATAGTCGAGCTGCGCTGTTCTCCGACAACTCTTGTTATGAAAAATACTCGAGATTTTTTTTATGAATTTTCAACCAATACCAACTGCGTAATTTGAGGACTAAACAAAGGGTATACAGAAATCCAAGGCCATAAATCAGATATTCACAATAATTGCAATACAAAGGAATGATTATTTTGAATATCGAAACATAAATAGACAGTAGTTTGACTTTTTAAAATGTGTATACATTTTTAAGAAAAATAATCGAGACTTTTTTTTATGAATTTTCAACTAATTTCAATTGCGTAACTTGAGAACAAAACAAAGAACAAAACAAAGACTATACAGAAATCCAAGGACATCAACCAGATCTATACAATAATGACATTAAGACGGACTCTAATACACCCGCACTATATAGCTAGTTTAAAATATCTCGTTATATTGAACGATATATCACTGTAATTTTTGCAACGTTAAGAGAATTAGCATTGCGCATTGCGCATTACGCATTGTAACGTATGCAACGTTAGGAGAGTAAGCAAAGCAATGCGAAAGATTTCAGATGTGTGCGTTATTTTCACATTTTAAGGGTTTTAAAATAGAAATAGAACATTGTTTACGGTGAATTATCTATAATATATCACGGTTTGAAATATATCGCGTAGTAGTATGTTAATAATTCAGTTTTATGTCAGCATCAACTCATTTCAGGATAATCGATAGCGTCAAAAATGGCCACCGCGCACCTGGTACCCTGTTGTTTACCGCAGAGTAATAAGGGAATCAGCTTATTCGCCATTCGGCGGATAAATCGAGAATTAAAAAGGGGCGTATATGCAGTTTCAAATCCAGGGTACCTGTATATCCATGCCGATATCGAGAATAGCTTTTTCCGATATCGGCAATTGTAATTCCGATATCGGAAATTGCATTTTCGATAACGGAAATTGTAATTTCGATATCGTAAATACAGCATTACCGATATCGAAAATCAATTCCGTTAACGGAAATCTAATTACACTTTCCGATATCCGATAATTTCGATATCGGCAATTATAATTCCGATATCGGAAATTATAATTCCGATATCGGAAATTGACGAATAAAAAACACTTTGGCTTGCCATAGAAATGGTATTTTACCTCGCGTGAATTGAAGCAACTGCTTAGAACATCGTGTTTTCCTTATTTTCTTGTACTGACAATTTAACGAGTATTTTGAGGGCTGGCGTTGCGCAGTCGGTAGCGCGGCGGATTTGTAACCGGAGGCCCCGGGTGTAAACCTCCGTGGTGCCACTGAGTTCTGTCGGTGTGTTCTAGGGAAAGAAAGTTTCCCTTAGCCCCGTCCGTCGGATGGGGACGTAAACCGGGCGATCCCGTGTATCGGTCTATCCTCCGAGCACGTTAAAGAACCATAGGAATCTATTCGATAATAAGAGTAGGGCAGTTTCCGGATTCCTATGTATCCTTCCCGTCTCTCTGGGGCGGCTCTAAATAACCTATACTGTGTTGATGAGCCGTTAAACAACATTCTATTCAATTCAATTAACGAGTATTTTCTTGTGTTGTAAACAAATGACCCATTGACCCTACTACCTGTCGGTTTTATACATAAATGCAAGTTGGTATTCTTTTGATACAGATACTTATTTTCGTATATTTATAATACTTTCTAAGACTTCCCTTTTAATATTTGTGTGTATCTGTTCAATACAACCCGTGATGCTAACCTGCTATCTAGACTATGACGTATCTTCCCCAAGGCAGGATGTTTCATACTCGTTAGTGTACGCCTATCCCGTTCTACCTGTGAAAGTAAACTGTCACAGGTCACTTGTCACGGATGTGGCAACCTTGGCTTACTCACTCTAGTTTATTTACAATCAGTTTGCAAATGCTTTTAAACTTTACTGAATACACGGATTCATACTGGTGTTTGGATTTTGATACATACCTAAACAAGGTAAGCATTAACACATTTGTAGGTTTTATTGAGTCTGTTCATGAGAAATAATGTAAGAACATATCGCGCCCCCGGCTGGAGCGGTATTCAACTTCAAATCTATATTGGGCTCGTTGTCAGTTATTATCTATAATGGTTTTGCATATGATTAAACATGTTATTTGACCGTCCGTCGTCCCGCCCGTCCATGTATGATGTATGTCTGTATTTATGTATGTATTTACTGTCGGATCGTTCGTTCGTCTATTTTGACTTATTTCCTATGTTGAAAGAAAAGGGAGGTGCGATAGTAACATAGGTATGTGAAAGGTAAACAGAGAATTTAATAAGCCGGATTAAACTCTGTGATTAAACGTCGGATTGTGGTAATATAACTTACGTATGGCTTGATTGAAATGATCAAAATATGGTAGAGAAACAATATTGTAATTTTGTTTCTTATCTTTTTATGGATTTTTACTCGTTATTTGGTGCTATGATTTGCAATGTCTGCGATTTTTTAATCTCTCAATTGTTCACTATGTTCATCAAATATTCATTGTTTTTGAAATATCTTAACAATCGCGTCGTAATTCCTCGTTTTTTCGTCCAATATATAATTACCTTTTTTGTTTGTTTTTTTGCTCGAAGAGAAGACTCCAATACACGAGACTACCGGTTCACGTCCTGATCGAACGTACGAGGCTACGGAATTGAACCCCTGCGCTATCAAATGTTGCGTCTGAAATCTCATGTGCTATATTGCATCTGTTTTATAGATTTTTGATTCAGAAATCCCCTGTGCCAGCCAAATGTATTGGATATGATTGATAATTGTTTAATCTTTCAGAACTCCAACATGAGCCCATCTAGCAGTATTAGCATGAGCTCATCTAGCAGTATTAGCATGAGCTCACATCTAGCAGTATTAGCATTAGTCCAGCAACCCTCCTTCGGTAATCGGTTTCCAATTTATTTTTCGGCAGGACCAAAGTAGACTGGTACACGGTACGCAGTATAGGTTACTGGTCCCCGAATTCACACTCATGATTGCAGGGTTATATTAGCATGAGCTCATCTAGCAGTATGAGCAAGAGCTCATCTAGCAGTATTAGCATGAGCTTATCTAGCAGTATTAGCATGAGCCCATCTAGCAGTATTAGCATTAGTCCAGCAACCCTCCTTCGGTAATCGGTTTCCAATTTATTTTTCGGCAGGACCAAAGTAGACTGGTACACGGTACGCAGTATAGGTTACTGGTCCCCGAATTCACACTCATGATTGCAGGGTTATATTAGCATGAGCCCATCTAGCAGTATTAGCATGAGCCCATCTAGCAGTATTAGCATGAGCTTATCTAGCAGTATTAGCATGAGCCCATCTAGCAGTATTAGCATGAACCCATCTAGCAGTATTAGCATGAGCCCATCTAGCTGTATTAGCATGAGCCCATCTAGCAGTATTAGCATGAGCCCATCTAACTGTATTATCATGAGCCCATCTAGCAGTATTAGCATGAGTTTATCTAGCAGTATTAGCATGAGCCCATCTAGCAGTATTATCATGAGCTTATCTAGCAGTATTAGCATGAGCCCATCTAGCTGTATTAGAATGAGCCCATCTAGCAGTATTAGCATGAGCCCATCTAGCTGTATTAGCATGAGCCCATCTAGCAGTATTAGCATGAGCCCATCTATCTGTATTAGCATGAGCCCATCTAGCTGTATTAGCATGAGCCCATCTAGCAGTATTCGCATGAGCTCATCCGGTGGTATTAGTAAGAGTTCATTAAGTGTTATCATCTCGGTTTCATGGTTTTTTGGATCCAGAAATTCCCTTGTGTTAACCAAAATAATTCAGCATTTGTTTGATAGTTTTTGAATGTTTCAGAAAGCCAGCATGAACCCATCAAGGTGTTTTGAGTCTGTGTGTATGTGTTGAATGTTCACGGGTGCTGCATCTGTTTAACTCTTAACCCGCTACATATATATAATGGACTGTTCTTTCTTTGAATTAAGACCATTCCATTTATGTGACAAAGGGGTGATTTGGGGGAAATGACTGATCAGCAGAGTTACTCGCTGGCTGATCTGGGTTTACAATGGGCGCAAAGGCTATTATAGTCGTGCTAAGCGGGTAAGGGTTAACTGTAAGCCACCTTTCGTAAAAGCGTCCCATTATTGTATAATGTTTTTCGCATCCAGAACGTTGCATTTATGCTAGGCAAGCACAGTCAACCGTGTTTGATAACTATTAAATGTCGTGCCACATACATGTTTGGGTATCTAATTATTGAACGTATCAAAGCAGATCACAGTGAGGCAGGATTTGCGCATATATACACGTCTATTGAACTCACCTTAACTTGGAAAGTGGTAACCCTTAGGCCTGTCACAAAGTATTAGCAAACTATCGTTTTATCGGGATGAAAATAGGGTAATAGTGAGGTTTAGTGATTTGCAGCTGACCGCGTATTCACTCACTTAATTTAGTGGGCAGTCCTAAGTTTCGCACGATTTACACAATCAGACAGAAACAACTAACCATCTTTTAAGTTCATGGATTGTATCAATAATAAGTATAAAGTGCATGTTTGCTGTTGTTGTTGTTGTATTTATTCAGTTTTGAATACCTATAAGTTTAGTTTGATATAGTGGAATATGCCTTTTGTTTTAGGCTATAAATAGCAAAATGTGAACCTATCAAAAACTTCCAAAAAAACACTAAATTGGCTGATTTTGCCACAGGAGTTCATCAAACTGGAATATCTTCTTAAACAGCTGTTGACGATATGTACAATTTAGATTTTTAGCCACTTTTATTAAAACTATACTTAAACTCTAGTCTTCAGATCAATTTAAAGACTCAACATGCCAAGGACTCTAACGCGGCCACAGTGTGATGCATTCTGGAAAGTTGCAGACGAGGATAAAAGTGGTGGTCTCACCATTCAAGAGCTGAAAGCCGCACTCCGGAAGTATGGATGCAATATGTCAGACACAGATATTGCGGTAAGTAGAAAAGGCAGAACTGAAAGCTGAACACGGGACTTAGATCAATCCAGTACATGTGATAGATATTGGCCACCTTTTACAATTTAATAAATACTGAAAAGGGATCGCTTGGAAGCAACAAACACATGCAAGAGGGAAATGTAGCATACTCGGTTTTATTGAGTCTATTCATGCATGAGCGGTAATATAATTCGCAACACCTGTCACGCCCCCTGTCACGCCCTCTATCACGGCTTAAGGTTCCTCTAAACCCCCTAAATGAAAAAGAAAGTAAATTTAGTTTTATATTTGATTTTGTTGGAGTTTGTGCATGTTTTGCATATCGTTTTAAGCGTCTTCGAACCAAAATTTTGAAAATAATAATGTTTTTGCACAATTTATTTTATTATTGTTAATATTTTGTAAAAATGTAACCGTAATTTGGGCATCATACGACGGAATCTCAAGTTCTTTTTATTTTACGGCTTTGGACAAAATAATTATGAAGAAGTCAACTTCAATGTCTACCTCAGGCAGTGCCATTTGAATTTTGTCAAAATTCAATGTCACAATAACCATAATTTATAAAACTAAAACACCTATATTTTCAAATATATTTACAATTTGGGCCTATTTTTATGATTATTTTTATATCTTCACGTGCATGCCTGCACGGGATATTATGGAGGTTTGACAGCTGGATATGAGTACGGTTTTATGAATGTTTCATGCTGATCGGGAAGCGATCGCATAAGCAACCAACTTAAGCTAGGTGAAACAATCATATAGCTACCTTGCTTTGTCAAATGCTGTATAGAAATCGTCCATATCCAGAAGAAAATTGCAATATTATCATATTTTTCGCGATTTCGGAAGTGCCAAATAACATACGAATAACATACATCGGAAATTATAACCGAAAAAGTAGGTCCCACGTTGCAGGTGAACGTCGTAAATGTGAAAATATTAAAGGATGTAGTAACTGTGTAATATTTATAGAAAATTAGGATGCGTATGATCTTAAATAAATACGGAAATAGAAAACTTTACTAAAATTGAGAAAAACTCCCCATCTTACCCGATGAGTTTGAGAAGAATATTTCTGGCGTAAGAATACAATTTCGTCAAAACAGAGTGAAGCCAGAAAACTTTTGTAAACAAACGTCGGCGAACCTATAAATAAAGCGACATCTCATGTCCGATCAAAGAACAGTATTGACGGTATGGTTAAATATAACAAGGATGATATATTGCATATTCATCTTTTACTAGAAACTTCACTTAAACGCGTGTATTTGGTTAATATGCATCACCACTGTCTAGGGCAAAAAATGGCGACATGCAGTTCAACACGAGGTCACTTTCGAGGTCAAAATACGTAACGTTATATTAGTTGGCATGGGATTTTCGGCTTGGCACAGCCTTCAGTATATCAAAACAGAATTATTTTCATTATGAATTTTCATTTATTTCTCATTTTGAAGTAACTTGAGATTCCGTCGTATGATGCCCAAATTACGGTTACATTTTTACAAAATATTAATAATAAAAAAAAAAATTGTGCAAAAACATTATTATTTTCAAAATCTTGGTTCGAAGACGCTTAAAATGATATGCAAAACATGCACAAACTCCAACAAAATCACATATAAAACTAAATTTACTTTCTTTTTCATTTAGGGGGTTTAGAGGAACCTTAAGACTAGTAGTATGCTACTTTAAATGAAAAAAAATGGTCCTATAGAAAACACAACATCCAAAAACAATGTAAGCATGATTTGTCGCTCCAAGCCGGTTTTGGCGGATAGGCGATAAGCCGCGCATTACAATTAAGTAGGTTTATCTGCCCGTCTGAAATATCATTTCAATCATCGACGCTTTCAAGTGTGTGGAATAAGGTTTTCCAAGAGTCCATCCCGTTTTTTAACGTCTGCGATTGTTTATAGAGTATGTCGAAATGTTAAGTTTGTTGTCCATAGCTTAATAGCTTAATCAACGGTAATATCAAAATCATAGGATCTAAACATGCATCATTGTAATGCGTGTTAAACATTAATACAGTATATGCCATTGCACGATTTATTTTCCGCCTTCGTTGTACATACAGTATATGCCATTGCACGATTTATTTTCCGCCTTCGTTGTACATAAAGAGACGAAACAAAGTTTTCAAGTACACACCAACTAAAAAATCAGAAAGAAAGCAATACAAATGGGGGATCATATAGCATGTAAGAAAGAGTCACCGCTCCGTTGAATGACGTCACCTTCTAGCTTGGTACGCCACAGTCTGATTCACTCCTTTTCAACGTCGTCTATTTCATACGTTTATACTTAAACCATTGAAACAAATAATGACATGTTCCCAAAACATCTTTCGGATGAACTGAAGTTAAAAATGACAAAAAGCAATCAAAATGAGCATGTTATATCCTTATTAAGACAAGTCACTTAAGGAGGCGCAGTCCCACGCAATAACACGTATACTTACAATTAAAGACGATGTAAAAATCGAACAGGAAAAGTAGCATTCAAGGACGACAGTCAACCACAAACACACAGAGAAATGAAGAGCCACTTTAAAGATTAATAAAAGGCAAGATAAGACATCACAGACACAAGAGGGTTGACAATAGGGCTACCGCCTTGCCTTGGAACGGTCAGTGACAAAAAAGCCGCTGGGAGTTTAAACCAGGTTCTAGGGTGCACCAAACCTCACTCTTACTCTATTGTCATTCCAATAAACAGGACAGTGTAAATAAAGATATCACCACCAGTTTATAATTTCTATCAAACAAGGCAGCATAAATAGGCACTATAAGTGAAACACATAAATGGTCATGCAATATACAATAAAAAACTAAAGCATAGAAAGCCACACAGTAATGACTTGGCAGAAGCCAGAGCAACTAGAGAACAAACAGTTAAGGGTACATCAAGACAAGATTAAAGACAAACATAAGGATTTATGTAGACGTTATCATAGAGTCCACAATATGTCCGGTCATCGCACAATCAATGAGAAAAGCATAGTGGCGAACTGTAAATGGGTCAACCACTAAACATGCAATATGTTGCAAAATGATAGGGTCATAACGTCTTTTGATTAACCTTTTAACAAGTTTGATAAAGATTGTATGACGTGATTATGCAAAGTATCGTACGAAGCATCTTACGAAGTTTGTAAATCACCATAAAAGTCAAGTTGTGATAGTCCTTGTAGCAAAGGAGTTCTTAAATTACTTTTATATTTTAAAAGTAGATAGGGTTACGATAATAAAATGTTGCAATTTTTTTCGAAGTTTATGGTAACGGTAGCCTTGCTGGAGTAACTACATGTTTGGTTGTACAAATATTACGAATATTAAAGTCCTCAACATGACTACAAGCTCGAGAGAAATGAATAAGTTGAGAAATGTAGACCCCATAATAATTAGGGGAACATTACCATCTAAATGGGAATAATTAACATCAAAATTAAAATCATCTCTCTTGTCATAACTTTTACTAATTATTTCGCCATTTTCAATAGAGAGATGTAAATCAAGAAAAGAAGCGACAGTATTAGAAATGGTTGCTTTGTTGAGTTCCTTAGGATAGATATTATTAACCAGAAAAGAGAGGATTGTAAATGTTCAATATGTCCATAAACGGTAGTTCCATACATGACGAAAATATTATCTAATAGGAAAATGAGTGCTTCACAAACTTCTTGGCAAGTCCACATAGTGCAAACGTCTAAACTGCCGTTAGTAAACAACGCTTTGATATTATTACAGGCAAAAATGTAGTTTTTTCACCAACGAAAGTTTTTTGAATAAGAGCAATAAGCTTGTTTTTGATGTGGTGATGTGGTAAGGTTGTACTTAATGTAGATATAGTGTAAAGAAGTCATAAGTACTTATAGATGAAACTTGACGTTTATTACAAATTTTATCAAGAACGAATTTTTAATAGACCAAAATAAATTATTCCCAGAGTTATAAGTTTTAGCACAATATTGTTAAACTTGATCTTTAACGGCAGTAACACAAGAAGATTACAGTGTGGAGATGGTTTGCGGTGGTGCAGGCACTTAATTAGAAATAAATCGGGCCTTATGCGGATTATTATGTAATTTAGGAATCCAGTACAAAGTTGACAGTTTGTTTTGCTTTTCGTCTACTCCAGCCTTGAAAGTAGTGCACCGAGTGATATGTGTGGAAACAACATCATCCTCAGTAGATTGAACTGCAGGAAACGAATTAGTCCTACCGAGTTCCAGAGATAAAACATTGTCTAATGTAGACGTCAAACCATAATTACATTATTAGCTGCTTTATCAGCAGGAACTAAAACAAATTTATTATGAAATTCTTGAATTCCCGATTTTAAATTACGAAACATAAACCCAGGTCTCGGAGGAATTCAAGAGGGGTTATTATTATAATAAAAATTAATACGGGTATCTATAATTTTAAAAACGGAATTTTTCCAAGTAGAAAGAGAGTTTGGGTTCGCATGTTCTCTACGACACCATTTTATATTAAAATCCTCAATGGATTAGGCGATCTGAGCAAGACAAGCATACATAAAGTGGGGTTTGAAGTGGTCGCAGTTGTCTGTCGTCATAATGCTATTTTTTAACATTGTCATTTCAGAAATTGTTTTGTGACGTTGATAAAAGTGGCGATAAAGTAATTTCCGAAGCGGAATTCATCAGGGAGATGATGGAACTACCTGAAAAATCGTAAGTATAGTATATATCCAGGGTAATAAACTGACATTTTATCTGGGAGGTATACAGTACTGGTTCTAAACAGGAAACATGGGGTTATCTGCCCCTACTACACAAAACATCAACCGTCATATATGGCCTATCATGTGCTAAAAATGACGGAAAACATCATTCAAATAAATAAATAAATCCATGTATAAGCTCCGTCGCGGACCTATATCCTACAGCTTTAACGCAATGTAAGGTAATATGTTTATGAATCGCTGTCTATCAGCGTTATTTATATTTTAATTTTTATTCTAACATACGCGCAAAGTGTCACTTGAGGCAGATACGCTTCATCAATGCAACGGACCGTTTCATGAAACCATGTATTATACAAAGTAGTTACTGGACACGTTTGTAAACATTTCGCGAATATCATTCTGTTTACTGCTGTGTTCTGAAGCGGACACGTGTGAAATGGTGATGAATAGTAAAGATCACGAAATATCCTTTTGTAACTCTATGTACCACTGGGGGTAAACCTTGTATCAGCACCTTTTGTAACTCTATGTACCACTGGGGGTAAACCTGGTATCAGCACAAACCACTGGGGGTAAACCTGGTATCAGCACAAATGGTAACTCTATGTACCACTGGGGGTAAACCTGGTATCAGCACAAATGGATTCTCGATGAAACCCGGTCACGGTTGCGAACGACCTGTATTATATAGTTATGCGGCATACCCAATGCCATTGTATAATTTGTCTGACAGTGTCACGGATTTTTTACGACAATTACAGGGTTATCTAATGGAGGGAATCGTAGCTATTAGTAGGTTTGAGAGTTTGATCTTTTGCAGATTACTAACATTTAATTATATTTTATCAGTAATATATTTAAACACATGTAGAATAACGAAGAAAGTTGAACAATCAACATTGTATTTAAATATATGCAAGTAGGTTTAAAGTCAAAATGACACTGGACTAATAATAAATCGAAAGGCTTATTTAATGCTCAACCCGTGGCTAGAGAGCGTTAACGGTAGCAAGAAAGGCTTATTGAATGCTCAACCCGTGGCTAGAGAGCGTTAACGGTAGCAAGAAAGGCTTATTGAATGCTCAACCCGTGGCGGTAGCAAGAAAGGCTTATTGAATGCTCAACCCGTGGCTAGAGAGCGTTAACGGTAGCAAGAAAGGCTTATTGAATGCTCAACCCGTGGCTAGAGAGCGTTAACGGTAGCAAGAAAGGCTTATTGAATGCTCAACCCGTGGCTAGAGAGCTATAACGGTAGCAAGAATGTTTCACTACCGTTCATGAACTGCCTCAATCAAACCGAGATTGCAACATTTTTTTGTATTTATTTCCATTTTTTTCATTTCATGCTTTCTCCCTTTAACGAGTAAACCAGTGAATACAAACTTGTGGTATGTTGGCATTAACACTATTACTACTACTGCTACTACTACTACTACTAATAATAATAAAAAATAAATAATACTAATATCAATAACATGATGGGTATGACAGATATATGAATATTTAGTAGCATCACAATAGTCTTTAACACTAGTGTGTACTTAGACCAGCCTACACAAGCCGCATGAATTCATATATGGAAAGCCGTATTGACATTTATTAATAACACCATTTGAAACACTTCGTGTTTACAAAGGCAATACGACACCCCATGTTCATAGTTCTAAATCGTTCTCCAACTGAACAGTAGGCAGCTAGGTACATACGAATAAAAAAGCTTGTCTGCATCTTTTGTTGCGTAGACATTGTTGCTTTTTTATCATTTGATCTATGTTTCACGGGATTTCAATACATACGTACTTTATTATTGGATATGCTTTCTGAGTTTTTATAACATATTTAACAGTTGATATGCTTTCATAAGTTTTCATTAAATACACGATTATTAGATAAGGTTTCATTATTTAAGTATCTGCGCATGCGTATTGCTTATTTGAACGATGTCAATTCATATACAAATGTCAGGGACGCAGTGATACTTGTTTTGTGTCTAACATCGTCTTGTTAGTTACGGACTTATTTCCAGCCTATTGTATTTGTGGGGTGGGGTGGGGACAGGTATGGGCGGGTGAGGTATCCATGCTTTTCAAATTATATACCTGAGCTAATCGGTCATGTAACATGTTAGCAGTTAATAATCAAGCTTTCCATGCCTTTTCAATGATCATTTAGCGTTGGGAAATAGGTCCTTAAGATTTGTTGCCCCCATATTTTATTATCCAGTTTCGTTTTATTTTTTTATTATTGTATCAAAAGTTCATTTAAAATGGTTTGCTATTTAAAGTTTTCCGGTCAAGTTTTGTTTAATGAACATGTTTATGTTTATTTAAATGGAAATCAATACACAGCACTAGATATTAACAATTCACACACTGCAATATCCGTGAAAAGCGAGAATAAGATTTTATTTGATGACGTAAAAAACTTCGAACAGGTAAATTAATCCACAGGTAAATGTATTTATCAATTATTTGGCAATAGTTGTGCAGCTAAACAATTCAGATTTTCTTCATTTCCTCATGCAGTCACGCAGTGGTTAAAGTATTATCTACGTCACGGAAATAATACTTATTTTTACATACAACTTAGTAGCGGTTTTAAATATATTTTTCTCTCTGGGACTATCAAGTCATGTTCATATGATATTTAAGAGTTAAATTTGTTAATTGATAATACTACAAAAAGGGTGGCCATTCATCTTTAAGGGACACATGACTTAGCGTCTGGATTTATTTATCAAGTATCATTTTGAGATTTTATAAAAAATCAAGATTGTACGTGTGTCCCTTTAAATAGAGAATACATTGCCCCTTTTATGTACAGGTATAAAACTAATATCAACCCCTGCACCAGATAGGCGTTTTTTATGAAGCATATCGTTTGTGTGTTTGTTGTATGCCCGAGGTTATTTCGCTTAATTACGAAGTATGTCTGTTGTAAAAGTTTAGACGGATAACAAGTATTTACATTTTCATAAGTACATGATGTATAAGGCCTGCTGATACGTGATGTCATATAAACAATCAATAAACAAGCTATATGGCTTGTATATTACATCCTATTATGTTGTACTGATTTAATATGTGTACCGTTAAAGACCACCTAAGTTGTTATATTGCCTATATATTACATCATATCATGTTATACTAATGTAATATTGTATTGTTCAAAGAACGCGTACGTGGTTATTTGGCCTATATACTACATCATATCATGTTATACTAATGTAATATTGTATTGTTCAAAGAACGCGTACGTGGTTATTTGGCCTATATACTACATCATATCATGTTATACTAATGTAATATTGTATTGTTCAAAGAACGCGTACGTGGTTATTTGGCCTATATACTACATCATATCATGTTATACTAATGTAATATTGTATTGTTCAAAGAACGCGTACGTGGTTATTTGGCCTATATACTACATCATATCATGTTATACTAATGTAATATTGTCTTGTTCAAAGAACGCGTACGTGGTTATTTGGCCTATATACTACATCATATTATGTTATACTAATGTAATATTGTATTGTTCAAAGAACGCGTACGTGGTTATTTGGCCTATATACTACATCATATCATGTTATACTAATGTAATATTGTATTGTTCAAAGAACGCGTACGTGGTTATTTGGCCTATATACTACATCATATTATGTTATACTAATGTAATATTGTATTGTTCAAAGAACGCGTACGTGGTTATTTGGCTTATATACTACATCATATCATGTTATACTAATGTAATATTGTATTGTTCAAAGAACGCGTACGTGGTTATTTGGCCTATATATTACATCATATTATGTTATACTAATGTAATATTGTATTGTTCAACGAACGCGTACGTGGTTATTTGGCCTATATACTACATCATATTATGTTATACTAATGTAATATTGTATTGTTCAAAGAACGCGTACGTGGTTATTTGGCTTATGTACTACATCATATCATGTTATACTAATGTAATATTGTCTTGTTCAAAGAACGCGTACGTGGTTATTTGGCTTATGTACTACATCATATCATGTTATACTAATGTAATATTGTATTGTTCAAAGAACGCGTACGTGGTTATATGGCTTAAATACTACATCATATCATGTAGTATTGATTTCAAATGTTTAATGTTAGCGGATAATTATATAAATCGTCTCAAAATCCAAATTTGAACCTCTATTTGTTGGTTTGTCTTGTGTAAGGTCTCTCTGTTCTTTTGATGTAAGTATATTTCAAGTATGTAGAAGTTTTCTATATGGAAGACCCAGCAACTATCGATATAATACATCGCCCAAAACCTTTGCTTTGCTTCACAAACATTGCAAGACCAAAACGTTTTCGAAAGCAGCGAGTATACTACTACGTCGAATTTAAGCAGATTTCCTCTACGGTGGAGCAACACCGCGTGACCTGATGGTAGAGCGTCCGTCTTGCATGCTGTAGGTCGTGGGTTCAATTCCCGGCCTGGTCTTACAAAACGACTGAATACAAATGGTACTATATAGTCGCCCCATCGCTTGACGTTCAGCTTTTAAAGGGTAGTTTCTAGGACTGGTCGCCCCAGTGTCGGTATAATGTAACTGGGTGTGGCATCATGACATGTGTCTACGGCATGTGGTATCATGACATGTGTCTACGGCATGGTTTCGAGTGTGGTAGCACTATAAAGTTGAGCATTGCTACTAGTGTACTCAAGTCGCGATATGACTGAACTATTGTTAAACGCGACAGTTGTGTCTCTGGGTGGACCTTGTTTCGATAATTGAAAGAAACATGTTTAATTGAACAAAAAACATTCTCTGTTCTGATGTTCCATAGTATTTCATTGCAGCAACACACTGAAGAAACTGTTCAAACAGTTTGACGTGAATGGGGATGGGGTTCTTTCCCGAGAAGAAGCGCGGAAGCTTATTCTATCTTCGCCATGCGGTTACACGAAGGAAGTGGCTGATATGATCATTGCGCAGGTTGATACGAGTGGTGACGGACTCATTTCGTATGAAGAATTCGAGAAGGCATGCTAGACTATCCAATGCAATTAATACTGTCTATTCTGAACGACTTCAAAAACGCATATTGTATCATTTCCAGAATGTTGTCTCCGTTGAGGAAAAACAAATCAAATCAATCATTGTTTATGTAAATTGTATTTACAGAGCGAATCAACAAAAGAAATCATTTCATTCTAGTAAAAATAACCAAAATGAGGTCATTCATATCGCTAGCCCTCACTCTAGACAGCCACACGATATCGGCACAGTCAATGGCGAGTATGACCTCCGTTTTGACTCGTGCACCTTTAGAGTAGAAGAGCGGAGGCCCCTATACCGTAACGGATTATTGATTTTTTTCCGTACAAGTTGATTTGAATGATGGAAACGTTGATAACTAAGCTAAAATACATTTTAAAACAAAATGCCGAAAATAATGTGTATATGCGCTTTTAAAGTCGTTCAGTATATATACCAAATACAATAATGTGTCTGATTCATATAAAAACTTTTCCCAATAGAGATTTGAAAACAAAACACTCAAAAGGTTGTATACTAATTACTGTTGCGAATGGTATAATCCTAATGCACTTCTTTTCTTCTTTTTTTTACAAAACAGAAATGTTGGTATTAGTATGGTATTATACTAGAAATTGCTTTTTAGATTCATTTTTTTTTGTCAAATTTAAATAATAATGACAATCTTATTAAAAACCCACCAACAAAAAGAAGTTACAATATACTGTACTGAATCATCCGTTAGAGTTGTCTGTTTCTACTATTGTGGTAATCACATGTATCCATGTATGCAAGCATATTTCACAGAGAATCATTTATTAGCCTCCATTTATTGTTCTGCAATCATTTTCCCCAAACGCAATGTGTCCATGTAGATACACCTTCGGATATAATACATTATTATAGTCGACTGTATCATAAGTTATACATGGTACTGGCGTGGCCCACTTGTTATCACGTTAGTCTTGAAAGCGGCGGATCCGCGTTGAAGCTTCGCCGACGCCACTGAGTTTCGTCGGTGTGTTATTTCCGTAACTCTCGCTTTCATAATGGCACGTAAACTGAAAGGTTCCGTGTATCGGAGTAAATCCTAAGTAAATAATAAGTTTACCATATCAGTATATTCGTTAATAAAAGTTGGACAGGTTCCCGGATTCCTATATCCGTGCCCTCTCTCCGAGGCGGTTCTATATAACCTATACTATGTTGATGAGTCGTTAAACAACATATAGCAACGACTAGTATTTACATGCCGGGGAACTAACGCGAACCTATTGCAACTATATACGAATAAATAGTGTCTCGTCGAACCCTCGGGATGAAATAGATCTGTGTAGGTATAAGGGCGACTTGACCTATTTAAACACGTAATTGATAAATGCATGCGAAACTGACATCAATAAGACAATTGCGCACCTATTACCATGGTTACTCTAATTATATATAGTATAGTTCTACATGTTATACAAAAATAAATATATTACTTGTCAGCACGACTTTTGTTCCTTAATTGTTTTCCAACACACAACAATAGCATGCTATCTTGTGCAGAGAATACGTTAAGACCTAGATATATAACAGACACGCACAAAAAAGGTCAACTAAATAAGACCATTTGGGTAATACATGAACAGAACATAGATATAGATTGTAAAGCATAAATTGCATGTTTAAAAAAAAGGACGTGAAACTGTGTAGAGTGTTTTGTTACCCGTATACGTTTTTCAAGACGCGAGAGGTAGGTACTTCATAATTATTTAGCCGATATCTTTAATTCAGGTTTCAATACTATAATATATTACCAATGTACGTGGCATGCGCCATTAAGCACAAACTCCTGTCCGAGCCCTGCCTATCGACAGGTGTAAGCAATCCTTGGCCAAGCCGAACACCTTCAGTAACGGCCACAGAGTTATACTTACTATAGACAGAGTATGCGGCAGACATTCCGGCGAGGGTTTTGAAGATATTACGCAATGTCTGCATCATAACACACTAAAAGAGAAAGATGTCCACTCACCTTACGAATACAGCTGACACCAATAAAGGAAAGACAGACAGAAAAAAACACCGTCAAACACGATAAATGGAAATTATTAGGTGTATTCATGAGGCGGAGCTAAGTTTGTCATGTGGTTTGACGATAACATGATAAACTATCAAGACATAGTAACCGTTTCAAAATAAATTTAATTCATATATAATGTTCTATATGATAAGGATGCTAAAGCTGTCCCTACTCCAGAAACTATATATTAAAAAAATAAACTGTTCCTGAATATGTTTGCATGCAGCTAAAGCTACAAAGTCTCTGTATCAATCGATTTCTTCTTTGTAGGCGTGTCTTTATTTGTAACTGCATGTCCACCAGCTCATGTCAAAATATCGGGTATGTAAGCGAGACATCATTTATTGTATAGACATCGACCAGTGCAAATCGTACATGTTCACTGGTAACATTATGATCTACAGAAGAAAGAAAAACCTCTTTCGGGACTCGAACACAAGACCTTCTGATTTAAAGCCAAGTGTCCTATCCACTGAATTCTTGAGTAAATGGTATACAAACAACCATTTATTATGAGGCAAAATAACTTAACATATTTGAACGCAAGATGAATCCACAAATATATAGTCTATCTTGTCGGACGTGTAAATTAACATTGCCTGGTGTAATACTACATGTTATCAATATGAAACGAATATTCCGCCTCAAAACAACCATATCTCGACTTGTTATGTAGCGCTTGATGAGTTTGTGTGTGCGCTAGTTATTACGTAATGCCTATTTAGTGTTAATAACGCTAGAATACACCAATAAATAGCTATGGTCTAGTGATTAAACGTACGGCCATCAACATTTAAAATCGTAACGGCTGTGGTTCAAATCGGGGCAAGTACTTTATCACATAAATATTTATCGATGTTACCTGTATGAAGGCTAAATAAAAATGTGAGATTTTACGCATTGATTTCTGCCTTATATACCAACTATTGGGGTGTTCGTCGATGTGGAAATACTTCACACGTGACTCATTCATATTCATGAGTTATTACCAGTCAAAATAGAGACTCTGTAGCTTTAAGGACTTCTTCAACATTTGCAGAAGCAAGCTCTTTGTGCAACCAACATTGTATTATTATAACACATACATCTACTCAGTGCTACCATTGAATTATAACAGAGTAATCCAATTCCAAATTGTCGGAACCAATCAGATTTATTCCGTAGTAGTTTTGTATAATATTTTTTGAAATATCGTAACATTGTATGGTTTAAAAAAAAGGCTTATATAAGGCTCGAACCCTGAACATTCGGTTCGGTAGACACAAAGGCGCGGTTGGTTTGTTGCGGTATTAAATAGTATATAGCAAATGCCACGATCTGCAATCTGATTGGTTCCGATAATTTTGCATGTCAGCGATCTCATAATCCCCCAACTCTTAATAAATAAGTTTAATTGATGAGTATAATAACAATAATAATAACTTTATTTCAAGAAGGTTACATATTAAGACAAAACATTTACAAAAAATACAAGTCTTTTTTACAATATGGCCATTTATAAAACTACAAAATGTAACAATAAATGCATATAGTGAAAGATGCCTCATTATATAACTTCAACCAGACAGACACCTTTATTATACTTGTAAAGTAAGGTTACAAAATACAGTGGAGTTTCATTCTTTCATTACAAGAAAGGCTTTGTATTTAATCTTAAATGTAATTAAAGAATGTCAACGGGAATCATGTTCCAAACTATCATTCCTGAATATCCAAAAGTACGTTTAAGAATATTTGTTCTAGGTTTTATATGAGCTATATCCTGCCTAGCAGCAGATCTTGTTATAATTTGCATTTGTAGAGACGGTTATTAAATTGGTATATTTGTTATGTAATCTAGAGTTAAATTGTAAAGTGATTTATAAATCATATATCCTATGTGGTAATCACATCTGCGTTGAAAGGTAAGCCACTGGAGTTCCCTAAACATTAGTTTAGACGGTGTTTTTATAGGTTTCGCGAGAATGATTCGTGCGGCCCTCTTTTTGATTTTAAGTATTCTATTAATAGAGAATGTATTTGTTTGGCTCAGTGTTATACAAACATAATCAAAAGTAGACATAATATAAGAGTTATAGAAAAGTTTCTTCATTTCTTCATTTCACAGGTTAAGTAGTAAGAAATCCTTTTCAATAGATTATTTTTGACACAAGTTTATTGCATGTTTTAGATATATACTCGGTAAAAAAAGTTTTGGACCAGGGTATATAAAGTCATATAAAAATAAAACTAGTGGACAGAATTTAAGTATCTTTTTTTAGTAACCAAGGTCTACCCTACCCGGTTAATTTGGTACCAGAAACATGAAATTCAAAACAAAATTTGCTTTTAAAAAAATATCGCGAACACACAAAGGGTCTGTAAAAAATGTTGCAAAGTCTATAAAAAGTAACAGTTACGGACACATTCGAGTAACCAATAAAAAGATTATTATTTTTTCGCAAACTTTCATTGTAAACGATAATTATTGTTGATTGTTGATCTATTGGGAATTATCAACTGAGATAATAAGGGTTATGGTCGAATGTCATGGTTCAGCGATCATTGTACGGGTTCGAACACTGCCATGGTCCAAAACTTTTTTTATAGAGTTTATGAATTTTCCACAATAATGGTTCATCAAAGTTGATGCCTGATAACTTTTGTACTTTTAAATTTTGAATAATGTATTTTAAGCAACAGTTCTGCACATCTTGCTAAATTTTTGTTTGAGCCAAGTATCATACACGTTGACTTTATGGGATTAATAACCATATTATTCATCGTACACCAAACATTAACATTTTTTTTAATTGGCTTGCATTTAGTTTGGATACACGATACTTATTGTAGTAAGTGCATACAGTGTTGTGTCGTCTGCATACATATCTTCATTGGTTTGTTCAGTATACAAGGGACTGTCATTAACATATAACAAAAGAGTAGAGGACCTAAGATTGAACCTTGAGGTACCCCGGAAATAACAGGAATGGCATTTGAAATTGAGTCGCCAAACTTAACTACTTGACTTCTGTTTGAAAGATATGACTCAAATACTTTCATTGATGTTTCTGAAAACTGATACCGTTTTAATTTTAGAAAAACGATTTCATGATCGACCAAAGGCTTTATACAAAGATCTAAGAAAAATGTGTCTGCAAGATTTCCTGAATTTATTTCCTTGAGCCAATTATCAATAATGTATATAAGTGCCGTTTATATACACAAACGACTTAGTATACACACGACTTAGTATACACACGACTTAGATTATCCGATTTTTATTGATCAATAGACATACATCCATCTTGTTTTTGTTTATTATATAAATGGCACCGTTGACTAAATGAAACTATTTAAAGACACTAACCGGCCAAATAACGACAAAATTACATTAAGAAATAGTTTATCCAAACCCCATCCAGGTGTTTAGGTCATAAAATAATGTATATATGCCGATCAAAAGTACATGTTTATTCGCGGGTACTTAATACCCGAGATTGTATATGCATAAAATAAATTATGAGTTGGTAACTCTTAAATCAACGTTCCCGTTTTGAGTTTTGGCTTAAAGCCGTTTATACTGTGTATATAGGATTTTCAAAATATGTCAGTTACATTATATAACTCGTCGTCAGTAGGTTTATAAATGGTATACATATGTTTATAAATGGTATACATATGTTTATAAATGGTATACGTAGGTTTATAAATGGTATATGTATGTTTATAAATGGTATACATATGTTTATAAATGGTATACGTATGTTTATAAATATACGTATGTTTATAAATGGTATAAACGGTATACGTATGTTTATGAATGGTATACGTATGTTTATGAATGGTATATATATGTTTAGAAATGGTATACATATGTTTATGAATGGTATACGTATGTTTAGAAATGGTATACATATAGAGAATATTATGTCAGTGCCTTTTACTATCAAGTTTATTAGGCGAGGCTTGGAAAACGAAGAATGGCGAGGCTGTGCCGAGCCATTCTTCGTTTTCGTGCCGAGCCTAATAAACTATTTATCATGTAGATTATCCACATTTTCTGTTTGAATTACTATTATTACCTATTTCTCAGAATATTACGCTTATCGAGGACGCCGCTATGTTGTTGTTTTTTGTTTGTTTTATGACGTCAGGCAACGTTACGTGCATGACGTCAGATAACGTTACGTACAATAAACGTCGAGGGATTCCGCATTGATTTGCTCTATTGGGAAGTGCCAAATAAAGCAAAATTTAATAGGTCACCCCTTTATTGGGCAGAAAAGTGCACATCTGCATGATAAATGTTTATAAATGGTATACGTATGTTTATGAATGGTATACATATGTTTATAAATGGTATACGTATGTTTATGAATGGTATACATATGTTTATGAATGGTATACATATGTTTAGAAATGGTGTACATATGTTTAAAAATGGTATACATATGTTTAGAAATGGTGTACATATATTTAGAAATGGTTTACATCTAGTGTAAACATTGCCTGTTAATAGCGGATATTTGAAGTTCCATATACACATTCAGGCTTTATTCGAGTAAAAGGAAAATTCCCTTGACGTAAAGGATTCAGTTAAAAAAAATATGTTTTTAATTTGTTACGTTTTGTATTGACTAATGCCACATGGTACACGGGTACACGGTGTTATATCGCATATATCATGTGTCAAGATATGATTGTCTTGAAACGCTCGATCGCTCGCACGCACGCAAGCACGCACACACACACGCACACACATACACGAGCCAAACGGAAGTTATATTACGTTGATCTACTACTACTACTACTACTACTATTAATAATAATAATAAAGCCTTTATTTAACTATTCCTAATATATTGACAAACATCATTAAGCATCTATAATTAATTTAACAGATAATTAGTTTAATAGTCAGATAATTAGTTTAACAGTCAGATAATTAGTTTAACAGTCAGATAATTAGTTTAACAGTCCGAGTATTTAAGCAGAAAATTACTGATATGCATACATATTATTCCACGTCCGATTACATAGAACAAAAAGAAGACGAACCTTATTACATATATTATCTGCATATACATCATTTAATTTTATTTGTTTTTTTTTGAGAGAGAAGGAACCTTATTGCTTTTGGGTTAAAATGTCGCCAACATACGCATTCCGCGCTCTGACTTTCCCATGGATATTGCGCTTGATGAGAGGAGGAACCTAGTGCCTTTGGGGTCAGAAGGTCAAGGTTGACTTTACCTCATATAGACATACGCGTGTGCATTGCACTTGATGAGAGGAAGAACTCAATTGCGTTTTGGTCAGTAGATGTCAAGGTCACCATGACGTCATATAAACATACATATTCCACGCGATAGCTCCGAAAGTATAAGACCCATGCTCAAGAAATGCATAGGTACATTCCCATGGCGATAGAGGAAAAATCCTATTGCTTTGGGGTCAATGACGTACTTGGCCTGGATAGCGTTTCACTAGCCTAATAAATTGGCTCCTATGCAGTTTTTTGTTTTATTATTCTGACGTTCTATGTAACTGCATATACGCCTAATTTCCTTTGCAAAAAACCCGACTGGAAAAAACGCTCGAACACCCATGTGACTTTCGAACGAAATTGAGCAGCTTATCAGACTCCTGTGCGTAAACCATGATGATAATCTAACAAAATAATAAGTTATTTACCATTTACTTTCGGTTTTATTTTTTTCCGAAGCATATTTTACATAATATATCGGTTTTTCGTAGATCGCTATACATATGTGTATTGACAATATATTGACAAGTGCGCGTTTCTCCCAACGTTGCATGGGCATAAGTACACATTTTCCACTGTGGACAACGTGTCACGAAACTACGTTGTGTATAATTTACCTAGTATAAAGTTTTCAAGTCTTAGGTTAACAAACGGTAATGGGCGAAGGGTGCCGGGATTTTTATTATAAGTTACCCCTTCAGACATTCTCCTAAAATAAAAATTAAAAAATCTCGCTTGTTTTGTAGCCTGATCTGGGGGAAAAAGCACCTAACCGTAGACCTACTGTATGTCCATGACCTAACTTAAGCTTGTTTATTTTGTTTTGTTTTGTTCATTTCATTTAGTGTGTAGGGGGTGGGGTGAGTTTACGGGTGTGGATTCAGGGGGCGACCCAAATATGGAAATTTTATATTAAACAAGAGCTGTAGGAGAACAGCGCAGCTCGACTATTCAGAGAATAATAAATGGTATAGCCAGTATATACCATCAGAAAACAAGGCTAAAACAATGTGATGGTGGGTTGGGGGTGGGGGTGGAGGTGGGGTGGGTATAGAAACTCTGGCCGATATAAACAAATATTGTTAGAATCTCATAAAAAGTATAGTAACATTTGCGGCAGGGTGTGACATTTTATTTATTTTTATAAGTTTTAATCCAAAGTTGCTGTCATTTAAAAAAAAAGTGTGGTCGAAAGGCAACTCGGGGAGGGAGGGGATATCTGGCGATTTTTTTATTGTGGCCTCATTTCAGGTTTTTTTTTTATTGATATTTCCTCTGTGTATCTGAATTTAATCTAAATTGCTTTATATGTAAATGATTGCGTTCAAATTAAAATTTTAATATCCAATAATGGAAGATAAAATGAAAACAATTTCCCGCCCCCTGTCCTTCTTGTGAGGGGAGCCCATAAACCAATGGGGGGGCAGGACGGGGGCGCATAATTGATATAGTTGTATATTTGATAAAACAAAACAACACAGAAATATGTAAAAAAAAACAAAAAAACATTCGGGTGGTGGTGGGATGGTTGCGGGGCGAAACATATTGATAAACTGATAAAACAAAACAACACAGATATATGCAAAAACAAACAAAAAACAACAACATTCGGATGGTAGTGATGATGGTGTGTTGGGATGGTTGGGTGTGGGGTGTGTGGGCGTAAAAAAATTTGACCAAAACAACACAGAAATGTAAAAAAAGTTTCCAGTGTGGGTAGAGGTGGGGGGGGGGGGGGGGGGGGTGGTGGTGGTGGGGGGGGGGTGTGCGTAATGGTTGGGGGGGGGGGGGGGGGGCAATATAGCTTTATGTGTAAGATTTGACCAAAACAACACAGAAATATGTAAAAAATATATATATATATATCGAGTGGAAATATAACATTTTTAAAAGAGCCGTAACTCCGCCGTTACTGGTCCGATCTGGTTGGTTTTCGAACTTGGCCAGTAGAGATAATAAAATTTACCAAAGCAATACAGAAATATAAAAAAATATATAGTTTAGAGTCTGGGGTGTGTGGGGGGTGGGGGCGGGGTGGTAGGGGGTGCGGGGGCATAGCAATATGTGTAAGAATTGACCAAAACAACAAAGAAATATGAAGAAAAAAAATAGAGATTCGAGTCGGTGGGGCGTGGGGAGGAGGGTGGTGGGGGCGGGGCAACATAGCTATACGTGTAAGAATTGACCAGAACAATACAGAAATATGTAAAAAAAATAAACAAATTGAGTTTCGAGTGTGGGTGAGGGGAGGCCCTGGGGTGTTGGAAGGCGGGCGCGGGGGTGGGGGCAACATAGCTACATTTGTAAGAATTGACCAAAACAACACAAACATATGTAAAAAAAAAATGAGTTTCGAGTGGGGGGAGGGTGGAGATGGGGGTGGGGGCAACATAGCTATATGTGTAAAAATTGACCAAAACAACAGAAATATGTAAAAAAAAAAAAAAAAAAAAAAATGTGGGAGGGGGAGAGGGGTGTGTGGGTGAAGTACAATATGATGCATAATGATATAAGATCCCAAACCAAAATTATAACTATATATACCACAGCTTACATGCAAACCTAGATCTGCCTTTAATGCACATTTTAATGGGCCGGTCACAATTTGGATTCCATGGGAGCCCAGAATTTGCGGAAGACAACATTACTTAAGCAACCCTTTACAACATACTATAAGGAAACCAATTCCCAAATTTAGTTGAGCTAGGATGGGACATTTTGCTTTATAAAAAGAAATCGTTGTGTGTTTGGTGGACCTGAACATGGTGATTTTGTTTACGAAAACAATAACTGTCACTAGTATTCAAACTCCCCGATCCACGCCCCAACCCCCACCCCCAGGGTTTATGGGATGACGAGTTGTCCGTTGTCAGTTGTCCGTCGCCCGTCGTCATCCGCTAACTTTTGCCTTGTGAACACTCTTTGCAACTTCATTATTATTATTCGGATCTTTACCAAACTGCTAATTTCATATATTTTATATTCTCTTTGTTACGATTTTAAGAATGAGGAAGAGTCTTGTAGAATAATAAACGACTAAAACAATTATTTTAACAATACTATAAATATAACAAAAATATTACTTTTAAATCGGCATGAAATATGTGTAGTTAAACACACTACACAATGTCTTTACGATTGTAGCAATAAACGGTTCTATTCTATTATATCGACGGTGCACTGTAGGTTGCGTATGGTGAAGTAATATGCGCAAGGAACTCTGAGTAAGAATTTCAAACAAGATGGCGATACCCTTCGATAATTCGGAAATGTGTCAATATATTCGTGATAAATTTGGATAATCTGAGATATTTCATCGTGGCAGGTAAATTTTGAAACACCAATCGACTCAAAAAAAAATCTTCTTTCAAATCCTGGTGCATATATAATATTCAAACAATGCTGTTTAAAAGCGTGAAACCTTCCCAACAGATTCCGTTGGGAAAGTCCAGTCGTAAAATGTGCAATAATCAATACACGTTGATGCTCGCCAATACGAAAAATTTCAAAAGAGCATTTAACGTTGTTTGTTTTTTTAGTGTTTTTTATGCCCCCAAAGGGGTGGCATATAGTAGACGCACTGTCTGTCCGTTCGTCCCTGTTCGTCCCCGTTCGTCTGTACAATTGTGTCCGCTTCATAACTCTGACAATAATGGACGGATTTTCAAATAACTTCGCACAATTGCTCACCACAACAAGACGACGTGTCGCGCACAAAATCCAGGTCCGTGGCTCCAAGGTCAAGGTCACACTTTAGAGGTCAAGGGTCAAAACAAAGTGCTTTCGTGTCCGGTTAATAACTCTGATAATCATGGACTGATTTTCAAATAACCTTGGCACAGTTGCTCACCACAACTAGACGACGTGTCGTGCACCAGAACCCAGATCCGTGGCTTAAAGGTCAAGGTCACATTTAGAGGTCAAAAGTCAAATTGTGTCCAGTCAGTAACTCTGGCATTCCTGGACGGAATGTTCATATAACTATGGCACCAAGTGCTCGAGCACTAACCAGACGACCTTGTCGCGCACAAAATCCCAGGTCCGTCGCTCCAGGGTCAAGGTCACACTTAGAGGTCAAAGGTCAAATCATGTCCGGTCAATAACTGGCATTTCTTGACAGATTTTGAATTAACTTGGCACAAGTGCTCACCACAACAACATGATGTGTCGCGCACAAAATTCAGGTCCGTGGGCTTCAAGGTCAAGGTCACATATTGGTCAAAGGTCAAATCGTGTCCGGTCAATACTCTGGCATTCCTGGATGGATTTTCAAATAACTTGTTTTAATTTTTTTTTTTTTTTTCATTTTATTTCATAATTTTTTGTGATTTTTTTTGTGATTTTCCTTTTTTATTATTATTATTTTTTTGATTTTTTTTTGATTTTTTTTTTTTTAATTGAATTATTTTTTGATTTTTTTTTAATACCGAGCAGGAGCTCGGCCGGCACAGCCGGCCGACGATGATCGGCTAATGGTAACACATGTGCAAATGTTGAAATCGTACCTGGCTGGGGCAAAAAAAACTGTGTCGCACCGGAAGCGCCGCCATTGATGAAATTGTGTTCGGCAATTTCGGATTTTTCCTCAAATCATCAAGGGATCAGTCTGTTTCACTTGGACGATTGTCTCTTTTCGTAATTTGGAGTATTCGTACTAGTTCGGCTAATCCCGTCGCAAGTAGTTACGAATGAAGCGATATTCATTAAAAGAATGCTTATCATTAGAAGTTGTTTTATTATTTGTTATTGGTTGTCAAAAATTAAACTAAATTCAAAAATTCAAAAATTCAAAATTCAAAATTTCAAATTCAAAAATTCAAAATTTCAAAATTACAAAAAATTTCAATTTCCAAAAAATTTTAAAAATTCAAAATTCCAAAAATTTTAAAATACAAAAATTTCCGAGGCGATATCAGGTCGAGAAATAGAGTTTAATAACCAGTGTTTTTGAGATACGGGAAATATCTCCCGAGGTAGAGAGAAATGGCCCGATATAAGAAACGAGTGCGGAGTTATTAAACTCTATTCATCGACCTGATATTAAACTATATATTAATTAATTTAAAATGATTTTATTAACATTTCTAATGATTAATTGCCTTTTTACACCAGGGAGATATTTCCCAGTAGAGCAACACGAGTAGATATAACTTTTATATAGCCAGTATTTCCTATACAAATCACAAACAAATATGTAATATATACACATATCGACCTCACTAAAAGGCAATAATTTTATAATATTGCTGATAACAGGGTTGACATGGAGGAGTTAGTCCAAATTTACCACAGTCCTGACATGACCAAACTTTAATACGAGAGGGAAATGATAAATGGTCAAGGGTGGGCCACAGCTTGTGAGATTGAAACTGTGTGTACCATTTTAGGCTAGAACATCAATGTAACATGAGTTTGGTGTAGAGCAATATCACATGTATTCGTTTTCAACCAATGAAGGAGAATTGTCATGTACAACCATTGACTTGCTTTTGAACAATAAACAGTTTCAAGTTCTAATGACGCTGATAGTAGTAAAAAGTAAAATGCGAATATCACCCACCCGAAAACACGCATGGCAACAAGAGCAAACATCATTCAGAAAATTATATTAGTTCACCATATACTGAACCAAAATAAGGACTCAAATTCCAACTCTTATAATATGAATAAGGCACTGCCTCATGGCGAGCGTCGGTTTAAGTAAATAGAAATGGTTGCATTGTGTGTAATATTACTGTGATACTGTAATACCTTATAACATAGGGATTTTCTAAACCCAACTCAATTGCTACCGTTCTAAAGGACACACAAAAACGCAACCCACTACTATTCACATACAAACTTTGCTATCATCACATAAAAAAAATAATTCAACAAATTATTTAAGCATAACTATTCGAAATCGAAATGGGGATCTAGACATTATACTTTATTACTTCCAAATCAAACCGAGGAGCGCTGTGGTCTAGTGGTAGAGCGTTGGACCCATGATGTAAAGGTCGTGAGTTCGATTCCCGCCATTGCGTTGTGTCCCTGAGCAAGACACTTTATCTGCATTGCTTAGTAACTGGTTCTACCCAGGAAGATATCGAGAGTGATTCAAATACGTTCATAGAGCTTTCGTTACAATCGATGTAAAATTAATAAGTTTAAACTAAATCAAACCAAGCACTGCAGTGTGATTTCCATTGTAATGTTGGCAGGGCTTTTACCCACTAAAAAAGTGTGAAGACTCCCGACCCTAGCCTGGTCATTTTGGTGGAGAAAAAAATGCGCGAAAACTGCCTAATTTGTGAAGAAAGTATTGAATACATGCATTGTTTTTGTGGGAGCAGGATAAAATGAAACATTTTAGATAAACTTTCTTCTATGAACATATCCAGAACAAAACAATATTGAACAATTTAAGTGGTGGAAATGCCAAAATAAATAAAATAATAATAAAAAAATAATTAATAATAATAATTGTGAAGCAAATCGGTCACAATTGTCAAAAAAATGACTTAAATAGTGAGTAAGTGTCAGGTGAACTTGAATAAGCATGATCAGTATAATTATGTATGCATACTTTTTTTATGAGACTTCTCAGGATGATCCAATCTATTCCTATTTCCTAAATGTAAATGCCTTCACTTAGCAGCAATGATCAGGTAGGAAGGAGTAGGAATGAATTGTTTCATGTGATACTGAATGTTGCGTTGTAAACCTTATCGCCTCTCACCGCTGCAGGTTCGAATCCCACTGGGAGCTCGACTTGTGAGGATGTGTCGATCCTTACGGATGGCGGGAGGTGTATAGTACTGGTTCTATAGTACTGGTTCTACCCAGGGCGAGTGGGTGGTCTGCCTCCACCACCCAAAAATCCACCGTCATATATAGGGGGTCCCAAAGGGGTTTTGCGTGAAAACGTGATTGGGGTGTTTTTAAAAACGTGAAACGTGAAACAATATTTTTGCGTGACTGCGTGAAAATTATATCAGCGTGATCCGTGATTTTGGTCTTGGTAAAACGTGATCGCTTGATATGGTGACGTGAAACGTGAATGTTTTGTCCTTTTCAATCTTTTTAGTGTCCCTCCTCCTCCCCCGAGTCTCCCTCGAGAGCTGAACTTTCGTACTTGCACGAACATCTGGCACGGGGAATCCCCGGGGACACTACAATCAGCCGAGTCGTGTATCAGATACAGTATAGACAGTATAGACTGGTAGTATGCCGACAGTTTCACTGACATAGCTCACTACATTACAAGTAGCTCATTCACATTTAACGTGAAATGTGAAAGTTCTGCTATTTTCACGTGAAGACGTGATCCTTGTTTTTATTTTACGTGATCACGTGAACACCCCCTCCCCCCCCCCCCCCCCCCACCCTTTAAGACCCACTATATAACCGTACATGTGTTGAAAAACCCACTATATAACCGTACATGTTTTGAAAATGATGTAAAACACCATACAAACAAACAAACAAATCATTGATGATGTGTCATTTGAACTAATCAGTTCGTTTAATACCTTGTTCCCAAGTTACCACTCTCTACATACCCTCTTGAAATTAAAATTGCATCGAACGTCACTGACTGACGTAATCAGCATTGAAAATTGTCATAATGGTGACGTACAATTACGTCTACAGTACAGTAGGTGCCAAAGAACAAAAAAGGTTTACGTTTGTGCTTTCAAGTAAAAGAAAGGATATTTCACTTACCGCCTTTGGTTTCGCATAAACAATTTAAGGATAAAAAGGTAGGCGAATAATTATTATTGCATATAAATATTGTTTCAGGTGAATTTTTATATTAATAAGTGTAATTGAGACTTAAATGGCGCAGTGGGTCGTTAAATACAATTTGAACAAAAAGCAATTACACAGTTCACACAATCTCAGACATTTATTACTATTAGGTAGGATGGTCAGCGCTTAGCCAGCTTTCTTAGTCCTTTTGTCATATTGTATTTTCAATGAAATTGGACTGCTTTCAAGTATGTAGATCAAATATAAAAAAAAATAGATCTAGTAAAACTAACTTACATATTGACGCAATCACTTTTATTTAAACATAATCAAGCATTAATTCGTTGATTTTGTTGTTGCTGGACAGTGGCAAGCGTCGTTTTAAGTTAATAGACAAGAGCGATTAAATAATGTGTGCAATACTCATACTGTTATGCCTTACAGTGTACATCAGTGGAGTTTTCTAAACTCAGTGCAAAATCAAAACATCTGCTCGAGTGCTTCTACATCAAATTTGATTCATATTTTGGATTGTTTTTACATTTGTTGGTGTTTCTAAATGAATCATTTTAACTTATACTTTTACTGCAATCAAAGACTGGTTATAGTTTTGCCCTTCACAAAGGTAGTACCTAGTACTGTGAGTGTAATGCCAGTGATGGTTCTTGATTGGAAAATAAAAGTTATTCTATTCTATTCTATTTTAAGCCAGAGAACCAGGCTATTATATTCTATCATTATTTTTTTAAATAATAAATATTGACGCATTCACTTTTATTTAAACGTAAGCAATCATTAAATCGTGGATTTTGTTGTTTTTGAACAAATTAGATTGTAAAAAATAAATAAAATAAATATGTTGAATCAGGGAGTAAGTACAATTATATACTTACTCACTGGTTGAATGAGTCAGCGAAAACACTGAATAGAATAGAATCGAAAACAAACTTAAATTACATGTATGTTATATTCAATGCACAAGACCTCGCTTCGCTCGGTGAAATTAGCTGTATAACGTCGCTTCGCTCGATGTAATCTCGGTGTAATTAGCTTTATTTTCCTCTGATTAACACCTCGCTCCGCTCGGCGTTCATGTGAGGTAATAACGACGTGCTAGAAATACGATTCACCTGCACGGTGCACCGTTTTACTTGCACGATGCAACTTTACGGGCAGGTAACTCTAGCGGTTTGACGAAGATTTTTATTGCCTTAGTATGGCAATTTCAGAAAATCAACAACGCGTTAACCGTAAGGCGAGCTTACGCTCGCGATAACCAATGACATCCAATCTTTATGTAGGAAACTAGGAATCAAAACCTCTAGAAAACGAAACACAGTCAGAATCAAAGAAAAGGGAAAAGAGAAATAAACGGGAAAAAAAGTATATTATCAAAACATATCAAATAAATGACATACCAGAAGCTGCACCATTACAGAAAGATGAAAAATTCAACCTTGCTATGGATGCTATACTTGCCTTTGAAATAGAACAGATGTCGTACGTTTTTTTCTAAATGCGAAATTTGTCTAGAAAGAAGAAATGAATTGAAAATGTTCAATGACACTGTTTGTAGTAGCTGCCAAAAAGATATGTCAGATAGAAAATAATTCTCTCTGGAAAACAATATAAACCCAGGAAAGGTGCCTCTTGAGTTGAAAGAGTAAAAATAAGATAATTTTCAAAATTTGGTTTTAAAAAAAATCACACCGTAAATACCTTAACTTTTACAATAAACTTGGTTGAACATCTATGATAAAGAGAAGCGTGTCCATGGTCGAATGGTTAACGACGTTGCATTCTAAACCTTCACCTCTCATCGCTGCGGGTTCGAATTCCACTGGGAGCTCGATTTGTAAGTGAGGAAGTGTCGATTCTTACGGATGACGGGAGGTTTACAGTACTGGTTCTACCCAGGAAAAGTGGGTGGATGCCTCCAACACAAAAAAAAATCGACCGTCATACGAGTATATAACCTTACATGTGTTGAACATGACGTAAAACACCATACAAACAAACAAACTATGATAAAGATCGAGTTTGAGTTTACCACCTACCACAATTTAGAGGTGTGTCAAATGCCTAGGCCATTGCTTGGTCAGCTGATTTTGATGATCGAAATTATGAATAGTCAATTAATTTACTCAAATGTTGATTGACAAGAAACATAAGATAGGTTAGTATTTTATCACAACAATATAGACTAATTATTAAGAGTAAAATATCTGGTTTACAAGTTAAATTTTAAATGCGATCCGATATATCATGTAAGTATTAATTTTAAGAGCTCTGCTCGTTCTTAGGCAGTGCCTAAAATTCATATTATTATTTTATTTTTTTTAATATAGATATATATATAAACATATATAATGCGCAAAGTAAGAATATGGACAATTCCGGAATTGCTCTGCGCAAAGTAAGAATTCTTAAAATGCGCGGCATTATCGGAATTCTCAAAATGCGCGGTTCAATTCCGGAATAGTCCGTGCGCAAAGTAGGAAGTGGGACAAAGTAAGAATATGTTCGTTATCGTCAGTGCGCAAAGTAGGAAATGGAACAAAGTAGGAATATTTTCGTTAATCATATTTGCGAGTATACAATTTGATTTTCGTTTGCTTCATTCAAATAGTCAACATATCAGCAGTATATTAGTATAAGAAATTCTAAAGTAAAATAGCTATTTAATCCAGAAAATATGATGCATACGTCAGTAGGTAAAGCTAAACAATTTTATTTTGAATCATGTGTACGTATAGTTAAAATCACTAGCATACTGTGATTTAGTTTGCTAAATGCGTTTGACAAAAGAGCATACAAATACTTAAATGTGTGTGTTTATTTTAAGCCGACAACCGTGGGTGTTCTTACATACCGATTAGGATATCCGCGTTTTACATTCCGGATAGAAAGTATTTTCTTGCATTCGGGATAAGGCTTTCCGCGTTTTACGTTGAACTGAATTGGGTTTTAAGGCGCACCAACACATGATAGGTTATATGACGCCTAACAGGAATGAAAATGCCAGGCTCATCCTCCACTTACATCAAGATAAAATATGTAGAATGGGCCTAGAACCTTCTTACCTGCAGAACTGCAGAGTTGCTGCCATTTACGATGGACCACGTTTCCACGTTTGCGTACGCGGTGTCATGACCTTGAATGAACGTGATAAAAAAATAAAAATAAAATAATATGAATGGGGGTGGGGTGGGGTGGGGGGTCCTACCTCTGCATGTGATGGTGTGTTTGCATTGGTTGTATTCTACCCCGGCAACCTCACGGGGATCCGCGTATTACACGGTGGATGGATGCAAGAATATTCATAATCGCTAAATATTAAATTAATAACTAACTCAGAACACAATAATAACTAACGTCGCGACGTAATAACTAACGTTGCGACGTTGAGTGATGGCGTCAGTAAACTGACTTAAAATGTAATAAATAGATTGTTTAATTGAATTGGGTTTTAAGGCGCACCAACACATGAAAGGTTATATGGCGCCTAACAGGCATGAACATGCCAGGCTCATCCTCCATGTACATCGAGATAAAATATGGAAAATGGGCCTAGAACCTTCTCACCCTGAACCGCAGAGTTGCTGCAAATTCTATCGTAAAAACTCCATTCACGCTGGAGCCACGTTTATTGTTTTTCTGCCACTGCTCTTTTGATGTGATCCAGATGGCACCTGAAACAATGCAGGGATCGTGATGAAGACCTTTAATGAACATGAACAAAAAATGATATAATGAACATGAATTTGTGGGGATTCTACCCCTCTGCCTACCCCTCAAAAGGGATCTGCAGTGGCCCTATTCTTTGCCCCGTGACCAAACGGGGCCCCCGGAAACCACACGGGCCCGGCTAATAAATAGATTAGTTAAATGCCCGAATCGATTATTGGGTAATCCTTCAATCGATGGTAGACGTGTTTTGTTTTTTTACTCACTCTCATACGCTCGTTCGTGAAAAGAACCACACGTCTATATATATCGATGGTCTAGAATTATAACGTCGTAAGTGAAAAATCATAGTGTTCGTGGAAAGTGAAAAAAACGGACTGACAGTAACAACTGTGTGAATTCTCTGAACAATCTCATAAAACAAGGTATATGTCATTTCCAAAAAAAAATTGACTTTGTAATCTGAGCAATTGCACTTACGACCTTATGTTATTAAATATTCGGAAAGGAAGATGTTCATAAAAAAGTTGTATATGGCAGTTAGATCTTTTAAAATATGGTAACTGCGATTATTAAACCACTGTAAGTGTCTTATAAAAGTTTGCTAGTTCATGCTACTCTGTTGGTCGAAATGTAGAATGCATAGTTCTAAGTTATTAAATGTTATAATTGTTACAACAATTAATTTGAAACATAATTCGTGTCTCTATTTGTATGTTACGTTACCATTACTATTTAATTAAATTAATACTATTTGTATGTTAAGTGACCATTACTATTTAATTAAATTTATAATAATAAGAGCATGTTTTTTTATATCCGTTTGATTTAACTTTAAAAAATAGAACATTTTCTAATCTATAATATTGCAATGTTGTCATCACACGTATGTTCATAAAAAAGTTGTATCTGGCAGTTAGATCTTTTAAAATATGGTAAAAGCGATTATTACCGACTATCTTTTGAAAATGTAAAACTATTCAATTCGTAACCAGACATTTAATTTGATATGTCTGGCTTTAAATTAGCAGAGCGACGTTAATAATGCATATCTTTTAGTGCATTTTGAAAGCCCCATTGTGAAAAGATCTGGGTGCAAAAGATTGTATTACCATGAAAATAATGACACAGGCTAAATAACCACAAACACTTGTCACTTTAACGAGATTATATCATAGTTATCATAAATAGTTTCATTTCCCAAAATAATAAATGTGCCTAAAATATTTCGCAAGTAGCTTAAGTCATATTAAATAGTTTGAAAACTTTAAGTTGAAGACCAAAATAAGACCAACCCCTCTCTTGTGTTAGGCAACTGCGTGGAGACAACAGTCAGAACTCGAATTGACTCTACTGAGTTATGTGGGTGAGAAAGCTCTGTATGTACGTTGAGCATTCCATATCTCATATATATCCTTATATAATATGTCAACGCACTCTCTATATACTTATCATAATATATGTTCCCCATACCCTATATATCCTTACATATCATATCCCCATACATTATATATCCTTATGTAATATATCCCTATACCCTCTATTTATAATATAGAGGGTATGGGAACATATTATATGCGGATATATAGGGTATATGGATATTATATTTACATAAAAACTATATCCCCATACGCTATATGTCCTTGCATAATATGTCCCATACCCTCTATATCCTTACATAATATGTCCCCGTACTCTCTAAAATGCCTACGTACTCTCTCTATCCTTCATATTATGTCACCGTACCCTTTATATATTTACAGTAGTATATCTACATACTCTATATATCTTTTAATACACTGTATCATTTGTATAGGAAATACTGGGAATAGAAAAGCTATAACCAGTGTTTTTGAGATACGGGAAATATCTCCCTCGGGAGAGAAATGGTTCCCGAATGAATGAATGAATGGATGGATGGATGGATGGATGGATGGATATGGATGGATGGAATGAACGTTCGAACGAACGAACAAACGAATGAACTGTGTTTCATGGCATGTCGACAGATAAATAGGTTATATTTTGCACAAAAATCGACGAAAGATGAAGAAGTGAAATAGTAATTTAGAAAATAACGTGACAATGGGCTGATTATACAGTGTTCTAAGTGCTAGCACTAACATTACATAAAAAATGTAGCTTTCGTATGAAACAATATTCGTAGTGTACTAAATATGTTAAATATGTTTAAATATATTTCGAAATATTGCAATATCGTATAACATATCATAATTATATCATTACGTGGCAGGAAATTAAGTGTCATAAAATATGCAATAAAACCATAATTTCGGTTTAAAAACCTGCATATTGTAAAATTAAAACATTTAACTGATAATTTTAAACAGGTTATCGATTTTTGTTGCAGTAGAACATGTTTTATGTATGTTTATATTGTCGAAAATATACATTGTAAAACTGACTAATATAAGCTTCCCCATCGCTTACAGGAATTAATGCATGACCGTGTAATGTAATAATAGTTAAATACAACGTTCGATTAACAAGTCCTTTTGTCAATTTATATATGACTGGTATATAATGGACCAAATTTAACAAACTTCACACTGGTTAAGGTCGACGCAATTAAAATGAAACATCAAGGAAATAAGTGAAACGTTTATATGTATGAGTGTGTATGAAATACAATAACTACCTGTAATGATATTATTCTGTATATATCTACTATGTGTATGTATGTATGTATGGATATCTATGCGTATGTATGAAATCTTACATTATACTTATATATAATTACCTACTATGTGGTATCACCCAATATTCGTATATATATATATATACTCCGTGCATTAATGTAAGCTTATGTGTATGGATGAGATCTTAAATTTGTCTATACAAGTAACTACCTTTGACACTCGCGTCGGTCGAATAAGTAATTACAATAAAACGCGTCCCACGGAAATATCGAGCGGTGTTATAGTGGGAATAGCACATATTAGGCCACTTTTTAGGCATTCGATTTTTGGTATTAAAACAATTATAGAAAAAAACAAATAAGTAAGCAAATAAATATACCAGTAGAAGCCATACAAAAACATTAAATTTGTATTGTGCATTATACCACAAGGGATGTGACCGTCTTAAAATCCAACAAATACAGTAATAATAGTGTAATAGTTCATAACTAAGTACAAAAGTAATGTTAATTCTAAAACCAGTAAACACGGCACATACCCATTTAGGACTAAGGAGCGCCTCCCTACGGTCCCTTTCATCACCAACCTGTGGGACACATCCCACAGGGGCAGTCTTGACTGGAAACCGTTATCGACCATAATTGGCCTTTCCCTCCCAGTGGTAGCAATCCCCTTGCAATCCCCTTGCGCGAACAAGATGTGGAATTGCTGCCACAGTACCTCAGACCAGACACACACGCTATACCCCAGGCATAGCAAACAACAAACTGAACACCAACAAATGCCCCAACATGTACAAACATACAACACAGTAATAACCGAACAGGACCCAGTTCGATGACCACAAGTATTAGTATGCTGCAAATGGACACGCTAATCATCCCCAAGATGGCGTGGTACAGGCATACCCCTCATCAAACCCCAGCAAATATGATATGTTAAAAACATAATCATAACACTACAAAACAAGCAGGCACCACATATAACACAACGCCAAACAAAGCTAGGACCGGAAGGTGTCAATACACGAAATTAGGTTGAATTAACCGCTGTTGTTGACACCGCTTTTAGCACATATTTAGGCATTAAACAGACCTGTTGGCAAGGTCTATATCAGCTTCAAAATTCAAAATTACACCTTTAAAAGTCCAGACTCTATTGTGCCCATCGCGTCAGGTATACCTTGACGTGTTCGTTGGCGGACGGACTATAAACCTTAGAATTACACACACACACACAAACTTCACACTGTTAAGAGAGTGTGTGTGTGTAATGTTGTTTAAAGGTGTGAAGAAGTCCACGCGCCGCTCCGTCACGCTTCCTATTACTTGTGGCACTGAGACATGTTGGTCAATCATGTTGTTTCAGGGCAAACGCCCTTTTATTTAATTAGCCAATCACAATAGAGGAAATAAAAAATGAAATTAAATATGTTTAAATCAAATATAATTATTTCGCCATAATTTATTGACGTATACCACAGACCTAAATTTATTAATATGTCTGTGCGTATACTATCATATTGGAATCGGTAAAAGTTAAATAATTTAACTAGCTAGAAGAAATGTTAAATAAATTTTATCATATTAGCAGTTGTGTGTTTTTTTCATATTATCGCTTTATTATAGTTGTATTTTATTCTTTAGCGTTGGTATAGGTTAACATTATAATAATTAATAATAATAATTTGCAAATATGTAAAAAAAAAAAAAGCCGAATACACCGCGAACTAAAAAAAATTAGCATTTCCAACTATAAATTTAATATTTCGAAATATTAAATTTATAGTTTTAATGACGACAATATATGCGTATTTCGAAATATTAAATTTATAGTTGGAAATGCTAATTTTTTTTAGTTCGCGGTGTATTCGGCTTTTTTTTTTTGTTGCGTTTTTTTTTTATTAATTATTATAATTATTATTATTAATTATTATAATGTTAACCTATACCAACGCTAAAGAATAAAACACAACTGTAATAAAGCGAAAAGAAGTTCAATTAATTGTTCAAATTACAGGCCTTTTTAACCGAAATTACGGTTTATTTCATACCCCAGCCAACCCCGTTTTCGCTTCTTGGAGAACATTTGGGAAACGAAGGCCTGGCCTAATATCCACAATAAAACATATTTCAAGACATGTTTTACTGAAAAAATTAGACAAGAGATTACATGTTTAAAACTATCACTTAAATCTATTTTTTCTTTTTTTTCTTTTTTTATATCCGATTAACACATGAAAAGGACACACAAGCGATAAGTGGTTTATAAAAAGGACGTACGAGCGTTTTCAATAAAATTCATATATTAAAGTTTGCATTATTCTTTCCTTTCTATGATTTTCTTGGTTTCCTCTTCCTGTGTCGAGGTTGTGTGAAGACAATCTAAATATGCCGAGAATTATTTTCATTGTTTTCTCTTCATCGATACCAAAATAATGTTGCAAGTCAAAGTCGCGTTTTAAAACGACAACAACACGTTGATTATATCTACACCAATTGTTTTTTTTCATAAAAAGCCAATGAAAGAGTGATTTTCGATTCAACCGATAGAACCGTCTTACTTAATTATTCCGACATATTAGGTAGTATTACATAGTTTTCTTTGATAAGCAGAAACTTTAACCATACTCACGGCCTGAGTAGGCGAAACTTAATTAATTGGGAAAATAATGTGCTTTTAATAAAGTGCATTGTCATGCAACCTCGTTTGAAATAATTAAAAATAGTTCAATTAAATTTTCTTACCAAATATAATGGAACATGTATAGGATAGAGCATGAGTTTTGCACGTGTACGGGGAGATAATGCACGAGCGTTAGCGAGTGCTTTATCGTCCGTACACGTGCAAGACTTATGCTCTATTGTATTTATACCACAATAACTAACATATGCTGTGTGTATCCTCGGGTATTACACGATGCATAGTGTGTATTTAGGCTATTGTGGTATAAGGAAAGTATGTTGAAGTTAAGGACTTGTTTTGTAAATAATTAAGTTTATGTTAATCATACGCGATACTTAACTGTAAATTATCTGTTCGTCGCAGATGGGTGAAGCAAAATAAGCATATTAAAATGAAATATAAGTAGATTAGTAAATTAGCATCTTCCTATACACATCATAACACAAATTCTTACTTTGCGCAAAATATTCTCAAATTGTGCAGAGACACTTAATGCCTTTATGTGGTTTATATATTTAACCCCTTGCGCAATTCCGGAATAGTCCTGCGCAATTCCGGAATCGTTGCGCATTTTAAGAATTCTTACTTTGCGCAGAGCAATTCCGGAATCGTCCTTATTCTTACTTTGCGTAGAACATATATATATATATATATTTTTTTTTTAATTATTTTTAAATATATCTGTTTGTTTCATATTGCTCCAAGGTCAAGGTCACACTTACAGGTCACTTCGGGGGCATTTGACACTTACTGTGACATTTCTTGTTTTATTTAAATTGACTTGCGTCTTATTTAAAGTTCAAGTATTTAATCATTATTAGTTGTTGAGGTCATATCCAAATGTCAAGATTTAAATTTCCGGAAATTCCCACCGAAAATTCCCATTCACAATAAATGCACTTGAACACGCAAATAGTTTAGAACCATTTTGTTTTAAATTAAGAGATATATGTTTGATTATAAGAACTAATTCAAAATGATGTGTAACTACTGTATCGGCTGTATGCTTCTGATACTGTTTATGGGTACGACAATATACATTCCGCTTGAAATGTAAGTATTATAGTTACTTGCTATTTCCGGCATTTCCGGGAAATAAAGTATGAATTTGCATGTGTTTGATGCCGCGGCTGCGGCGTTTTTATTATTTATGTATTTTTTATTAAGACATATGACAAATATATATATGACAAATGTTTATTGCTACAACACGAAATGCTTAGACAGTGTTTAGTAGGGAGATGTTCATGAGTTATGGCCCTTGTTTTACGGAAAAAATCCCATATTCTGCATAGTTATCACCTTCATTTTATATTTAATCTTTAACATATTTTGTTTGGGTCTTTTATATCAACACCTAGACGATATTTAAAACTAGTTAGATTGGATTTGTAACACCAGAGTTATGAAAAATGGCATTCCGCGGCGCCTTGTTAACACTAGACCGTCATTTCGTAAATTGTGACAGGCGTTTAAGGCCAATTAAAGCACGGACAAGTTTGAAAATCGGCTCGGTATGTTTAGTAACAACGTTATATCCCTTGATGTGTTGAAATATATGTTTTGCTTTGTTAAATCTCTGGGTACTTCATCTATTATCTCATCTTTATCAAACTTGGTCCGAGTGTTAATATCAATAAAAAATTAAAAAAAATAACCAGCCAAAAATAGCAGAATTGCGGCCCTTGATTACATGAAAAGTGCTATGTTTTTCATTGTTAACAAGGGGGACCTTCATGTTTTCATTTACCAAACTTGTTTAGAATGTTAATATCAATAAAATCCCAGATAAGTTTGAAAACCAGCCATTTCAGACACACATCTTTCCCTCTCTCTTTTTCCCCTCCATATATATATATATAAATGTAAATGATATACGCTAGACCTTAATTGCTAGACCAAAATGTGTAAACATATGTCTATGTTAAATAATGACTTGCTGTGTTGTACACAGGCTAGTCCTTGTGCTAAACATATGTTTATGTTAAATAATGACTTGCTGTGTTGTACATAGGCTAGTCCTTGTGCCATGATCAGACTAGCATGTACCACACGTGACCATACTGCACGTGCCTATTATCGTTTTTTTTTTACCGTTGTAGTTTGTTAACGTGCATGTGAAAATGAGTGCTTTATATACATATTAATCCACCAGTATAGTGCAGTTTATATATTAATATCTGAATGGTAGGTCAGTTAATTTAATAAAATATGTGAATGACTAACTGTCATGCCTATCAGATTGATAATACCAGCACACGTGACCTTACTACAAAACGTTACTATTATTATTACTGCAGTACAAGTGTTGATCGCATGAGTATCATTACTGAATTGTCTTGATTTGGCTTATATTATGTCATGCAAATGTGTATGTATATGTATTATTACTCTTGCGTCAAATTAATCTCAAAAACTAGTCAACATCTTTATAGAACGTCAACTCTCAAATAAGGGTAAAATTGGTGTAATCATTTCATGTGAGCAAGTGTAGCTTGTATGTTCTCTTTCACACATGAATATGAAATGTGAATGCAGATTTTTCTTTGCATTTTCGGCACACTTCTCGGGTCTTAGACATTACAGTTAAGAAAATATAGTCCTTAAGCATGTGTATGAATATGTGTATGCATATATTCATAATTTATTTAAACATACACTTTGTGTTAATCTATGTACTTGTGGAAGATAAGGTCTTAATAACTGTTAAGTACTATATATGCTCTCAAATAAGGGTGAAATTGGGGTAATCATTTCATGTGAGCAAATGTAGCTTGTATGTTCACTTGCCCACATGAATATGAAATGGATGACGCGATTAACACTTAATTACGATACTCATATCGTGTTATTTACGAATGATGGTCCAAGATGTTTATATGATTTTTTTGTATATTGTTTATTATGTATTATTTATTCTGTGGTCGTGGATATTTATAAAGCGGCGCAATTATGTTCCCTATTTAATTGCATTAATACAACCAGTAACACAATTATTATTATTTATTTATTTTTATATTAGATTTAAATATTATACGAAAAAAAATGAAAGCACTATTTTAACTTAAGTTGATATATATTTTTCTTTTTTTTTGTAATCTAATTTTCTCGTTCTAGGATACAGTTTTGTTCTGTTTTTGTGGTGTTTTTTTTTCTCAGTGTAAAAGCACATGCTTTTCATATTGTTTATGTTTTGTCCTCCCGTGCCTGCCGTGCCCCCGTGTTTGTTCACCATATCGTCTCGCATATTCCTGTTCACACCCACTCACTTGCCATCGGTCCGATTGTCGCTCTTCATTATATTTGACGTTATAGTTTATCCCCATCGGTAATGACCTAAACTCATGGAGAGCAACTATTGGACTTTACAATAACAGGCGACAGCGAATTCTAAAAGCGTGTACGTGCTATATGCACCCTCTTAATATGACAATTGAGATAATCTTATATTGTTTAGTAAGAGCTGCTCAATTAATTGTTCGTTTTTATTTAAACACTGCGCATCCTTATATTGCACTCATTGCCGTATTAGTTGTATGTCACACGTTTCATTCATTATCGGAGAAAATTAATTATGAATATAAATCTAATCCGAATATATTTTCAACATGCGATATCATGCAAAATATTTACTTTTTCCTAATTATGAGTACTTTAATTATATTATCAGGAGATGTAGAACTGAATCCGGGCCCAAGTTATGACACAAGGCAATGTTTCTCAATAATACATCAAAATATTCGTAGTATTAGGAACAAATTTGACTATATCAAAGACAACTTCGTGGATTTTGATATGTTGTGTTTTACTGAAACTCATCTATCGACTGATATTGAAAACGAAATGTTACATTTAGAAACTTTTGATGCTATGTTCCGTAAGGATAATACATCTTATTCCGGCGGATTATTAATGTATATCTCGCCCCATTTAAGACCAAATAGGAAAATTGAATTGGAATATTTACTTCCTGAATCAATATGGGTTGAAATTAAAGATAATAGCCAGTCTTTTCTAATATGCACACTTTATCGACCACCGCACTATGCAGTTGAATTCTGGGACAGGTTAAACGTCTGCATTGAACATGCTTCTGAAATAACTTCAAATATCATTATCTTAGGTGACATTAATGAAGACCAATTAAACCTGTCAAATCATAACTTTCGAGATATACTTACTCTTAATAATATGATAAATATCATTAAAGATCCTTCTCGTGTAACTAACACTTCAAGCACTTTAATAGATCCAATCGCTATCTCTAATCATTTAACTTCTTATGATTCTGGCGTTTATCAAACAGCAAATCTTATCAGTGATCATTATAGTACATATGCTTTCATTAAAAGCGAACTTTGTATAAATATACCGTTTCAAAGAAGAGTCTGGAATTACAAACGCGCTGATTTTGAAAAGTTGAATAATTTAATGAGATCAACAGACTGGACTTTTTTGCATACAGATTTTGTAGATATCGCTGCAAATAGTTTTATTAATAAACTCACCGATCTCATGAAGGAATGCATTCCAACTAGTTTCGTAACAATTCGTCCAAATGATAAGCTTTGGTATAATTCAGAAATTCGACTTGCATCTCGTAAACGTGATAGAAAAAAATCAATAGCTTTACGTACAGGCAATCAATCTGATTGGCGCTTATATAAAGACCTTCGAAATAAAGTTAATAATATGAAAAAGCATGCTAAAGAAATATTTTTTAATCAACTTGAATTTTCTCTAAGTGATATGAATTCTGCAAATCCTCGACAGTACTGGAATATAATCAAAATGTTAATCAAAGAAAACGCTAACAGTTGTAACGTCATACCACCTTTAAAGAACAACAATGGTTTATATTCTGTATCTGACGAAGAAAAGGCAAATTTATTGAATAACTTTTTTACATCAATATCATCTGTTGACGACACCAATGCTACCACAATTTATACCTAAGACGATCAATACTATCAATGATATTAATATTACTGAAAATGAAATTTCTGATATCCTATCAACTTTAGTGATAAATAAAGCTAGTGGTCCAGATGAAATAAGTCATAGAGTCCTGAAAGAAACTTCAAAAACAATATGTCGCCCCCTGTGTATTCTGTTTAATCGTTCAATTCAAGAAAATATCTTTCCACAATGCTGGAAATTAGCTAATGTTATGTCACTTTTTAAATCAGGTGATAAAGATTCACCTTCAAACTATAGACCAATATCGTTAATTAGTTGCGTTGGAAAAGTTATGGAACGCGTGATATTCAAACATATTTTTAATTTTTTGCTTACCAATAATTTAATATTTAAAAACCAGTCTGGTTTCTTACCTGGTCACTCAACAGTTTATCAACTGATTGATATTTATAATCAAATATGCAAAGCGATTGATGAAAACAAATTTACATGTATGGTATTTTTTGATATATCCAAAGCTTTCGATCGCATCTGGCACGCAGCTTTAATTTTTAAACTCCGACAACATGGCATTTCAGGCAACCTTATTAATTGGATAAATAATTATATAACTGATCGTAAACAAAGAGTTTTCGTTGGTTCGACCTTTTCTGAAATAAAAACTCCAAATGTCGGCGTACCCCAAGGCTCTGTTCTAGGACCGTTATTGTTCTTAATTTATATAAACGACATAGCTGATGCATTGCTTAGTACGACAAGGCTATTTGCTGATGACAGTTCTATTGCGGTATCTACATCCGACTTAGATTATTTGGAAACTACAATTAATGAGGACTTGTGTAAAATATCGAATTGGTCAAAGCAATGGCTAGTAAAATTTAATCCATCTAAAACTGAAGTTATCTTCTTTTCACTTGCAAACAGAAACCGTCCGTCTTTGATATTTGAAAATACACAACTTAACTTTGTTGACCATCATAAACATCTAGGAGTAACCCTTAGTCATGATGGGTCCTGGCATCAACATATTTCAAATATTGTAATATCTGCGTCTAAGGTATTAGGTTCAATGAAATTAATGTAATTTAAATTAAAACGTCAAACGCTTAATCAAATATATAAATATTACCTTCGCCCTATTTTAGAATACGCGGCTATAGTATGGGATAGTTGTAAAGATTATGAAAAAGATAACAGAAAAAATATAATATGAAGCCGCGCGAATAGTTACTGGCCTGACTGTCTCTATACAGAACTTGTTAACTGAAATTGGTTGGGTCTCTTTGGCCGACCGAAGACACATCCAAAAGTTGATATTGACCTTTAAGTTTACAAATGGAGATTTACCGAGTTACTTGAATGAAATATTCCCTGCAACTGTTTCGGAATCGAATTCTTTCAACTTGAGAAACAGTTCCAACTTCGTTACTTTACCTAGAAGAACAGAACTGTTTTCGAGATCAGTCTTACCGTCGTCTCTAAAACTTTGGAATGAACTTGATATTAATATTCGCGAAGCACCATCCCTTTCGATTTTTAAAACTAGACTTAACAATTACTTTAAACCACCGATAGTTCCCCAATACTACATACTGGGTGATAGATACCTTTCAGTTCTACATGCGCGTTTGCGAAACAACTGCAGCAATTTAAACGCTGATCTCTTTCTTTATCATTTGAGGGATAATCCCAATTGTATATGTGGTGATGGTTTTGAAGATGTTGAGCATTATTTGTTTAGATGTGTAATTTTCAGAAATGAAAGACGGCAATTATTTTTAGACACTCGTATATTTCATCCTTTAAGTACTCACCAACTTTTATACGGCATCGACCAACTAAGAGACGAGGAAAATCATATTCTATTTACTCAAGTTCAAAACTATATTAAAAACACTAAACGATTCCAAAATCCTTAACTTTGTATCAATATAACGTTGTATTCTATATCAACTGTCGCTATGTTTCTATCAGCCTGAACGGGGATATTGTGGTATTATTTCGGTGGAGATTGCGTGGGGGTAGAATGGCACGGCAGAGTTTACATTTTTGGATTTTTTTTTTGATTTTTGATTTTTTTTTTCTTCTTCGTTTTTCCTTATCAAATTTATATTTAAATATATTGTTACAATTTCAATCCGATAATCATATACAACTTTTCAGCCACAATGGAGAGAACTGTAACTTATGGTGTAATAAGTTGTAGTTCAATCCATTTGCATATGTTTCTATGAATATTGTGATGTTGAATTGATGTATTGTAACATATCTGCAATACAATATTATTAAACTAAACTAAACTTTTCCCTCCACCCAAACCCCACCCCCATAAAAATATAAATAAATGTTTTATTTTATTGTTATCTCGGTCAAAGCCTGGATACATCAAACTAGCCATGTCCAGACAGATGGCCCTAGAATTATTTAAAATGTACACTCTAGTTTCATCATGTTTAATCTGATTCTTACCAAAAGTCGTCATAGTGTTGATATCAATGACAGATTGAACAAATTCGACACGTGATTGAATGAAAAATGCCTTGTTTACTTTATTAACACTATTAATAGAATATTTATTCAATAAAAGCTCGGAAATGTTAACAAACCAGCCATCTTTCACACACCCACCCTTGCTTTAAAGGGACACTGTCCGTAACTTTTAGCATATAAAACACACAATAATTATGTTCGCAAACATTACACACTAAACATTATTGAATATTTACTAACTAAAAGCAAGATTGTTTAACGGAATTCAATTGCGGTACAAAAAAAAAGTAAATCCGCTTTGTGCGTTTGAACTCGCAGCCCAAACTAAAATTACACACGCCGTAATAATACTGTGCGTGAGCGTAAAGTGGTCGACAACGCTCCCGTCTGAGCTAAGCGGGCTATACATATGTCACAATACATACTGTGGTCAAAACCTAATGCGCTAATGGAAGTCACGTGATCGCAGAAAAGGTAAATATTGTGGGTCCCACTTTATTTACATATAATAATTAAAACTTTTTTTTTTCAAACTCACGAATGTATTCCTACATACTTCTTTGGGTCTATGCTCAAGTTTTCATGTATACATTTCACTGAATAAAATTCAGAGAGGTATTTGGTTATGCTCAATATCTGCTTACTTACGGACACTGTCCCTTTAAGAGCCATAGCCAGGATAGCGTCCACCAGGCCTCTTGGTCCTCTTATTTGGATTACAAAGGTAACTAGGACAAAAGGGGGGTTTAAGTAAAAGTGAATGACGTTTGTCATGTAAATAACTGCATTTTAAATTTACAAAGCTGTGTTATATATGTAGATGTAAAAGTATAAAATCAAGTGTAAGAATTCACAATCAGAAAATGGTTGACCATAAGGGTACCGCCTTGGAACGGCCGGAGGCAATAAAGGCCGCTGGGTGTTTTCACCCGACTCTTGGGAGCACCAAAACCCACCCTTATCCTTTGTCATCCACATACAAAGTGACAGTGTAACAAATGTATTCCACGCCATAATATATATTTTTTTAAAAGCTAGGCAGCCAAAATAAACGATATGATTATAATAATATGGGAAAATAGGACGTTTGGTCATCGAATAATCAAAGAACAATTGAAGAGTAAAGCGTAGTAGCGAACTATATGTACTGTTATAGAACAGATCAGAACAGAATCTGTATACCTCACTGTAAACACTCCATCCCCATTCCCAGCCGGGTTGATATTTCGCGTTATCACCCTCAACGCGTCATAGCGAGTGATAGCGCAAAATATCATCCCGCCAGCTTTTTTAAAAGCTCAAGTAATTTGGCTGTGATAAATATGTTCAAAAATACCTTTTTAATGCGATATCCCATAGGAGTATTTGTTCGGTATAATAAAATAAATATCACATCCTCTTGAGGGTGCCAGTGGATATTATTAACCCTCGAAATGATAATGTCGACCTCGGCTATCGCCTCGGTCGACATTATATTCTCGGGTTGATATTATCAACTGGCACCTACAAAAGGATATGATATTTACATATTAAAGGACAGTAACAAACACGCAGATTTGTATACATTTTGTATGAAAGCGATCTTACGGAGTTTGTTAATCTCGTACTGGCATAGTCATAGTCATTGTTGTCGAAAGGTTATTTTTCTTACAGATGTGAAAAGAAGAGGCGAGTTATGATAATATTGTTTGGAAAAGGTGTTTTGAAATATAACACAGAAATATCATGTATATATGGATATAGAAACAAAATACTAGAAAGCCATCCAGCATATCATCAATTTGAACTTCGGTTCTCTTTTCACTAAAGTTATCTTTAAAGAAAAATAATTTGAAGTCAAAACTATAGCTTGTACGTTGTTCTTAGTACACTGAAACATAACAAGTACATAACAAGACAACGTGTTTTATGTGTTTAATGTTTTACGCGTGTTTATATTTTGTATCGTCATCCTATTTAACTGTACAGTAACTCCGTGACCGGGATGGTAAAGACGCTGTGTTTAAAAACGTCTCGGCTCTCACCGCTGCAAGTTCCACGGGTCGGCTGTCACCGCTGCGGGTTCCACTGGTCGGCTCTCACCGCTGCGGGTTCCACTGGTCGGCTGTCACCGCTGCGGGTTCCATTGGTCGGCTGTCACCGCTGCGTGTTCCACTGGTCGGCTGTAACCGCTGCGGGTTCCACTGGTCGGCTGTCACCGCTGCGGGTTCCACTGGTCGGTTCTTACGGATACGGGAGGTATACAGTACTGGTTTTACTTAGTGGAAAATGGGCGGTCAGCCTCCACCACTAAACAATCGATCGTTATATATCAACTCAACATGGCTGAAAATGACGTAAAACACTATTTAAACAAACAACCTCTTGTCATTATTCTCCGGCAGGGAAGACGGAGAATATATTTCTGCTTATGACTGATAAGTGCAATGGAAGAGGGAACAATATTATTTTGTGCAGAATTATTGAAACACTTTTTTAACACATATAATGATATAATTTTGACATTATATTAAACTAAATGTTTCTTTAAACTTTATGTACAGTAATGTACTCTATAGGTAAAAGTTGTTAGTGTGCATTGGGTATGTTGATTGTGTATAAATAATGATTACTTTATTTTACTGAGTTTAACTGGGCGTGTATTTACCGCGTTTTATTGGCATTTAACATTATACGTATTTTTATTTAAAATATTCGGCACATTATGATATAGAAAAATATATAGACCTATATACAATTAATATTACAATGGACGTATATGTGTAAATAAACACACCATATGTTTGAATCACACTAAAATGTTGTGGGCGCCGTGTATTAAACGAGTAAAACAATGAGCTTGGGAACCCATCATTTTGGCGGGAAACTTGGTGGCGCTACTAAGTTCAGGAACCAGCTACGTATATACTGCTTTCAGAATTAGTCTTGATCATCTTCGACACTTGATTGTAAATACAAACGTCTTAATCCTTTGTGCAGAAAAAAAAGAAAGAACCCGGAAACCGGAAACACATATTGGTATTTTTTTAGTATTTTTAATTATAGTATATTTGATCATCCACATTTAGTCGATATAATAATGCAGTTTCCCTCTTCGTTTGTTTATTAATAATTTATTGTTTTTCCTGTCGTTCTGTATATCTTGGATAGAACGTGTGTTGTATTAGCCAATCAGAAACGATACCAGAATCTCATAAAACCATAAAATGGCTGCCGCTTCAATTCTCTTTAGGTGTCAGACCGGTGAAAATCAGCCCATTGAACACAATGCAATATAGGCTATATTTGGAGATCAGTCACAAGTTCCACAACATTCGTTCGCTTAAATACACTTTTATTCTGTGTATTAAACACATTTGGCTAGCAAACGGTCCATATCTGGAATAAAACACCGATTCAGTTTTTCAACATTTCGCGTCATTCATTCACACTATGCGTATTTTGAAATAAACATCTGGCAAAACCACATCTCTACCTAACCTCTGTGCTCATACTCTCCAAAGAAATAATCCTGACAAACACAGTAAAATACTTACTATCCATGACAACAGACATACTACTTTAACCTCAGTGAAATAGAAACTAATCTTGGAAAAAACACATGCAAACTAGAAACTTTGGATTCTTTCAAGGAACTATTTCAGCACCCTACGACTCGGAAGTACTTCCTGACTGGTCTGACACCTTTAGGCATACAGGAAGTAAATCACTGTGGTATTCATGCCTGGTGTAGTGTAGTCGAAAGGAGTTCCCAAATATATAATCCCTAACTTTTTTTGTGATAAAAGGCATTTTTGAGTATTTAAGGCCTGTTTTTCTGGCTGAAATGACTTTATTGACTTGTTTGTGATAGCTAAAAACCTTTTGCATGGTTGTATGATGATTTTATTTATCAACTTGACAGTTTTGAAAGTGAAAGTAGAACACATTTAAGAGGTGCCGAATGAATGCAGTTTGTTCACGGTGTCAACAAAGATCCGAATTTTATTTTCTTATATGCCACATGACCCCTACTATTCTCAGCAGTTTTCTAGAGAGGCAGGTCTCATGACTAAGAACATGTAAGTGAATCTTAGTTTGAACTTCATTTTGATGGCTAACTAGAAAGCTTGGACAATATTGCATTTGGACTCAATGGAATTTGATTTACTTCCGGTACACCTTTAGAAGAACCAGCCAGACGTTTGTTTTGAAAACAAGCAAGCGTCGCACTTGATCTAGACTACAGTAGCGATTATTTATTCAGAATATTATGTTACATTGCCGCCGACGAACTGATGCTTTTTATTTATTGTGGTGTGGTGTGATTTGTTATTATTCAAATACAACAGTTGTCCTTGGTTTAATTCGCATGTCTCTCTCGTTTTAAACTTATATATATATATTTTCATTATCATAAACAAAGCACTTAAATACACTTGAGTGGCTATGTATTCACATTGCGGAACAAACCGGGACTACATATATATATATATGATGCACACACCATTTCGAGGGTTCAGCGCAAGAGTATAGTATCCCCTTCTTAGTTATTTATATGTAGTTCGCAAGTCTTGCACTAACCCCTCGATTTATAATGCGTCCTTGATCCGCGAGATGTGGATGTGAATGTTACAGAACCATATAAGCAGGAGAAATGTGTATATTACAACACACAGGGAATTATGGAAGACGGATGCGGCCATTTCGACTTCGAGACTTCGCGACTTTTCGCCCTGTTAATACAAGGCAAAAAGTCGAAGGCGAAAAGTCGCCAACACGAAAAGGCGAAGGCGAAAAGTCGCCAACCCGCCGTTTTGGACGAAATTTCGACTCGCAAAGTCGCCAATACGATAGTGTAAAATTTCGACTTCAAGATATATATCCCGTTTGTTGACTCACTTGCAATAGTCATTTATGGAAGACGGATGCTGCCATTTCGATTTTTCGTCTTCGAGTTTTCGCCTTGTTAATAACCCTTTCCACAAGGCGAAAAGTCGCCTACCCGAAAAGTCGAAGGCGAAAAGTCGCAAACCCGCCGTTTCGGACGAAATTTCGTTGCGAAAAGTCGAAATTTTACAATATCGGATTGGCGACTTTGCGAGTCGAAATTTCGTCCTAAACGGCGGGTTGGCGACTTTTCGCCTTCGCCTTTTCGTGTTGGCGACTTTTCGCCTTCGACTTTTTGCCTTGTATTAACAGGGCGAAAAGTCGCGAAGTCTCGAAATTTGTCCAAAACGGCGGGTTTGCGACTTTTCGCCTTCGACTTTTCGGGTTGGCGACTTTTCGCCTTCGACTTTTCGCCTTGTATTAACGCCCTGAATAGTCGCGAAGTCGCGAAGTCGAAATGGCCGCATCCGTCTTCCATAGGGAATATAGAAATGCCGAATTGTTATCTACATATACATGACTGTCGAACTTGGAGAGTTCGATACAAATTTCTTTTGTTTTATTAAAATTCTCTTATCTGAGCGATGTATTTACATATTATTTGGTTTAAATTATGGTATCGTGTATGATAACTTATTTTTTTCCCTTGAATATACAAATATAGTGTGAAATTCCCAGGTTGTTGTCGTAAAAATCATTGTACTTCATTAATATATGAGGGTGAGGACAAATAAATAGAGAATAATTAACAGCATAAATTTGATACTGAATTTATGTCACGAGGGAAAAAAAGTGGTAATTTGGTTAAAAAACGAGTCGAAGAACTTTTTTCCTCGATAACTTTACGTAAAATAAAACATATTTTAACTTTAAACCAGTGTGTTTTTTTAACAAATATGTGAAGAAAGTAGTTCCGGCAAAGTCATCACTAGTGATGATATAAAAAAGTTATATATATAACTTCACTTTTTTTTGGGTGATACTAAAATTACGTCATTCATACATAGTTCAATGTTAATGCATGACAGTTATGTAATAAATGATTAGATTATTATTAGTATATGTAGAGTATAATTACTGAAGAGCGATTGAATATATACTCAGTTGCAAAAGAAAGTGGACATTGAGTTTTGTTTAGATTTAATTGTATAAATTTCTTTTAGAATTAAATTGACAAATTCCAAAATGAATATGCCAAGTTTTTATCATTCCATTGCCAATATCATGTTGTCATTTGTTTTTCAATAGGTCGAATCATTAAAGGACTGTCGCTTGATCAAGAGGATAGGGTGTAAAGTAAAATTTTCAAAGTGTCCAGTGTCTTTTGCAATTGAGTATATTTGAAATCTGACTTTGTATACACAGCGTACTTAAAATCTGTAGCATAATGTGTTCGAGAGTATGCGATTTAAACTGCTGTATGATAACGGTTCAGTATACATCGCATATACGAGAAAAACTATGCTATAAGAAAAACATTGTGTTTGTTTGTTTGGTGTTTTACGTCATTTTCAACACATGTAAGGTTATATATGACGGTCGACTTTTTTGTGGTGGAAGCAAACCATCCACTTTTCCTGGGTAGAACCAGTACTGTACACCTCCCGCCATCCGTAAGAATCGACACTCCCTCACTTACAAGTCGAGCTCCCAGTGGGATTCAAACCCGCAGCGGTGAGAGGCGAGAAGGTTTACAACGCAACTCGGCCACGGGGAAATGTTTTGTACCAAAGTTCTTATGGTTTTAACAAAAGGTCGTCGTGTACAACGTGCTATAACTGCTAAATGTGTCAGTTATAGCATGGCTGAGCTGAAATATACCGGCAGTTATTGCACCGGCCTCCAAGATTATGACCATTATAGCTAAGCAGAACAAAGGAAAACAATTTTAGTCCTTAAGCCGGCAATACAGAGCATCCCCTCCCCCACCCGCACACACCTCCACCCTCACCCTACCTCACACCCTCAGTGGAATGTGTACAGTATGATTTCCTGAAAGCTCATACAAAAAGCTTCAAAATGAGACTGGTCTGCCGTCTGAGCGTTGGGGCGTTTGTGTGTAACGCACGTGACAGTTACCATAATCCAAAATACGCTCAACAAAGTTGAATATGAATTAAAAATGTGCATATGAGCAACACATACTACCCATATTTATGTTATTTGTGAGATGTTTAATTCAGACAACCTTTTCAACATAATGAAAATATGAATATATACTGTAGTTTACGTTACACCCCGTTCATTATAAAAAGAAAATCAGTTAAACATGTCAGGACATTTAGTTATCGTTTAGTTATCAAAAGACCCCACGCCCACTCTGGGAGAACTTTGAATGGTATACCTTCCTGAAATTGTATGGTATTTGCTACAGTAATGAAGTATGCTTGCCAAATGGGCGGGGCATGAAGGCGTGACCTCCATTCGAAATACGTTACCACTATCGTGTTTAGAAAATGTTACTTACTCAAAATTTGTTTACATGCATCAAAATGGTATGCATATTTTATATTTTCATCCAATATTTAAAAATCAAAATCAAATACAACAAAACATTTCCTAAAGACACTGTAGATTACGTTACGCGAAATTTAAGTTACTATTTAAAGTTACATGTGATATTGAATGTTTCCAGAAATAAATGCGCTAGTTTTTTACATTTAAAATGCATATTTTTATAACAAAATGTCAGTCATTAAATGAATACATCAGTGATATAAATAAATAAATAAAAACATAAAAAATAATAATATATGTTACGGTTTGTAAAATAAACACGAACTTTCCGTTACCATTTAAAGTCATGTGTAATAATGATTTTTTCCAGAAATAAAGGTGTAGTATTTTACTTTTAACTATGGCTTTTCAAAAAATGTTATGTATTTCATTAGTTTTCACAAATAAATATAATATATAAAAAAAATGAATAAATAATAAATAAATATTTTTACTAAGATACATTACTCAGTATACTAATTGCACGTTAACTACTGGGTGCTTATCGGTTATTTTTTTTTTTTAACTAGGTATGGTCGCTTCTTCCCTTTTTTACAATGCATCCTGTTTTGGAGACAAACCCTAAAATATAATCATATTGTGTCCCTTTCCAATGCAAGTTAGTCTTGTCGTATTCTTTTTTTTGGACACAATACTAATAATACCAACATTAATCAAAGACAGACACAAAAGAAAATGAACTTGGCATGCAGATATCTTCATTCTACCGCCTATGGCCAATGTTCATTGGAACTACGCCATACACATTCCAGTATATTTAATGACACCCTGAGTCTGGACACAACCCGTCACGGGTCAACTGAACTTCTCCAAAGTAGGGAAGTCAGTGTCCCTCGTTTACAACTTCCCAGTGTGGCATCATTGGATTTAGTAGAAATTATGCAGCATACCGTAACACTGTTGGTGATTTACACGTCAATGTAGAGCACATCTGATAGAAGCCACTCTGCATATGGAATCAAAAGTTTCTTCTTCGCACAAAGAACTGCATCCATCCCAAACAAAGGACAATGAGAAATACTTGAGAAGAGTCACGTAATCTATCACTGGTGTCACAAACCCATTCCGAATTGATAGCAATGACTACGAGTTGCACTATAGAACGTCCGGTCTTCCGGGAAAATATATACTCGTAACAGTAGCAAAGGTCTCCAGCAGTAGCAGCAGTAGAGCACCATCTCAATAGGTATACTCATCGCAAGTATTTTTTTTCTTAAGTATGTTGTTTCTACTTTCCCACCATCATGTTCAAGTGTACTCAAGTACACAATTCAGTACTACAGTAGTAGAACAAGAACTGCGATAAACAATCTCAAGTGGGGTGGTACTAGTAGGTTGACCATCAGGCTTTTAAAATCCGGTGAGACCACATATCTATGAGGTTGATTTTCCCGCCGGCGACACCCGTTATCCGACAACAAGACATTTTTTCTTTTCTTTTTTACTAAGTTTCAACAGTAACGATAGAGAACGAAGTGCGAAAGCGGTTGTCTATAAAACATGATGGTTAAAAAGGGAAAGTAGAAACAACAAAGAGCTGTACTGCTCTACTGCATCTGCTGCTACTACTAGTAGCTACTGCTACTGCTCCTATTGCTAACAGTAGATACTGCTGCTGCTGCTACTACTAGTAGCTACTGCTACTGCTACTATTGCTAGCAGTAGATACTGTTACTGCTGTTACTACTAGTAGTTGCTACAGCTGCTAGCAGTAGCTATAAAGTCACAGCATTAACGGTAGGTAAATATATATATATATATGCTTGGTTGTGTTATAAAATGTTATAGTTATATATATGATCGTTAAAAAGGGAACATATAAAGAACATACTTGCACAGAGAAAAGAAAACATACTTGCGAGATGAGAATATCTATTGAGATGGCGATGATACTGCTGCTACCACTGCTACTGCCCTACAGATGCTACTGCCAGCAGTTAATACAGCTACTGTTGCTACTGCTAGCAGTAGACACTGCTACTGCTGCCACTGTTACTTCTCCTACTAAAAAAAAGTTAAAACTAACGGTATAAATAGGAAACAAACAAATACAAAGCATACTGGCGAAGCAGTTTAAACATATGATGGTTGCGAAAGGGGTTGTCTATAAAACTTGATGGTTAAAAAAAGTAGAAACAAACCCTAGATGGTGATGATACTGTCGGTACTGCTGCTACTGCTCTACTGCTGCTACTGCTAGCCATAGCTACTGCTACTGTTATATTTTCGCCGTACGTACGCCCACCGGGCTGACACTTTCTGGACGTCTGTGCCTTGGCTGTTACTGCTGAGGTTTGTGTATAACACATGATGGTTAGAAAGAGAAGTAACTGCTACTATGAGCTACTGCTACTGTTGTTACGCTAGCAGTTTTTTTAACGAGAATTCGTAATTAAAAATACATTAAGAACGAACTTGTTGATTAAGACCAAACGTCGCGTTAAGTTGGCGCTAGCATATTCTCTAGGCTCAGAATCATGGTTCCTTGCATCAGCTGATCAATGGCAATTCAGTTAGAATTGACAAAGCCAAATTGCTCCGCTGCTTAGAGGCATCATTTGAGCTATCTACACAGCGACCTAATGAACATACTGTGTAAGTATTCGAAGTTAATGCAACATCTCAGAGTCAGCTTTCATTTCCTGGTACGTTCGACGATTTGGCAGAGCTGGTGGTAGACCTACTTCCCAAATCACACTGAGTGAATTTTGAGACAGAAACCTACGTCCCTAGTTTAATAAATTAGTTTGAGTGCAAGAGGCGAGGGGATACCCTAACATTATTGATGTCAGGGTCGAAAACATAGACCCCTTGTGTTTTGGAAAGTTTCATGAGTAATCATAACAATAAGACACAATTCATGAATCTCATTTGAAGCCATTGGGAAAAAGACAAATATGCATCAAAGCTCCAAGCCCGTGATATCTACCTTGTCTGGAATGTCCCCGCCATTCCCTTTAAACATTTACCTAAGATCCTTTAGAACTATTATATCTTGAGGAATGTTGTAGGCCCGGGCCTGCAGTACCTATAGACAGCTACGCCATTATAATATAATGCTCCAGAAATAAAAGGAAAATGGTAGTTAACACAGACAGAATGTTAATTTAATTTCCAGGATAGGTTATGTCCCTTTATTTCTTATAACATTCTGTAAACTTGTCACAAAAAGTCCTTTGTTGTCACCATGGTCCCTTTGCCACCATTTTTTAGCGTTTTTAGAACTTTTATATCTGGGGGTAAGTTGTAGGCCCGGGCCTGCAGTACCTATAGACAGCTACGCCATTGTTTTATAATGCTCCAGAAATAAAAGGAAAATGGTAGTTAACACAGACAAAATGTTAATTTAATTTCCAGGATAGGTTATGTCCCTTTATTTCTTATAACATTCCGTAACTTGTCACAAGAAGTCCTTGCCGATTTTGCCACCAGATTTTGTAACACCCGAGTTACGGCTCTTGGTGTATTTAAAAAGGCTTTATTTTGCTTTGTTTACCGCTCTAGCTATTTCATTTTTTATCTGATCTTGACCGACGTTTGACAGATTATTATTATCTTTAAATTCTCAAACGAAATCGCGTGACCAAAACTGTTAAAAAAAGATAAATAATTTCAATTAAAATAATGCAAAAAACATATCGAGAAGTTATTTTAAAATACTCAGTTTGGTCAACTGGCAGTTTTTTCCACAAAATCCTATGTACTTTATGGTAATTCTTAATTATAAATGCATTTGGACATTTATTACTTAGTTATACCATTTTCGAACTAATCTAATATGTGTTTAAATTAACAAACTATAAATGTAAAACTGTATTCACGTGTTTTTTTATATTTAATTTAAAGGGTCCTCCAAATTGAAAAATAAAGTGATTTTAAATGAAAGCTTATTATAATGGAATGTCAATGTCATCGCCCGTTTTCTCAAAAATCGTTGATTAATGCAAGTTTTACATGTATGAAGTTTACCGGTACACAAAAAAAAATGGTGCGCGATCGATCTTCGGAAAATGACGTCATAAGGGGTTGACCAATCACATCTTCTGTACAAACTACCTAATTTACATAATCAATTATGGCGCGTATCTATGTGTAAACAAACCGTTACTCTTGTTGGATGTTCATTTTTCTCGTATAGCCTAAGTGTTTTAAACCCTGGAATATTATTGATGTGTTCGTGTCTTCATCATGGTGAAAAGGTGCTCATTAAGCTTTTGTAGAAAAAGTAAACAGGAAGGCAGTGTAAGTCTACACACATTTCCATGTGGCCGTCATCGAACTAAATGGATTGAACTTGTCGTTTTGCAAAACGGTGTGAAATGGAATTTTTCAGAGCCCTCTCGCGTATGTTCCGACCATTTTACTGAGAAAGATTTTGATGACTATTATGTAACGAAAAAGAGATTACCCGTATTTACTCTATCAGTTCGGACGGGATAAAATAATAATTTGTTTTGGTGTCCGGAAATATAACTTTCCAAAATTAATTCATATTTGCCAATGTCTGAATATTTTGAGAGGGAACGGTAAATTAACATTCTACGGTAAGTATTTTTAATTGTGATGTTCGGGGAAATCTTATCTTCGTTGTTAACGGTAATTACGAAAATCCATCCATTAATTATAACTTATTGGTAATTATTCGCCTATTCTATAAACTGTCTAATATTACGGTGGTACTCAACTTGGGCAAACTGTAAAACCTGTGAAATCAGTACACCGAGACACACTTTACACGCGGTAAGTGAGCGGTACACTGTTTGATCTGTGGAACTGTCACGTTCTGGTCACAAGTGTAGTTATATGCTGGCTAATGCGGACTGTGTAATAGTATACTAAATGCGATTCAATCCATAACAGTTAACTAATAAACAATGTGTAAACAATGAACTAATGAACAATTATGACATTTAGTTTATTATATTAAATTATTATATTTTGTTTGAAATGTAGCAATGAACTTTATTAAATAATGAGACAATGCAATTTTTAAACATTTGATTATTTTATTGCAAAATAAAAACATACAAGGTATTGCAGAAAATAAATTCAAATTATAAAATAGTCGTGTTCTTTGTCCATTTAATTGCACCATCATGTTATTCCTCCAATCGAAGCTAAAAAACAAATCATGCCATGCTTATAGTATGAAATAAAACATATTTGATGTGTCTGTACAGCAAGACATCAAATCGACGTTTTACCTGTGTAAGCGAGTCCGTATTTTTTTTGCTGGTAATGCCAGATAATGGTATGGCCCACTAGCTACAACAGCGACAACGCAAAACAACCCGTAACACCTACATTGGAATGGTTTTACCTGGTTTAAACAATTGTTTCAACACGCGCCTGACCGATTACACAGAATTTATATGGATGTTTATAGCATGGGTCAGTAATAATGTAATTATTTCAAAATGGCTCGGTAATAACAGTAAAAAATCACGATCAAAAACTTTTTATTTAATTGCATCAAACAAGTTACAATGAAATTCATTGAAGTATATTCTGCTGTCTCTGTTGGTAATTATCGAGATGCAATTAGAAGAAGTCGTTGATCGTAATTTTAACCTGTCATTTTCGGCGAATAGTTCATCTTTTCCCGATGTCCGAATTTATAAAACCATCAAAACTATTGAAATAAGATTGATTTCTCAATATGTCCGAACACTAGTTTTATTATTTCCTTCAATAAATTAGGTGTCCGGGATTAATGAGTGTCCGGACTCATTGAGTAAATACGGTAGGTATCGAAAACTTAAACCTGACGCAATTCCCCGATTCTCCGATTTGCAGACCCACAGACGGAGACACAGTCACAGGATGAAGACAAAGAAGAATCCAGTACCATGAGTTTATTTGTATTATTCGTTTATTGTTTTCATTTATACTTTATACGCTCAAAATCAAAGTGGATGGGGTAAACAAAATGTGTTCAACATTTTCCACTTCGCTCGCATTGTTTACTGCGTTTGTGTCCGCCATTTTGTTTTCTAATGAACCATGGGTAATGCGTGACGTCAACAGGGGTTTTCCATTCGGCTGTTTCCTTGAAACCTCAGTTACGTTTCCGTGACAGGTGTGTATTAGGGGCAAATGTGCCGTATGGATTCGTGATTTACCGATGAACGAATAGGTTTTCGATGTTGACCGAAGTATTTTTAGAAACTGCTAATCATTATCTTTGTAATACAAAAGGAAGTTATTTCAATTTGGAGGACCCTTTAAGGCTGTGGCCGCTAGGGATTTAAACTATTGCAGGGTAAATGAACTAAATTCACTTAACCCACCGTTTTCTAATAGTAGTAACAGAAACTCCATATTTTAAGAAAAATAAGACTACATCTCCTTCTTTGCGGTGTGTTTAAATGTCACTGGCATAACATCCTGCATGACATCTTCTTGTAGAATTCATTGATATGGTGGCATATGACTGCCGTCGAGATAATTTAGTCGCGATACTTTTTTCAGCTATTAAGTTTTACATACCTTTTCCGGCGTTTTAAAAAGTAATTCAATGCTGATCTCCCCGTGAGTCAAAATCAGCCATTTTACCTACTTTTTGGAAGATTTTGCTAGTTGAGCATTTTTCTATTTATAGCCTCCAAAAAACTCAAAGAATGCATATTCCAATACACCAACATAAACTTAGAAGTACTCAAAACTGAAAACAACATCAAACATGGGCTTCATAATTATTTTATCATGCAGATATGCACTTTTCTGCCTAATAAAGGGGTGACCTAATACATTTTGATTTATTAGGCAAATCAATGCGGAATCCCTCGGCGTTTATTAGACAACGGTGTTTTTGTTGCGGAAACTGCGTAGACACGGCAATATTGGGAGCAAAACTTAACCGGGTAGACAGTGGAAAAAGTTTTACCGTGTAGACTACGTTATTTACTAACGTAAAACTAAACCTCACCGCACTGTATTACAGGATTTTTTTTTAAACACCACTGCCTATTTAAAGAAATGAAAAGCAATTAGATTATCCGATGTCTGTGATATTTCTATTTGATCATAACTCACATTTAAAGGTGATAAAAGGTAATGGTTTTTGTTGGCCTAAAACTTTACAACTAACTTTACTTTCACTTATATATGAAACATACTTACAATATACATTTCAGTTGATCTGTTGAAATGTAGGAAAAACACTGTTGCTATTACGACAAGCTTAACAGTGACCGTATAGACCAGTTCGAAATTTGATTTAAAATGAAAGCCATTGAATTTAAAATCGTCTAATTGAAAAAAACGAATGGTCATATGAGCCTTCTCTGACCTTACCGGCCCTTTTTACGATTTTGATATTTCATCTGACTGTCTAAAAAGCCATAAACACACACACACACACACACACACACACACACACACACACACACACACACACACACACACACACACACACACACACACACACACACAGGAGTTTAGGGTCGGAGAAGGCTCGGATTAGGTATTTCATCCACGGATGAATTTATTATAATTTGTTAAACTCTCTTTATAGTCCGTGTATTGTGCTTAAGCATTTCTTTATTTTACTTCTATCTATCCTCTGTTTTATTCATCTTCTTAGCATTACTACTGAAGCCATTTCCGTTGAGTTATGGTCAAAGTTCAACGTACACATGTAGATGTATAGCCAATAATTTGGCGCGAAAACAGGATGGCGGTAACAAATGAAACGCAGACGACAGCGTATATGCAAGTATATGATAAAAAGATTTACACGGAAAAAAGAGAGAGTAGTGAATCGCTTCGTTTTGTAAACTACAATAGCTTCAAACAAACAGTTTAACAGAACGGCATGCTGTAATATCCGTTTCGGTCGCGTGAGCAAGTAGTGTAATCATTTTGTGACGTCACTCAGTGTTCTGTTTAAACCTGTGTGACACGATCGCTGAGCGAAATTTACGCACCATATGTAAAATGGTATTTCAAAAAATACGGGAAAATGAGTGTATTGTGATGCTGGCTTTCCCTTTACTATATAAATATTATATACTATAACACTATCTTCTCTCTTTCCTTCTAGGCTATACTATCGTAATGGCAGCATGTGTGCAACCCCCTGTATGATTCACATAATCTTAAATTCGTGGACTGTGTTTTATCGACCTTAATAAATGAGTTGGATAAAATGCTATGATACGACTTGGTCAGTTTATGTAGTTATTCATGTAAGGGTCTCTTTAGTGTTTCAGATTTATTATTTTCTTTAAAACAATTCCCCAAGTAAATCTACTTAAAATAACTCCCAGTTATACAGTGAGGTGAGGTTCAGTGTTACCTTTGTAATAATGTAGTCTACACCGTTAACTTTTTGCTCCCAATCTTGCCGTGTCTACACAGTTTCCACAAACAAAAACACCGTTGTCTACACGGTTTACCATGCATTTTTCAAACTCAAATATCTCCATCAACGGACTTTCGATGGGTGCATGATGCGGTTACTTGCATTATATTGGATATATATCAAATAGTTTAACCCTAAACTAGACACAAATCCGGACATAAAACGAACTTATGGCCAACAATTAAGATTGGTCACCGCTTCAAATTGTGAAAACTGAATTCTATCGGCTTTGAACGCCGATTACGGGCATTGAAAGTTTAGCATGGGCATAAGTCGGGTAACTATATGTTTAAGCATCGAGCATTTAGGTGCATGTCGGTTACATTGATGGATCGAAATAATCAAAATATATAAAGGAAGAGGTTGATTTTCAATGTACATACCTCACGCATGCTTTGCTGGCCGCCATCTTGTGGTTTCGACTATTAGACAGTGGGTAGTAAGTAGGTTTCGAGAAAGCAATGTGAAACTTAAGATAGAAAAAAATCTTTGTATGGTCGTATTTAAAAACCTCGATGGACTAAGCCCAACTCGCTGAGACCAGACTCTATATATTACATATGTGTTCATGTGCCTGTATTCAATATGTAACCAACTCGCTGAGACTAGACTCTATATATTACATATTTGTTCATGTGCCTGTATTCAGTTGGTAACCAACTCGCTGAGACTAGACTCTATATATTACATATTTGTTCATGTGCCTGTATTCAGTTGGTAACCAACTCGCTGAGACTAGACTCTATATATCACATATCTGTCCATGCGCCTGTATTCAGTTGGTAACCAACTCGCAGAGACTAGACTCTATATATTATATATTTCTTCATGTGCCTGTAGTTATTCTAGTTTTAGTTGTTAATTTGTGATTGCCATATATCTATATGATAAAGTAAACACATTCCAGGTTTTACACTATGCCGCGGAAACTATGGTTTAACTAGAGTACCTTTACTGGACATGCTCAGATCAACGACCATAGGTTAGATCGAAGTCCCTCATTTGTATATTTGTAGACGATATTTAATACCTCAGTAATTTTGTCCTTATATGGTATAATCATTTTGTCCTTATATGGTATAATCAAACACATTTCATGCTCACAGGAATATATTATGAGGGTCTTGTCGTTATACGGAGTAATACGTTATACGTAATACGTTTTTGGGGCATTTGTTTGAAAACTGTTGACGGAGCCAGTACAGGGTTAAGGATAATTAAATAAAACACAATAATGGCGGATGATGAAGTTACTGCATTGGTCATTGACACTGGATCCAGTATGTGCATGGCAGGATTCGCCGGTGACGACGCCCCCAGGTCCATGTTCCCGTCCGTTGTCGGCAGACCCCTTGAGGTTAGTAATATGTTTTTTTTTCACTCGGGAGCTTTTTTACTTCTGGTCATGTTGTTGAGATTTACTACTGTCAAATACATTTTTGTTAATATGCATCTATAATTGGTTTGCAATACATGTCTATTGAAAATAATAAAGTTTACAACATTTGTTTCACATTTCGAATGCTTACAATTCGGTTCGTTTTGTAGATGGACTTTGTCACACCCATTTTGTACTTGTTACGTTTTGTGTTTATTGGCTCGTTTTGTTTTATGGATTGAATTCAATATGTAATCTATGAACAACATTTGCCGTAAGATCTTCTCGATAGCTTTAAACTGCCCAAATTATGAAAGATCAAAATGTAGAATTCAATTGTTCTATTAATTTTATTTGTTGCCGAAATAATTATACATAATTGATATATTAGATTGTAATTAAAAAAAAATCCTGAATTATTCTACATCAGTGTTGTCCAGTCACAACGACTGAACGATAACACGTGTTTTATAAGCGACAAATAATTTGTTTTATACCAAAACAATAATTTGCGTTCTATTTCTTTTGGAAGCCACGCTCCAGAAGAAATTGTTTTCATCTAGAAATAAACGCGCATTAGACCATAATAAAGTAATAGCTAGTTTCTTATCCAAATTTATTTTAAAAAAGGGGCGGGGGTAAAATTTTTATTTTTATTTTATACGACAAAATTGAAAATGGCCTCAGCACAAGGCAAAAACAGTAAAACGAAGCTTTTTTAAGGAGATACCACAATTTGTAGTTATACTATTGAGGTTGCATCTGTATCATGTAGTTATACTATTGAGGTTCATCTGTATCATGTATATTGAGGTTGCATCTGTATCATGTAGTTATACTATTGAGGTTACATCTGTATCATGTACTTATACTATTGAGGTTCATCTGTATCATGTATATTGAGGTTGCATCTGTATCATGTAGTTATACTATTGAGGTTCATCTGTATCATGTACTTATACTATTGAGGTTCATCTGTATCATGTATCTTGAGGTTGCATCTGTATCATGTAGTTATACTATTGAGGTTGCATCTGTATCATGTACTTATACTATTGAGGTTCATCTGTATCATGTATATTGAGGTTGCATCTGTATTATGTAATTATACTATTGAGGTTGCATCTGTATCATGTACTTATACTATTGAGGTTCATCTGTATCATGTATATTGAGGTTGCATCTGTATCATGTAGTTATACTATTGAGGTTGCATCTGTATCATGTACTTATACTATTGAAGTTAATCTGTATCATGTATATTGAGGTTGCATCTGTATCATGTAGTTATACAATTGAGGTTGCATCTGTATCATGTAGTTATACTATTGAGGTTGCATCTGTATCATGTATCTTGAGGTTGCATCTGTATCATGTATATTGAGGTTGTATCTGTATCATGTAGTTATAATATTGAGGTTGCATCTGTATCATGTAGTTATACTATTGAGGTTGCATCTGTATCATGTATATTGAGGTTGCTTCTGTATCCTGTATATTTTATCATCTTTTTGTGAAATGCAATGCGTAGTGTGTTTTTTCAGCTATGAAGGTTGTTGTATCTACCTCGTAATTAAATTGCTCTAGTGGCCATATCAACAATCATTTTACTATTTTATAATGACTCATGAGCAAAATCAATCTCTACACAGAGTACACTCGTTCCTCATTTGACTCTGTCAACGTCAAAGGAAGTAGGGCGAACGGTTAGGTCACGTGATTATTCAAAAAAGTTATGACGATGTTTATAATAAATCCTTTTGCGTGATCTGCAAAGATAAAATATAGACCTATATTAAATAATTTCAATTTTTATTTCTATGAGTTAATTTTTTTTAGTAATTTTCTGCTATCGAGCTTCGGTTGAAATGTTTACATATGCATTTCGATTGAGGAGACCTAAGTACGTATTATTTTTGTAGTAAAATAGCAACGATTAAAACTAAATTGTTTTCATGCATTATTTCAAAACGTGCAACATCTAATTTGCAGATATTCTGAAAATTATATTTACACAAGAAATAAATAAGTTTCAGGCAAACATATTCCAATTTAACAGGTTTTACCAAAATCTTGTAATTTAGTAGTTAGCAGAGATATATGTGAGTGCAAGGAACGATAACTCTGCGTGGAGATTGGAGCAAAATATATATTTCCAACTTCCAATTGCGAAAATCAGTTTTGTAGTTATTAGACCTAATGACCTGGTATAGGCAGTTATTAGACCTTATGGTGGGATGGTATAGGCAATTACTAGCCCCATTTGCCCGGTGTAGGTAGTTACTAGACCTACTGGGATTGTATAGGTAGTTATTAGACATAATGGCCTTGTATAGGCTAGCCCCAATGGCCCGGTGTAGGTAGTTACTAGACCTAATGGGACAGTATAGGTAGTTGTTAGACCTAATGGGACGGTATAGGTAGTTATTAGACCTAATGGGACGGTATAGGTAGTTATTATACCTAATGACCTGGTATAGGCAGTTACTAGACCTAATGGTGGGATGGTATATGCCGTTTCTAGCCTCAATGGCCCGGGGTATGTAGTTACTAGACCTACTGGGACGGTATATATAGTTATTAGACCTAATGGCCTGGTATAGGCATTTACTATCCCCAGTGGCCCGGTGTAGGTAGTTATTAGCCCCAATGGCCCGGTGTAGGTAGTTACTAGACCTAATGGGAGGGTATAGGTAGTTGTTAGACATAATGACCTGGTATAGGTAGGTACTAGACCTACTGGGACGGTATATACAGTTATTAGACCTACTGACCTGGTATAGGCAGTTACTAGCCCCAATGGTATTATATAGTTACTAGACCAAATGACATGGAATATATGAAGTTACTAGTCCTAATGACATGATATATATGTAGTTACTAGTCCTAATGACATTGTATATATATAGTTTCTAGTCCTAATGACATGGTATATATGTAGTTACTAGTCCTAATGACATGGTATATATGTAGTTACTAGTCCTAATGACATGGTATATATATAGTTACTAGTCCTAATGACATGGTATATATATACATATAGTTACTAGTCCTAATGACATGGTATATATGTAGTTACTAGTCCTAATGACATTGTATATATATAGTTTCTAGTCCTAATGACATGGTATATATATAGTTACTAGTCCTAATGACATGGTATATATGTAGTTACTAGTCCTAATGACATGGTATATATATAGTTACTAGTCCTAATGACATGGTATATATATACATATAGTTACTAGTCCTAATGACATGGTATATATATACATATAGTTACTAGTCCTAATGACATTTTATATATGTAGTTACTAGTCCTAATGACATGGTATATATGTAGTTACTAGTCCTAATGACCTGGTATAGGAAGTTACTAGTCCTAATGACGTGGTATATATGTAGTTACTAGCCCTAATGGCCTGATATAGGTTACATTGCTCTACTGACCTGGCATAGGCAGTTACTAGTACTAATGACATGGTAATATGCAGTCAAAGCGTTTATAAATTTATTGAGCTAATGCAGTCTGTTAGTTTTTCTGTTATCTCAAAACTTTGTAAATTTGTATATCAAGCGACAATTATTCGACAAAACATAGTTAATCGTCATGAAAATGTACTGTAACTCTCACCTAAAGTAAATACTACACCATCTTTTGCACATCTATATGCTTTAACGTTCTTCATGATATTTCAATATGTACGTACATACATACACATTGCATTGTTCTATTATTTTTTTCGCTGTACTTAGTACAACCTCACGTACAATATCTGTTTGTATATCTTTTCCGTATAAATCATGTTTTGCTCATTGCCTTCATGTCTATGCACATACTTATCATGACTGACTGTTGTATATAATATTATTCATTGTATCACGTAACAAGAAACATTGTAATGTTTACGTTACTTAATAAAGAATCTTGAATCTTGAATCTGTCAACGTCAAAGGAAGTAGGGCGAACGGTAAGGTCACGTGAAGTAGGGCAAACGGTTAGGTCACGTGATTATTCAAAAAAGTTATGACGATGTTTATAATAAATCATTTTGCGTGATCTGCAAAGATAAAATATAGACCTGTATTAAATAATTTCTATGAGTTAATTTTTTTTAGTAATGTTCTGCTTTCGAGCTTCGGTTTGAAATGCTTACATATGCGTTTCGATTGAGGAGACCTAAGTACGTATTATTTCTGTAGTAAAATAGTCCCGATTAAAACTGAATTGTTTTCATGCATTATTTCAAATCTTGCAACATCTAATTTGCAGATATTCTGAACATTATATTTACACAAGAAATAAATAAGTTTCAGGCAAACATATTCCAATTTAACAGGTTTTACCAAAATCGTGTAATTTAATAGTTAGCAGAGATATATGTGAGTGCAAGAAACGATAACTCTGCGTGGAGATTGATAGTTCACAGTACTTAAGAAATAGAACATCATTTACGGTGAATTATCGTGTAATATATCACGGTTTGGAGTATTGAACGACAAACCGCGATATATTACAAGATAATTCACCGTAAACGATGTTCTATTTCTATTCTAATACCCCTAAAATGTGAAAATAACGCACACATCTGAAATCTTTCGCAATGCTTTGCTTACTCTCCTAACGTTGCAAACGTTACAGTGATATCTTTCGCATTGCCTTACTTATTCTCCTAAGGTTGCAAACGTTACTGCGATATATCGTTGAATATTTTAGGTTATTGCATTTGTATGGCTAAATATTACTTGGAACGAGTTGTTTTGGCAAAGGACGACGAGATTGCGAGTCGTCCTGCGCCAAAACAACGAGTTCCAAGTAATATTTAGCCTTATTGTATACTTTCATATTGTCCCGTTTAGTTTGCATTGAGCTAAGCGTGCAATATTCTACGATATTGCACGCATTCATATTGCACGGGAACTTTTGCTCGTGCTTGCTAAGAGCCGCGAAATAGAAATAAGGAACTACTTTCAAATAAAAAATAACGGAATCCTTCCTATAGTGTCAACAAAAAAATAAGTGTTTTTTTCTTTCTTTTATGGCAAAAATTGATAAAATAACTGAAATGGTCACTCACCCACTGTTTTTAACGTTATCGAATGGTAAACAAACTTTAGAAAATGGCTTGTTGTTTTTAATGACGTCATCCGACGTCGACGTCGTTTTCGCGCAAAATAATCATCCACACAAAATGAAACTGAATGGCAAGATAGGAATTCCATCAAAAGCTATAAAAATAACACAAATACAATGAAAAGTAATAGTCATACAATTAACATTGATCGAAAACAATATGAAAGTATACCAATAAAAGGTTATTGTATTTGTATGGCTAAATATTACTTGGAACGAGTTGTTTGGCAAAGGACGACGAGCAAATATTACTTGGAACTCGTTGTTTTGGCGCAGGGACGACTCGCAAGCTCGTCGTCCTTTGCCCAAAACAACTCGTTCCAAGTAATATTTAGCTATACAAATTCAATAACTATAATACAAATTCAATAACCTTTTTATTGTATACTTTCATATTGTTTTTGATCAATGTTAATTGTATGACTATTACTTTTTCATTGTATTTGTGCTATTTTTTATAGCTTTTGATGGAATTCCTATCTTGTCATTCAGTTTCATTTTGTGTGGATGTTTATTTTGTATTTTTGCGCGAAAACGACGTCGACGTCTGGATGACGTCATTAAAAACATCAAGGATTTACTGACGTTTGTTTCATGTTACGTACGATTCGATATCGTTAAAAAACAGTGGGTGAGTGACCATTTGAATTATTTATATCATTTTTGCCATAAAAGGTTGTAAAAAAAAACTCGTATTTTTTGTTGACACTATAGGAAGGATTCCGTTATTTTTATTTGAAAGTATTCCTTATTTCTATTTCGCGGCTCTTAGCAAGCACGAGCAAAAGTTCCCGTGCAATATCAATGCGTGCAATATCGTAGAATATTGCACGCTTAGCTTAATGCAAACTAAACGGGACAATATGAAAGTATACAATAAAACGAGATATTTTAATCTAGGCTATATAGTGCGGTGTATTAAAATTGTAGTTAAAGCTGTAGATGCATGCCTCCTGTGTGTGTGTATTTCTAAGGATATAGTCCCCTCCACCTACAGACAGGCGTCCTACTGACGATTATAGGCACAATGTCTGGACTTTTATCTGTGTGTTGTTGTGTGATGTGATGATATGTCTAACTTGAAGCAGCGAACTCAATCGTTTCTTTATAGTGCTGCCACACTGGAATACCACGCCGGAGTAGACATGATACCCCCAACCGCCAGTCACATTATTATGACACTGGTCAATCAGTCGCAGGACTACCCATTATTTGCTCGTCAGCCAAGGGTTACAAGTGATCTACTCCATTCCTCCTCCTGGCGTGTCTTTATTTATAGGTTCGTGCTCACAAGCTCATGGCGAATTCGTAGCATTGAAATGCTTATTCACGCAGACGGTGGCTCCCAAAGATGACATTGTATTTTACGGTCATTAACTCGTCAATAGTACGATGTTTTTGTGTTTTATATCTGTTTTACGGGATCTAAATACACTAGTTAAACCAAAGTTGAATCATACGATAGACCAACCAACGTGAATCATCTTTTTTCATTAGTTTATACACTAGATCAACCAAATTCCAATTATGCTTTATTGGGTACTATAGTTAATTAAGTAGAACTGTTTATTGTCCTTTTGTTTTTTTTGTCCCTCTGCATCCCTTTCCCATTCCAACCCAACATGACATAAGCTGTTAAAGAGTATTAAAACACCGTGTGTTTGTCCCCCGTCAAATTCGGTGATCGACTTAACCTAGGCCTCTTTGTTTTTTAAAACTTGTCTCAACAATCAATAATGTGTCTATATTTAAATGAGTGAATTACAGTTACGTGTAAAACTATACTGAAAGGAAAAAGAAACGCATAATGGATATTTCTGCTATACAATGTATATTTAATATGCGACTGCTAATCGGCGAATGGTAGCGACTCGAGCCTCATTTCGGAAAGAATGGTTTAAACAGCGCCTCACACACAAATGGTTACTCTTTTAAAGTTTTCATTATCGACAGAATGCGCATTTCGTTCAAGCAGGTGAGAAAACTTAGGGCTTTAAAATGTACAATCTTCGTAACATTAAGCACAATACTGAAATGGCTTGACTTTTTCAAGCGAAATTCAAAATTTCGTAAATCTACTACATGACAGAGTTGTCCTTTCTGTAATTAGTTGTAGCCCCTTTTTGTGCAAAACACGTTGATATATATCTGGAATGTTACGTGGATTTAGGTATATATCATAGTATAGGCAATTTTTTGATTATGCGTTCTTTTTCCTTTCATTATATGTCCGAAATGTGCTGTTGCAGATGCATTCTAATTGTTAATTAGACGATGATTGCAGTCTTGTCATAATTATACTTACTATAGAATAGGGATTATCTTGAGTTGCTTCGTATTTCATTTGTATTACTGACGTGATTACGTCCTACCCAGGATCTTGACACTTTTCACTATCATAATAGTTCCGATTTCGATTGAAAATCTTCTTATTTTAAATGTATTTATTACAAATGTGAATGTCGATGGTAAGATGCGATGGTAAGGATGCGATGGTCGATGGTAAGATGCGACCATCGCATCTATGGTCGCAACTTACCATCGACTACATCGCATCTTACATCGCATCTTACCATCGACCATCGCATCTATGGTCGCATCTTACCATCGACCATCGCATCTTACCATCGCATCTTACATCGACCATCGCATCTTACATCGACCATCGCATTTTACCATCGACCATCGCTATCTTACCTTCGACCATCGCATCTTACCATTGCATCTAACCATCGACCATCGACTTATGACACACATGCTACGGCCACTCTTGGTATCGAACTTGACCAAGTTTTCCATTCCCGAAATATTGCAAACAAGTGTTTGTGGGCGAGTGAGGAGTGCCTACACATTAAACATAATTATATAAAGGAAAGCGGACACATTTCACAACTTTTTAAATGACACTAATTGATTATACTATGCATAATACATGCAGTGCCTCACTTTTTAAGGTCAAGCATCCTTATATTTAAAGAAACATTAAGAGCATGGCGGGGGCAGGGGCGGTCTGGAATTTATCTAGTCAATCCACATACAGGGGTTATTGATCCAGATCTTAACAAGGATGTCCGCAATTCGAGGTTGGTGAGTATTTTTTCGAGGATTGATATAAGCGAATATATACCCAAAACAGCCTTAATTTTTATATGTTTCTGGTAAATTGGAAAAATTGCTCGGTTTCACCAGAAATTTTTTTTGTTAGGGTCTTTTACCCTAAACACACATTTTTTTTTGCAAGGCCCAAGTTGAACGCTCATATAAAATTACTTAGAATTGAACAAAGCATGTTTTGTTCACCCACACCCACACCCACCCACTCAACATGGTTGAATAGTTTTTATTACACTCGTCTTAACATATTTATCAATTTAATATTTAATAAAATCGTCTCACTGACAAACCTGCTCACTGACAAACCTGAGATGATATTGAGAGAGAGAGAGAGAGAGCGAGATGTCGATAAAACGAAGAAGAGGCCTAATGTACATTACGATTGATGCGATGGTTGATGGTAAGATGCGATGGACGATGCTAAGAAGCGATGTTCGATGGTAAGATGCGATGGACGATGGTCCATCGCATCTTACAATCGACCATCGCATCTTACCATCGACATCGTCCATCGCATCTTACCATCGACCATCGCATCTTACAATCGACCATCGCATCTTACCATCGCATCTTACCACCTAGGTTTATGGTCGATGGTAAGATGCGATGGTAGGATGGCCCTAACAGGACACCGTATATTTCAGCTTGGTTAGGTTGCAGGTTAAAGTTGTATGAAAAGGGGCATAACACTGCCAAAATAAAAATCGGAGTTAATGGATATGTCGAATAACATTCCTTGAGGTAAGATGAAGATGTGTGTGAAGTTTTATGAACATAGGTCAACTTCTTTTCAAGTTAGGCCACTCCTTTTTTATTTTTTGGTTTACAAGATTTTTTTGGAAAAGTGTCCTCCAGGAGGACGAAAAAAAAAAAGAAAAAAAAAAGGAAAACATGAAAATCATAGGTCACAAAACATACTGTAAAATGACTGAAACATTGAAAATACATTTAATTTACATTCACTACACAAGAAAGTTGGTCAATATAGTTAAACACACAGCTTAAATGTTGATTCTTCTACGGTTGTCCGATCTCCATCGCTGGATCGGCAAGCCGAAATCCCACGCACACGGAGGTTGTCATCGGGAAGTACACGGCTGATTGCCGTACCGACTGTTTCTGTCATTTCTGCCCTCAGAAATACTTTACCGGAGCCTTTTACCGATGAAAAACCCCAAAAGGTTACTTCAAAAAAGACCGAACAGGCCATTTTGAGAGTTTCCGGTATGACAGTTGACAGGTTCACGCGATATCACTCGAAATTATTCAATAAAATTGAGGAACTACCGCAAACCAGTCCACTTTCAATTCACATTCGTCCCAAATTATTTCGTTTTTTTATCGTTTCGCACCAAAATCGATACGGTCGGGAAAATAATTTTGAAAAAAAAAGTGAAATTGCATTTTTTTTTTTTTTCTACTTTTCGGAAAATTAGACCCGCCGGTTTTGTAAACCAATTTATATAAAAGGAGTGGCCTTATGGCCAAAGTTATGTTGCAGGTTAAAGTATGACGGACGACGACGGACGCCGACAGACGACGGCCAAAGCGATCTCTACGTGTCTGCCATGCTACGCAGGCGTAAATACACAACTTTGTTGCGATATGCTTGCTTAAATCTAAGATGTTTGTTTTTAAATAAATTGTTGGAACTGTAAAAAATTACAGTATTTAATGCGTTTTTCAGGGTGTCATGGGTGAGAAGGACTGCTACGTCGGAGATGAAGCCCAGAGCAAGAGAACTCCGTACAATGAACTCCGTGTAGCCCCTGAAGAACACCCCGTACTTCTAACTGAGGGGGCGGCGAAACCTTCAACGCCCCGGCTATGTAAGTCACCACCCAGGCTGTGTTGTCCCCGTATGCATCTGGTCGTACCACTGGTATGGTCCTTGACTCTGGCGATGATGTTACTCAACCCTGAAGCTAACAGCGAAACCTTCAAAGCCCCGGCTATGTACGTCGCCATCCAGGCTGTGTTGTCCCTGTATGCATCTGGTCGTACCACTGGTATTGTCCTTGACTCTAGCGATAATGGTACACACACCGTACCCATCTACAATGGTTATGCCCTACCCCACGCCATTCTTAGAATAGACTTAGCCGACAATCATCTTACCGATTATCTAATGAAAATCCTTAATAAACGCGGTTATTCATTCACAACAACAGCCGATAGAGATATTGTAAAAGACATTAAGGAAAAATTATGTTATGTGGCGCTGGACTTTGAACAGGAAATGCAGACAGCTGCTAATTCTAGCTCTCTGGAGAAGAGCTACGAACTTCCCGACGGTCAAGTCATCACCATTGGCAACGAGCGTTTCCGTTGTCCCGAGGCAATGTTCCAGCCATCTTTCTTGGGAATGGAATCTGCCGGTATCCACGAAACCATATACAACAGCATCATGAAGTGCGCTGTTGATATCCGTAAAGATCTGTACGAAAACATAGTATTATCTGGCGGTACAACCATGTACCCAGGTATTGCCGCCAGAATGAAAAAGGAAATTGTTGCCTTGGCGCCAACTAACATGAAAATCAAAATTATTGCTCCACCAGAAAGAAAGTACTCCGTCTAGACCGGAGGCTCCAATTTGGCTTCATCGTCCACCTTCCAAACGAAGTGGATGCTCAAACAAGAATACGACGAATCTGGACCATCCATCATTAACAGCAAGTGCGGATTCTAAACTTTGAAAGATGTTATCGAGATACTCTTTCATACTATTTTATAAAATGAAATAAAATAAACATATACTGTTGTGTAACCTCTTATTGTTCATGCGCGAAGAGCTTGATCTTAGTTAAAGTGCCTTTAATGCAGTTTTATACGCCACCAATTCCGGGGGTGGTGTGGAGAAGGGTATCACATGCTCAAAGTAATTCCCTTTGTGTCATTGAAATACTGTCACAACTTGACAGAAAACATTTCACTTAAAGGTAGAAAAAATGTTAATTTATAAACTGGACACGTTAAAAAAAAAACGTTGGTTTACTTATAGGTCGAATACAAACACACTTAGATATAAACAGAACGGCATCTTACATCGAATGAATGTTTACAAAATATACTTTCATAATATACCGTAGAAAAAAAAACACGATGATTTTAAAGTAGCATTCCCGCCAAAACAATTCCCGCCAATTTAACAACAAATGTACACCGTTTCTAAACCTACTGACGATGAGGTATATATAATTGATACATTTTGAGAATCCAGACTATAGACACTATATATAAACGGCTTTAACCAGCCAGGCCAAACCCCAAAACTGAAACGTCGAATTAAGAGTTACCAACTCATAATTCATCTTACAATTATTCAATCACGAGTATTTTAAGAACCCATCAATGAACCTTGACATTTAATCGGCATATATACTGAAACGCAAAAGAAACGCAACTCGGGAATTTCCGCTATATATTGTATACTTAATTCCACATAATATTCCAAAGAAACTCCAAGATGTTTTGTAAAAAAAAAGAAAGTTGCAGTCAATTCCAAGTAATACTTAGCCATACAGATTCAATAACCTTTTTATTGTATACTTTCATATTGTTTTCGATCAATGTTAATTGTATGACTATTACTTTTCGTTGTATTTGTGTTATTTGTATAGCTTTTGATGGAATTCCTATCTTGTCATTCAGTTTCATTTTGTGTGGATTATTGTTTTGCGCGAAAACGACGTCGACGTCGGATGACGTCATTAAAAACATCAAGCGATTTTCAAAAGTTTGTTTACCATTCGATAACGTTAAAAACAGTGGGTGAGTGACCATTTCAATTATTTTATCAATTTCTGCCATAAAAAGGTTGAAAAAAAAACACGTATTTTTTTGTTGACACTATAGGAAGGATTCCGTTATTTTATTTTATTTGAAAGTATTCCTTATTTCTATTTTGCGGCTCTTAGCAAGCACGAGAAAAAGTTCCGGTGCAATATCAATGTGTGCAATATCGTAGAATATTGCACACTTAGCTCAATTCAAACTAAACGGGACAATATGAAAGTATACAATAAAATATTATATTGTATGACACACTTGTAATACAACCTGGAACGATTTTGATTGGTTGAGTTCAACCTGTAACACTACGCAAGTTTATTAACTGAAACTATTTTATTTATTACAAATTCACCCAGATCTGAGTCATGTACTTATTATTTGTGACAGCTTATAAATATAATGCACGTTATACAAAACATTGTTGTTGGTTTGTTAAAAAGTTGGCGTAAACTGCTATTTTGTAAAGAGGTAAAACACGAACTCTTTTATACGCAACTTTATGTGTGAGACGCGACGTTACGACGTCACATATTTTATGACGTTTTGGTGCTAAAGTGTATCTGACGTCGTGGCGGTTTTATGTCCATCTGAATTAAATTTTACTATTTTGATTGCAATGTTATGTGATAAAAAGGATCTTAAGAGAGTCCCCATTCCATAATAAGATTTATGAAACTCGTTATGAATTATTTTTTAATTTTAACTCGCCAAAAGGCTCGTTAAAATTAAAATAATTCATAACTCGTTTCATAAATCTTATATGAAATGGGAACTCGTTTAAGATCCTCTATACATTTAATATATATCTATTTCATGTATGCATGCTAATTATAATAATATATGATATAAAAAACATTATCGGTTGTCGTTATAAACATCCTTCATACACTGATAAATAGATCTACATACTCTGGATTCGAAACATATCGTAAATCCAACTTATCCGCCGAATAATAATTTACCCATGAACACATGCGCGTTGCGCTAAGTTACGAATTTATCAAATCTATGAAAACCTAGGATACATATCGTTGTTAATTTATTTGTTTTGGGAAAATTATTTAAGATAGCTGGCTATTTCAAAGACGAGTTGAAAGAAAATTCTGTATTCTATACAGTGATTTTGTTCTAGCTTTACTAAAAACGAACTAAATAACAAAAAAATACGTTCGTTTAAACGTATGTGAAACTGATTAGTGACGTGACTCGGCAAATTAAAAATATATGTATATATACATACATATCGTTGTTGATTTGTTTATTTTTGGATTTTTTTTAAAGTTAGCTGGCTAACTCAAAGACACGTTAAGAGCTAATAAAGTGGTGTCTGTTTTAGCTTTACTAAAAACAAAATTAATAACAAAAAAATGAACTAAATAACAAAATATCCGTTCGTTTATCCGTAATAATTCGAAACTGCGACAGT